>LR778253.1:3465148-3592343 GCA_902810595.1 Coregonus sp. 'balchen' | reverse complement strand
GGGGGAGGGGGGAGGGGGGGGGGGGAGGGAGGGAGGGGGGGGGGTAATTAGTAGGCGGGTTGGAGGGAGGGAGGAGGGGGGGAGGGGTAATTAGTGGCGGGTTGGAGGGGGGGGGGGAGGGGGGGGGGTAATATAGGGAGGTGGAGGGAGGGGGGAGGGGGGGGGGGGTAATATAGTGGGCAGGTTGGAAGGGAGGGAGGGGGAGGGGAAAAAAACCGGGAAAGGGGGGAGGGGGGGGGGGGGGTAAAAATAGTAGGCAGGTTGGAGGGAGGGAGGGGGGAGGGGGGGGGGTAAATAGGGGGAGAAGGCTCTAAAATGCGGAAAACGGAGCCAAAAAAGGGAAATGGCATCACCAGGGAAAAACAGGGTTTTTGATAAATTGCTCCCATTCCATGATTCCCCCCAGTCATTCCCACGACCCCATTCTCCCTTTAAGGTGCCCAATTTTGTGGAAGGGACAGGAAAACAAGGTTGGGGGGGAGGGTTTGGTTGCCACACAACAAACTAATTGGTTTTAAAAAACACAGGGGGGAAAAAAAAAAAAAGGGACCAAAACCCCCACAAAAAGGCCCCCCGAGAATCCTACCTACAGGGCGGTAACCCTTTTTAACCTGGTTTGGCATCCCCCCAAAGGGAAAAAGGGAGAGCCGGCCCAAAATATCCACACTCTCTCACAGGGGGTCCCCAGAGTAGCCCGCCGGACACACACAGCGGTACCCATTCACCAAGTCCTAGAATACAGAACATCAAACATAAAAGGGATAGTTGTTTAGTATTGCACCACTAGCTGGTTCCACTAGCAAAACACACTAGCCACGTCCAGGAACACAGACAACCGTTCCACTAGCAAAACACACTAGCCACGTCCAGGAACACAGACAACCATCCAGTGAGCTGGGCAGCGACCCCTTTTAGCTCAAGAGGAAAATCCTCCTCAGAGAACAGAAAGTGCTTGGCTAATACTCAGTCGGGGAAAGAGACCAGAAGAAGAAGAGGGTGGTAGAAAGGAAGGAAATTAACACCAGTACGAAGGAACAATCACAGGGTCCTCCAACACAACACTGGAAATGAGTTTGTGGTGTGTAAAAAGAAAACTGTGACAAAAGACATGCTGAACATAAAACAAGTGTTTTGATATCTCAGAGACAGGACAAATTCATGTATTTGTAGCTCCCAAACAACAACATACCCTGCAGGTTCCTCCGTGCTGACATTGGTCCTTGCAGTCATTGATATCTAGACGGGGAAAAAAATGACATGTTTTAAACACCATAATGTAACTATCTGGATAATATGATGTTTTTAACATAATAACCCACTAACTACTTCATACAGTGGGGAAAAAAAGTATTTAGTCAGCCACCAATTGTGCAAGTTCTCCCACTTAAAAAGATGAGAGAGGCCTGTAATTTTCATCATAGGTACACGTCAACTATGACAGACAAATTGAGAAAAAAAAATCCAGAAAATCCCATTGTAGGATTTTTAATGAATATATTTGCAAATTATGGTGGAAAATAAGTATTTGGTCACCTACAAACAAGCAAGATTTCTGGCTCTCACAGACCTGTAACTTCTTCTTTAAGAGGCTCCTCTGTCCTCCACTCGTTACCTGTATTAATGGCACCTGTTTGAACTTGTTATCAGTATAAAAGACACCTGTCCACAACCTCAAACAGTCACACTCCAAACTTCACAATGGCCAAGACCAAAGAGCTGTCAAAGGACACCAAAAACAAAATTGTAGACCTGCACCAGGCTGGGAAGACTGAATCTGCAATAGGTAAGCAGCTTGGTTTGAAGAAATCAACTGTGGGAGCAATTATTAGGAAATGGAAGACATACAAGACCACTGATAATCTCCCTCTTTCTGGGGCTCCACGCAAGATCTCACCCCGTGGGGTCAAAATGATCACAAGAACGGTGAGCAAAAATCCCAGAACCACACGGGGGGACCTAGTGAATGACCTGCAGAGAGCTGGGACCAAAGTAACAAAGCCAACCATCAGTAACACACTACGCCGCCAGGGACTCAAATCCTGCAGTGCGAGACGTGTCCCCCTGCTTAAGCCAGTACATGTCCAGGCCCGTCTGAAGTGCATTTGGATGATCCAGAATTGGATTGGGAGAATGTCATATGGTCAGATGAAACCAAAATAGAACTTTTTGGTAAAAACTCAACTCGTCATGTTTGGAGGACAAAGAATGCTGAGTTGCATCCAAAGAACACCATACCTACTGTGAAGCATGGGGTTGGAAACATCATGCTTTGGGGCTGTTTTTCTGCAAAGGGACCAGGACGACTGATCCGTGTAAAGGAAAGAATGAATGGGGCCATGTATCGTGAGATTTTGAGTGAAACCCTCCTTCCATCAGCAAGGGCATTGAAGATGAAACGTGGCTGGGTCTTTCAGCATGACAATGATCCCAAACACACCGCCCGGGCAACGAAGGAGTGGCTTCGTAAGAAGCATTTCAAGGTCCTGGAGTGGCCTAGCCAGACTCCAGATCTCAACCCCATAGAAAATCTTTGGAGGGAGTTGAAAGTCTGTGTTGCCCAGCGACAGCCCCAAAACATCACTGCTCTAGAGGAGATCTGCATGGAGGAATGGGCCAAAATACCAGCAACAGTGTGTGAAAACCTTGTGAAGACTTACAGAAAACGTTTGACCTGTGTCATTGCCAACAAAGGGTATATAACAAAGTATTGAGAAACTTTTGTTATTGACCAAATACTTATTTTCCACCATCATATGCCAATAAATTCATTAAAAATCCTACAATGTGATTTTCTGGATTTTTTTTTCTCATTTTGTCTGTCATAGTTGACGTGTACCTATGATGAAAATTACAGGCCTCTCTCATCTTTTTAAGTGGGAGAACTTGCACAATTGGTGGCTGACTAAATACTTTTTTCCCCCACTGTATCTGCCTCTCTGCTCGACCCTCGATAAACTCTCCTTCATAAACTGCTGGTTCGGACCTTAGTAAGGTGTTGGGCAATCCTTGCTGTCCCTGAGCCAAGTGAAAGTGGCACTGTGTGTGTGTGTGTGTGTGTGTGTGTGTGTGTGTGTGTGTGTGTGTGTGTGTGTGTGTGTGTTTAACTAGCGCTAGATTGTTTTTAGCCTGCGAGGCGAGCGCTAATCAGCGTATCCTTGACTACACAGAGCTAATCAGCGTATCCTTGGCTACACAGAGATAATCAGCGTATCCTTGGCTACACAGAGCTCTAGTAAATGATAAAGGATCATCATCACTGAACACAAGGACACGCTTGTACACACAGCCAACTTTGTCTGCAATGCAAATGGCACCCTATTCCCTATATAGTTCACTACTTTAGATCAGGGCTCTAGGTGAAAGGAGTGCACTATGTAGGGAATAGGGTGCCATTTCAGAGGTAGCCTTTGACGCCACACTAGAGTTAAGCATTACAGTACATTGACTGTGCTGAGAAAGGGAGAGACAGGGGAGAGAGAGAGAGAGAGAGAGAGAGACAGAGAGACAGAGAGACAGAGAGACAGAGAGACAGAGACAGAGACAGAGAGACAGAGAGAGAGAGAGAGAGACAGATACAGAGAGAGACAGAGAGACAGACACAGAGACAGAGACAGACAGAGAGAGACAGACAGACAGAGAGAGAGACAGAGACAGACAGAGACAGAGAGAGACAGAGACAGAGACAGAGACAGAGAGAGAGAGAGAGAAGACAGGTGTCCTATAACTCCACAGCTGCAACAGAACAGTCTTAGTTCTACTCACTGATGTCACATTTCTGGCCCGTCCAACCAGGAACGCACTCGCAGAAGTATCCACCAATCAGGTTGCGGCAAGAGTTGGCGTTGACACAGGGCTTGCTGTCGCATTCGTTGGCATCTTTAGAGGAGGAGGAGGAGGAGGAGGAGGAGGAGGGGTTTAATAACACAGCATGGTTAGAGTGAAGGCTGGTGTGGACATTATGATGACAGACTGGCTATGCCCTGATCCAGACTGGCTATGCCCTGATTCAGACTGGCTATGCCCTGACTCAGACTGGCTATGCCCTGATCCAGACTGGCTATGCCCTGATTCAGACTGGCTATGCCCTGACTCAGACTGGCTATGCCCTGATCCAGACTGGCTATGCCCTGATTCAGACTGGCTATGCCCTGACTCAGACTGGCTATGCCCTGACTCAGACTGGCTATGCCCTGATTCAGACTGGCTATGCCCTGATTCAGACTGGCTATGCCCTGACTCAGACTGGCTATGCCCTGGACTCAGACTGGCTATGCCCTGATTCAGACTGGCTATGCCCTGATTCAGACTGGCTATGCCCTGACTCAGACTGGCTATGCCCTGACTCAGACTGGCTATGCCCTGACTCAGACTGGCTATGCCCTGACTCAGACTGGCTATGCCCTGACTCAGACTGGCTATGCCCTGATTCAGACTGGCTATGCCCTGATTCTCCACCCTTTTCACTTCCCACCATTGATTTAAAAGCAGTGGATTGTGTGGCCTGGCTGGTCTAGTGGTAATGCTTGTGTGGCCTGGCTGGTCTAGTGGTAATGCTTGTGTGGCCTGGCTGGTCTAGTGGTAATGCTTGTGTGGCCTGGCTGGTCTAGTGGTAAGTGGTCTAAGGCACTGCATCGCAGTGCTAACTGTGCCACTAGAGATCCTGGTTCGAATCCAGGCTCTGTCGCCACCGGCCGCGACCGGGAGACATGGGGCGGCGCACAATTGGCCCAGCGTCGTCCAAGGTAGGGGAGGGTTTGGCCGGCAGGGATGCCGTTTGCAATGCCAGGGTTGTGGGTTCGATTCCCATGGGGGGCCGGTATGAAAAAAATAATGTATGCACTCACTAACTGTAAGTCGCTCTGGATAAGAGCGTCTGCTAAATGACTAAAATGTAAAATGTAAAATGTAATGCTGCAGCCTCCAGCACACAGTTTGTAATCCGGCCTTCTGCCCTTTGACACAACCTCCATCTTTCCCTACTGCATATCTATCTGTTTACAAAAAATAACTTGGAAAAAAGCATTGTATCGGTGAGAAATGAGAGAAAGAGAGAAGAGCAGTGTTGTCTTACCGATGAGGCAGGTCTTGCCGGTCCACTGAGGTGGACAGTGACACTTATAACCATTCACCAGATCCTGACAGGTCCCGCCATGGTTACAGGGGTTAGGAGAGCACTCATCAACGTCTAGCAGGGACAGGAGAGAGAAATTAATGTGTGTGTGGTGTGTGTGTGTGTGTGTGTGTGTGTGTGGTGTTGTGTGTGTCTGGTGTGTGTGATGGTGTGGTGTGTTATGGTGTGTGGTGTGGTGTATGGTGGTGTGTGTTATGTGTGTGTGTGTGGTGTGTGTGTTAGGTTGTGGTGTGGGGTGTGTATGGGGTGGTGGTGTGTTTGGTGTGTGTGGTGTGTGTATGGTGTGTGTGGTGGGTTTGTGTGTGGTTTGGGTGTGTGTTATGGTGTGTGTGTGTTATGGTGTGTGTGTGTGTTGGGTGTGTGTGTGTGTTATGGTGTGTGTGTGTGTTATGGTGTGTGGTGTGTTTATGGGTGGTGGTGGGTGGGTGGTTGTGTGTGTGTTTTGGTGTGTGTGTTGTTGTGTGTGTGTGGTTGTGGTGGTGTGTGTTTATGGTGTGGTGTGTGTGTTATGGGGTGTGTTGTGTGTGTTAGTAGGTGTGTGTGTTGTGGTGTGGTGTGTGGTGTGTGTGTGTGTTATGGTGTGTGTGTGTGTGTTATGGGTGTGTGTGTGTGTGTGTGTTATGGTGTGTGTGTGTGTGTGTTATGGTGTGTGTGTGTGTGTTATGGTGTGTGTGTGTGTTATGGTGTGTGTGTGTTATGGTGTGTCCTAGTGTGCGTTTGTGTTCTTACTGATGCTACAGAAGGATCCGCTCCAGCCAGGGGCACAGACGCACTCATAACCCAGACTGGTCTCAACGCAGCTCCCTCCGTTAGAACAGGGGTTGGACAGACATGCATGCTCTGCTGTTAGGGGAGAGACACACACACAGAGGTTGATACACATCAAATCGGTCTCATTTACATTTACATTTTAGTCATTTAGATGCTCTTATCCAGAGCCACACACACACACACACACACACACACACCCCTATCCTACACCCCGCTGAATCCCCCCACCCCCTATCCTACACCCCCCTGAATCCCCCCACCCCCTGAATCCCCCCACCCCCTATCCTACACCCCCTGAATCCCCCCACCCCCTGAATCCCCCCACCCCCTATCCTACACCCCCTGAATCCCCGGTGAGGTTATGGCCGCCCATTCAGCTCCTGACTGTGAAGCCCAAGCCATTGATCATATATGTGGATACTCAAAATAGAGATGTATTTTTTTTTCTAGAATCAGATACCTATATGAACGACAAGGCAGGTCATCTTAATTCTGGAATGGGCAATCACTTTCATCCTTTTCCTGGGTTTTATATAGCCTCTGCTATAGGCATATGCTGCAGTTGATTGACTGGTTCCTCAAGTGACGTCAAAGTCCATTGTTTCACCAAAACGTTCAAAAGTAGTTTGTAAAATATTGGTTTAAAATTGAATATTGTTAATGTTTTGGGGATGAAATGTTAATAGATATAATACTATGGTGCCTGGTGAAAGGTTTCCTTCTCCATGACCTCTTGTTTTATATACAGCCTTTAAAAAAGGTCCCCAGTCTCTCAGTCAATCATTATGTATTCATCCTTATCCTCCAATCAGCACCTCATCTATCAATCCTACCCTCTACCCCTCCCCTCCCTCTACATCCACCCCCCTCCCCCTCTCCCTCCCTCCCGTCATCCTCTCATCTTCTGCCGCCCCTCAGGAGAAGAATGAGGGAGGGAGGGAGGGAGGGGAGGGAGGGAGGGAGGGAGAGGCCTGGTCACAGTGCATTGGTTGGGTCGAAGAGAGGAGAGCGAGAGAGGGAGTTAGAGAGAGAAATAGACAGAGGCAAGAGGCCTGGTCACGGTGCATTGGATGGGTCAACTTAGCATGGAAGATGATTTCCCAACCGTGTGGTCTGAAGGGAGTGAGGGATGGAGTTGGGGTAATGAGAGGGGGTTTGTACGGTGGGGTATGGGGGGGTACTTTGCCCATGGATGAGGGTGGAGGGGGGAGGGGGGGGGGGGGGGGGAGGGTGAAAGAGGGGGCCTGAGGGTACCTACCCCTTTCACAGTAACTACGTACAGTTGAAGTCGGAAGTTCACATACACTTAGGTTGGAGTAATTAAAACTCGTTTTTCAACCACTCCACAAATTTCTATATAGTTTTGGCAAGTCGGTTAGGACATCTACTTTGTGCATGACACAAGTAAGTGTTCCAACAATTGTTTACAGACAGATTATTTCACTGTATCACAATTCCAGTGGGTCAGAAGTTTACATACACTAAGTTGACTGTGCCTTTAAACAGCTTGGAAAATTCCAGAAAAAGATGTCATGGCTTTAGAAGCTTCTGATAGGCTAATTGACATCATTTCAGTCAATTGGAGGTGTACCTGTGGATGTATTTCAAGGCCTGCCTTCAAACTCAGTGCCTCTTTGCTTGACATCATGGGAAAATCAAAAGAAATCAGCCAAGACCTCAGAAAAAAAAAAATTTGACCTCCACAAATCTGGTTCATCCTTGGGAGCAATTTCCAAACGCCTGAAGGTACCACGTTCATGTTCATAAACACCATGGGACCACGCAGCCGGCATACCGCTCAGGAAGGAGACATGTTCTGTCTCCTAGAGATGAACGTACTTTGGTGTGAAAAGTGCAAATCAATCCCAGAACAACAGCAAAGGACCTTGTGAAGATGCTGGAGGAAACAGGTACAAAAGTATCTATATCCACAGTAAAACGAGTCCTATATCGACACAACCTGAAAGGCCGCTCAGCAAGGAAGAAGCCACTGCTCCAAATCCGCCATAAAAAAGCCAGACTATGGTTTGCAACTGCACATGGGGACAAAGATCGTACTTTTTGGAGAAATGTCCTCTGGTCTGATGAAACAAAAATAGAACTGTTTGGCCATAATGACCATCGTTATGTTTGGAGGAAAAGGGTGTTGCTTGCAAGCCGAAGAACACCATCCCAACCTTGAAGCACGGGGGTGGCAGCATCATGCTGTGGGGGTGCTTTGCTGCAGGAGGGACTGGTGCACTTCACAAAATAGATGGCATCATGAGGAAGGACAATTATGTGGATATATTGAAGCAACATCTCAAGACATCAGTCAGGAAGTTAAAGCTTGGTCGCAAATGGGTCTTCCAAATGGACAATGACCCCAAGCATACTTCCAAAGTTGTGGCAAAATGGCTTAAGGACAACAAAGTCAAGGTATTGGAGTGGCCATCACAAAGCCCTGACCTCAATCCTATAGAACATTTGTGGGCAGAACTGAAAAAGCATGTGCGAGCAAGGAGGCCTACAACCCTGACTCAGTTACACCAGCTCTGTCAGGAGGAATGGGCCAAAATTCACCCAACTTATTGTGGGAAGCTTGTGGAAGGGAACCCGAAACGTTTGACCCAAGTTAAACAATTTAAAGGCAATGCTACCAAATACTAATTGAGTGTATGTAAACTTCTGACCCACTGGAAATGTGATGAAAGAAATAAAATCTGAAATAAATCATTCTCTCTACTATTATTCTGACATTTCACATTCTTAAAATAAAGTGGTGATCCTAACTGACCTAAGACAGGGAATTTTTACTAGGATTAAATGTCAGGAATTGTGAAAAACTGAGTTTAAATGTATTTGGCTAAGGTGTATGTAAACTTCCGACTTCAACTGTAGCCCTCTCTCACCAACTACCCACCCCTCCACAGTAACTACCCACCCCTCCACAGTAACTACCCACCCCTCCACAGTAACTACCCATCCCTCTCTCACCAACTACCCACCCCCTGGCTCTCACCAACTACCCACCCCTACCACAGTGAACTACCCCCCCCTCCACAGTAACTACTACCCACCCTCCACAGTAACTACCCCACCCCTCCACTAGTAACTACCCAACCCCTCCAACCGTAACGACCCCTCATCCCTCTCTCACCAACTACCCACCCCTCACCAGAACTACCCACTCCCTCCACAGTACACCTACCCACCCCTCCACAGATAACTACCCAACCCCTCCACAGGAAAACTACCCACCCCTCCACAGAATACCACCCCTCTCACCAACTACCACCCTCACTAGTAACTACCCCAACCCCTCTCCACCGTAACTCAACCCACCCCCTCATCTTACAACTACCCACCCCTCCACAAGTAAAGTAACTACCCACCCCTCTCTCACCAGTAAATAACCCACCCCCTCCACAGTAACTACCCACCCCTCCACAGTAACTACCTACCCCTCTCACAGCTGACCCCAGAGTAGCCCTCAGCACAGGAGCACTGGTATTTGTCAGGTCCCGTGTTGCTGCAGGTTCCTCCATTCAGACAGGGCTGTTTGGTCCCACAGAAGTTCAGATCTGAGAGAAAGAGATTCAGAGATGGCAGGAACACCGGCTACTACGAGTGACTGAGACATTTCTGAGGGTAGTTGTATAATGACTTTTGTCTGAGAAAAGAGAATAATTCAAATGACTTAAAAAGTGTATCCTTCCTTCCTTCCTTCCTTCCTCCCTCGCTTGAAGTAATCACTGATTAGACATGTTAGGAAACAAGGCGTCCACTACATGGCCTTCACCTGTTCCCCGTGGTCTCTAAGCAGTGGGAGGAAGGACAGGACTAGGGGTTAGGATAGACCGAAGGACAGTATTAGCACCTACCTTTGTCACAGAGGTGTCCTCCCCAGTTGGTATCACACAGACACTGCCATGGTTCAACACAGGTTCCATGGACACAGCCAGGGTGAGGAATACACTGATCACAGTACTGCCCCTGCCAGCCATACAGACACCTGGAGGACACACACAGAGTAAGATACCTGACAAACACACACTACAGTTAGCCATCTATCCCCCACACACAGAGTAAGATACCTGACAAACACACACTACAGTTAGCCATCTATCCCCCACACACAGAGTAAGATACCTGACAAACACACACTACAGTTAGCCATCTATCCCACAACAGGCCAGACTGACAAACACTAAGTTAGCCATCTCCCCCACACACAGAGCAAGATACCTGACAAACACACACTACAGTTAGCCATCTATCCCCCCCCCCACACAGAGCAAGATACCTGACAAACACACACTACAGTTAGCCATCTATCCCCACACACAGAGTAAGATACCTGACAAACACACACTACAGTTAGCCATCTATCCCCCCCCACACACAGAGAGAAACCTGACAAACACACACTACAGTTAGCCATCTATCCCCCCACACACAGAGTAAGATACCTGACAAACACACACTACAGTTAGCCATCTATCCCCCCCCACACACAGAGTAAGATACCTGACAAACACACACTACAGTTAGCCATCTATCCCCCCACACACAGAGTAAGATACCTGACAAACACACACTACAGTTAGCCATCTATCCCACACACACACACACACAGATAACATCTCCCAGACTGTCCTACTAACCACACAGAGATAAGTTTGTCCCTGTCTAACGTACACAGAGAATCACGCTCAGTCATGCACCCGAGAGCACACACACACACACACACCCAACTTCACTGTGGAGTTGCAAACACATATTTCATGGGAAATGCAAGACAAATAAAACCCCAAAGCAAAGAGTCATACAAAACTTTGACAAAATGTTTACACATCCCCGCTGAGAAACTAGACTCCATAACAGTGTTGTTAAACCAAAGCCACCATCTCTGGTAAAACTAACCGAAGAGTCAGAGAGAATTCTCGTCTCAACCACAACGTCTTACAATACAGACCACTTAAGACCGTTAAGGCATATTTACACAACAGCCTTTCAACAATGCCTGGGAACCACACACACACACACACAGAAAGAAATAAGTATTCAGCGTGAAGTCAAGTTAACCAACACAAAAACAAAAAACAGTCAGTTAGGCCTCCCGAGTGGCGCAGCGGTCTGAGGCGCTGCATCTCAGTGCTTGAGGCGTCACTACAGACCGAGTGGCGCAGTGGTCTGAGGCACTGCATCTCAGTGCTTGAGGCGTCACTACAGACCCCCTGGTTCGATTCCAGGCTGTATCACAACCGGCCGTGATTGGGAGTCCCATAGGGCGGCGCACAATTGGCCCAGCGTCGTCCGGGTTTGGCCGGTGTAAGCCGTCATTGTAAATAAGAATTTGTTCTTAACTGACTTGCCTAGTTATATATATATATATATATATTAAATACAATTATGTGAGGGACCGTTAGCAAGGCTAACATTAGCATGATGTGGCGAGACCAGTCTCTCTGTTACAACACATAAAAACATGGTTTGGCAGGACCGGGTCTACCCTGGCAGCCAGGACCGGGTCTACCCTGGCAGCCAGGACCGGGTCTACCCTGGCAGCCAGGACCGGGTCTACCCTGGCAGCCAGGACCGGGTCTACCCTGGCAGCCAGGACCGGGTCTACCCTGGCAGCCAGGACCGGGTCTACCCTGGCAGCCAGGACCGGGTCTACCCTGGCAGCCAGGACCGGGTCTACCCTGGCAGCCAGGACCGGGTCTATTTGTTCAAATGTATGTCTGTTTTCTCTAAATAAGCATTGTTGTACTATTAGACACTGCATTTCAAACAGTCAGCAATAATCTAATGGGTTCAGGTCTTGTGAAGTTATAGCGAGGTTGACTATAAGCCTTCCACAACCATAAGACCCAATAATAATGTCATTATGTTATCAAAATAGTTTAACCGGCTTTTTTTTTTGCAATAATCACTGGTCTGGCTTTCAATGTCTGTCTATGAAAATGCCCTTTTTTGTTACAAATGTAACTAGAACCATCCATAAACACATTCACTAATAATGACTAACTTCTTCTTGCAGGCATTAGCCTATAGACATTTAACACAGGCCTCATCAACAATCTCTCAAGCCCACGTGCTAGTGATTAGCCAGCTAATCTTTACATTTCAAGTTTTAGCCAACTTGGATCTATTTGCTAGCTAACAAGGTAGAACAGTTGAATTGTTATGAACACACTCTCCTGTCCGTCTCCAACGGTTTGAACAGCGTGCTAGCCTGTCCACTTTGTTCAGATGTTGAAATCAAGTGACCTACCTTATTTCTCAGAATGAGAACGAGTTGCTAATTCCTTATATATAATTGCGTTTTATACTTATTGCAAATGTATAAAACACCGACTAGACGGCTAGTGTAACAGTCTGTGGCTAAAATGCTGCTAGCGGTACGTGGTGCCGCAATGCCCAATGTTTTAGTATCGTCTGCTCTGCGCGCAACTTGAGGAGTTGAGACACAAAACGGGTATCGTTAGAAAAGTTAACTTCTCTATTACAGTAAAATAAATGTCCCAATGTTTTTCGGTGTCCATGTGACCGATTCTGTTGGACCAAACCCTCAAATGCAAATAGCGAGTTGAAACCGTTTGTCAGAGATGCAGGGTGTGTGTGTGTAAACCATAGAGGAAGAGGTGAATCAAGAGGTTTCGCCAATGTGTTTCTATGGGCTTACAGTGGGGGAAAAAAGTATTTAGTCAGCCACCAATTGTGCAAGTTCTCCCACTTTAAAAGATGAGATAGGCCTGTAATTTTCATCATAGGTACACGTCAACTATGACAGACAAAATGAGGAAAAAAAATCCAGGAAACCACATTGTAGGATTTTTAATGAATTTATTTGCAAATTATGGTGGAAAATAAGTATTTGGTCAATAACAAAAGTTTCTCAATACTTTGTTATATACCCTTTGTTGGCAATGACACAGGTCAAATGTTTTCTGTAAGTCTTCACAAGGTTTTCACACACTGTTGCTGGTATTTTGGCCCATTCCTCCATGCAGATCTCCTCTAGAGCAGTGATGTTTTGGGGCTGTCGCTGGGCAACACATACTTTCAACTCCCTCCAAAGATTTTCTATGGGGTTGAGATCTGGAGACTGGCTAGGCCACTCCAGGACCTTGAAATGCTTCTTACGAAGCCACTCCTTCGTTGCCCGGGCGGTGTGTTTGGGATCATTGTCATGCTGAAAGACCCAGCCACGTTTCATCTTCAATGCCCTTGCTGATGGAAGGAGGTTTTCACTCAAAATCTCACGATACATGGCCCCATTCATTCTTTCCTTTACACGGATCAGTCGTCCTGGTCCCTTGGCAGAAAAACAGCCCCAAAGCATGATGTTTCCACCCCCATGCTTCACAGTAGGTATGGTGTTCTTTGGATGCAACTCAGCATTCTTTGTCCTCCAAACACGACGAGTTGAGTTTTTACCAAAAAGTTCTATTTTGGTTTCATCTGACCATATGACATTCTCCCAATCCTCTTCTGGATCATCCAAATGCACTCTAGCAAACTTCAGACGGGCCTGGACATGTACTGGCTTAAGCATGGGGACACGTCTTGCACTGCAGGATTTGAGTCCCTGGCGGCGTAGTGTGTTACTGATGGTAGGCTTTGTTACTTTGGTCCCAGCTCTCTGCAGGTCATTCACTAGGTCCCCCCGTGTGGTTCTGGGATTTTTGCTCACCGTTCTTGTGATAATTTTGACCCCACGGGGTGAGATCTTGCGTGGAGCCCCAGACCGAGGGAGATTATCAGTGGTCTTGTATGTCTTCCATTTCCTAATAATTGCTCCCACAGTTGATTTCTTCAAACCAAGCTGCTTACCTATTGCAGATTCAGTCTTCCCAGCCTGGTGCAGGTCTACAATTTTGTTTCTGGTGTCCTTTGACAGCTCTTTGGTCTTGGCCATAGTGAAGTTTGGAGTGTGACTGTTTGAGGATGTGGACAGGTGTCTTTTATACTGATAACAAGTTCAAACAGGTGCCATTAATACAGGTAACGAGTGGAGGACAGAGGAGCCTCTTAAAGAAGAAGTTACAGGTCTGTGAGAGCCAGAAATCTTGCTTGTTTGTAGGTGACCAAATAATTATTTTCCACCATAATTTGCAAATAAATTCATTAAAAATCATACAATGTGATTTTCTGGAAAAAAAATTCTCATTTTGTCTGTCATAGTTGACGTTTACCTATGATGAAAATTACAGGCCTCTCTCATCTTTTTAAGTGGGAGAACTTGCACAATTGGTGGCTGACTAAATACTTTTTTTCCCCACTGTATTTTGGATCTAAGCTTGTCACCTGCCCCTCCCCGCCTTTGGGACATGACTCCCATTGTCAGGGCGGAGACATGAGCATCTCTCCATTGTATACAGATCTCTGGCGCACACAGCACAGAAGGAGCGAACAAGACCAGTACAAAAATATAACGCGTTAAGACAAGTGGACATAAACGCTCATAAAAACAAAACAAAAAAATAACAAAAACATTGATTCTTTCGATACAGGCATTTGGAATATCGCTCAAAAACATGATATATTCTTAACTCTAATGGTTAATTGGGCTTGGTAAACAACGCCTCTCTTCCCCATCTCTCCCTCAGGGTGTATCATGAACAGCACATTAGGAAACCGTTATCTACACAAACACTGCACTTTAACACAGATCTAACACTAAATAATATCTTGACTGATAGACTGCTCTATTACAGAACATGCAAACAATTCAAGTATCAACATGGCTGGCTGGCTGGCTGGCTGTCCGTATGTCCAGAGAGGGACAACGTCATATAAAAACAGCACAGCTCCAAGCCATGCCTCATTCCACAAATCAGGCTAATTCCAGAATGGCTGGGAGTTCCAGTGGAAGTCTGGTATGAAGCACTGGTTCTAATAGTCTGTTAGTCACTGGTTCTAATAGTCTGTTAGTCACTGGTTCTAATAGTCTGTTAGTCACTGGTTCTAATAGTCTGTTAGTCACTGGTTCTAATAGTCTGTTAGTCACTGGTTCTAATAGTCTGTTAGTCACTGGTTCTAATAGTCTGTTAGTCACTTCAAATGGCATGAAGTCTCCTGAATTCAGCAAGCATGCAAGTCTTGGGTTCAATCGTTCTGGTTCATTCGTAGTCCGGTCAATAGTCTTAGACGGTTCTAATCTGTTACACTGGTTCAAAGTCTGTAGCACTGGCAAAGTCTGAGTCACTGCTAATATTTAGCACGAGCACAGTCAAAGTCGTAGCCTGTCAATGTCGTAGCACGCAAAGTGTTATCAGTAAACTGAGCACGGTTCAATAGCTGTGCACTGGTTCATCCCTCCTGCCTGGTTCTAATTCAGCCTGTCTAATAGTCTGTTATCCTGTCTAAAGTCTGTAGTCACTGTTCATACTTAGTCACTGGTTCTAATAGCTTTAGCCACACACAGCCCATCCTGCCCTAAGGGCACTCAAAAGCGGACACTGGTTCAAATCCTTGAGTCCCTTCTAGTACCAGCCACTGGAACAAGCTCCACTCCCTCCCCATAGCAGCTGACACGGTCCACTAGCCCTTAGCACTGGCAAGCTCACTCTCAACCCTATAGCCGCTGGAACACAGCTCCACTCCTCAACCCTATAGCCAGCTGGAACCCAGCTCACTCCCTCAACCTATATACAGCAGCTCCACTCCCTCACCCTATAGCCGCTGAACACAGCTCCACTCCCCAGACCCTTAGCCAGCTGGAACACAGTCCACTCCCTCAGACCCTAGCCATCTGGAACACAGCTCCACTCCCTCAACCCTATAGCCATGGCAGCTCCACTCCCTCAGACCCTATAGCCAGCTGGAACACAGCTCCACTCCCTCAGACCCTATAGCCACTGGAACCAGCTCCACTCCCTCAGACCCTAAGCCAGCTGGAACACGCTCCACTCCCTCAGACCCTATAGCCAGCTTGAACACAGCTCCACTCCCTCAGACCCTATAGCCAGCTTGAACACAGCTCCACTCCTCAGACCCTATAGCCACTGAACACAGCTCCACTCCCTCAGACCCTATAGCCAGCTGGAACACAGCTCCACTCCCTCAGACCCTATACCAGCTCATCTGGCAACATAGCTGACACTCCCTCAGACCCTATAGCCACTGGAACAGCTCCACTCCCTCAGACCCTATAGCCAGCTGGAACACAGCTCCACTCCCTCAGACCCTATAAGCCAGCTGGACACAGCTCCACTCCCTCAGACCCTATAGCCAGCTGAACACAGCTCACTCCCTCAGACCCTATAGCCAGCTTGGAAAACACAGCTCCACTCCCTCAGACCCTATAGCCAGCTGGAACACAGCTCCACTCCCTCAGACCCTATAGCCAGCTGGAACACAGCTCCACTCCCCCCCAGACCCTATAGCCACTGGGAACACAGCTCCACTCCCTCAGACCCTATAGCCAGCTGGAACAGCTCCACTCCCCTCAGACCCTATAGCCAGCTGGAACACAGCTCCACTCCTCAGACCCTATAGCCAGCTGGAACACAGCTCCACTCCCTCAGACCCTATAGCCAGCTGGAACACAGCTCCACTCCCTCAGACCCTATAGCCAGCTGGAACACAGCTCCACTCCCTCAGACCCTATAAGGCCATCTTGGAAACACATCTTCCAACTCCCTCAGACCCTATAGCCAGCTGGAACACAGCTCCACTCCCTCAGACCCTATAGCCAGATGGACACAGCTCCACTCCCTCAGACCATATAGGCCAGCTGGAACATAGCTCCCCCCAACCATAGCCAGGCAGCCCCCCCCTATAAGCCAGCTGGACCAGCTCCACTCCCTCAGACCCTATAGCCAGCTTGGGACACAGCTCCACTCCCCTCATACCCTATAGCCATCTGGAACACATCTACCACTCCCTCAAGACCCTATAGCCTAGCTGGAACACAGCTCACTCCCTCAGACCCTATAGCCAGCTGAACACAGCTCCACTCCCTCAGACCCTATAGCCAGCTGGAACACAGCTCCACTCCCTCAGGACCTCTTAGCCAGGCAGCTCCACTTCCCTCAGACCATAGCCAGTGAACACAGCTCCAACTCCCTCAGACCCTATAGCCAGCTGGAACACAGCTCCACTCCCTCAGACCCTATAGCCAGCTGGAACACAGCTCCACTCCCTCAGACCCTATAGCCAGCTGGAACACAGCTCCACTCCCTCAGACCCTATAGCCAGGCAGCTCCACTCCCTCAGACCCTATACAGCTGGGAACACAGCTCCACTCCCTCAGACCCTATAGCCAGCTGGAAACACAGCTCCACTCCCTCAGACCCTATAGCCAGCTGGAACACAGCTCCACTCCCTCAGACCCTATAGCCAGCTGCAACACAGCTCCCACTCCCTCAGACCTATAGCCAGCTGGAACACAGCTCCACTCCATCAGACCCTATAGCCAGCTGGAAACCAGTCCACTCCCTCAGACCCTATACAGCGGAACAGCTCCTCCCTCAACCCTATACCAGGCAGCTCCACTCCCTCAGACCCTATAGCCAGCTGGAACACAGCTCCACTCCCTCAGACCCTATAGCCAGCTGGAACACAGCTCCACTCCCTCAGACCCTATAGCCAGCTGGAACACAGCTCCACTCCCTCAGACCCTATAGCCAGGCAGCTCCACTCCCTCAGACCCTATAGCGCAGCCCTTGACAACACAGCTCCACTCCCTCAGACCCTATAGCCCGGCAAGCTCCACTCCCTCAGACCCTATAGCCAGCTGCAACACAGCTCCACTCCCTCAGACCCTATAGCCAGCTGGAACACAGCTCCACTCCCTCAGACCCTATAGCCAGCTGGACACAGCTCCACTCCCTCAGACCCTATAAGCCAGCTGGAACACAGCTCCACTCCCTCAGACCCTATAGCCAGCTGACAGCTCCACTCCCTCAGACCCTAACCCTAACCAGCCCTCCTAGACACAGCCTCCACTCCCTCAGACCCTATAGCCAGCTGGAACACAGCTCCACTCCCTCAGACCCTATAGCCAGGCAGCTCCACTCCCTCAGACCCTATAACCAGCTGGAACACAGCTCCACTCCCTCAGACCCTATAGCCAGCTGGAACACAGCTCCACTCCCTCAGACCCTATAGCCAGGCAGCTCCACTCCCTCAGACCCTATAACCAGCTGGAACACAGCTCCACTCCCTCAGACCCTATAGCCAGCTGACACAGCTCCACTCCCTCAGACCCTTAGCCAGCTGACCCATAGCTCCACTCCCTCAGACCCTATACCAGCGCTCCACTCCCTCAGACCCTATAAGCCAGCTGGAACACAGCTCCACTCCTCACCCTATGCCAGCAGCTCCATCCCTCAGACCTATAGCCGCTGGAACACAGCTCCACTCCCTCAGACCCTATAGCCAGCTGCAACAGCTCCACTCCCTCAGACCCTATAGCCAGCTGGAACACAGCTCCACTCCCTCAGACCCTATAGCCATGCTGCAAGCTCCACTCCCTCAGACCCTATAACCAGCTGGAACACAGCTCCACTCCCTCAGACCCTATAGCCAGCAGCTCCACTCCCTCAGACCCTATAACCAGCTGGAACACGCTCCACTCCCTCAGACCCTATAGCCAGGCAAGCTCCACTCCCTCAGACCCTATAGCCAGCTGGAACACAGCCTCTCCCATACCGCGTCCCTCCCAGACCCTATACCAGCTGGACACAGCTCCAACCTCCTCCACTATCCCTCAGACCCTATAGCCGAGCAGCTCCACTCCCTCAGACCCTATAACCAGGCAGCTCCACTCCCTCAGACCCTATACCAGCTGGAACACAGCTCCACTCCCTCAGACCCTATAGCCACTGAACCACAGCGCCACTCCCTCAGACCCTATAGCCGCACCACCCCAGACCCTAGCACTGGAACACAGCTCCACTCCCTCAGACCCTATACCAGCTGGAACACAGCTCCACTCCCTCAGACCCTATAGCCAGGACAGCTCCACTCCCTCAGACCCTATAACCAGCTGGAACCAGCTCCACTCCCTCAGACCCTATAGCCAGCTGGAACACAGCTCCACTCCCTCAGACCCTATAGCCAGCACCTCACTCCCTCAGACCCTATAACCAGCTGGAACACAGCTCCACTCCCTCAGACCCTATAGCCAGCTGGAACACAGCTCCACTCCCTCAGACCCTATAGCCAGGCAGCTCCACTCCCTCAGACCCTATAACCACTGGAACACAGCTCCACTCCCTCAGACCCTATAGCCAGCTGAACAGCTCCACTCCCTCAGACCCTATAGCCAGCTGGAACACAGCTCCACTCCCTCAGACCCTATAGCCAGGCAGCTCCACTCCCTCAGACCCTATAGCCAGCTGGAACACAGCTCCACTCCCTCAGACCCTATAGCCAGCTGGAACACAGCTCCACTCCCTCAGACCCTATAGCCAGGCAGCTCCACTCCCTCAGACCCTATAACCACTGGAAACACAGCTCCACTCCCTCAGACCCTATAGCCAGGCAGCTCCCATTCCCTCAGACCCTATCGCCAATGGCAGCTACACTCCCTCAGACCTTAACCAGGCAGCTCCACTCCCTCAGACCCTATAGCCAGCTGGAACACAGCTCCACTCCTCAGACCTATAGCCAGCTGGTAACACAGCTCCACTCCCATCGACCCTATAAGCCAGGCAGCTCCACTCCTCAGACCCTATAGCCAGCTGGAACACAGCTCCACTCCCTCAGACCCTATAGCCAGCTGGAACACAGCTCCACTCCCTCAGACCCTATAGCCAGCTGGAACACAGCTCCACGCCCTCAGACCCTATAGCCAGCTGGAACACAGCTCCACTCCCCAGACCCTATAGCCAGGCAGCTCCACTCCCTCAGACCCTATAACCAGCTTGGAAACACAGCTCCACTCCCTCAGACCCTATAGCCAGGCAGCTCCACTCCCTCAGACCCTATAGCCAGCTGGAACACAGCTCCACTCCCTCAGACCCTATAGCCAGCTGGAACACAGCTCCACTCCCTCAGACCCTATAGCCAGGCAGCTCCACTCCCTCAGACCCTATAGCCAGGCAGCTCCACTCCCTCAGACCCTATAGCCAGCTGGAACACAGCTCCACTCCCTCAGACCCTATAGCCAGCTGGAACACAGCTCCACTCCCTCAGACCCTATAGCCAGCTGGAACACAGCTCCACTCCCTCAGACCCTATAGCCAGGGCAGCTCCACTCCCTCAGACCCTATAGCCAGCTGGAACACAGCTCCACTCCCTCAGACCCTATAGCCAGCTGGAACACAGCTCCACTCCCTCAGACCCTATAGCCAGCTGGAACACAGCTCCACTCCCTCAGACCCTATAGCCAGCTGGAACACAGCTCCACTCCCCAGACCCTATAGCCAGGCAGCTCCACTCCCTCAGACCCTATAACCAGCTGGAACACAGCTCCACTCCCTCAGACCCTATAGCCAGGCAGCTCCACTCCCTCAGACCCTATAGCCAGCTGGAACACAGCTCCACTCCCTCAGACCCTATAGCCAGCTGGAACACAGCTCCACTCCCTCAGACCCTATAGCCAGCTGGAACACAGCTCCACTCCCTCAGACCCTATAGCCAGCTGGAACACAGCTCCACTCCCTCAGACCCTATAGCCAGGCAGCTCCACTCCCTCAGACCCTATAGCCAGGCAGCTCCACTCCCTCAGACCCTATAACCAGGCAGCTCCACTCCCTCAGACCCTATAGCCAGGCAGCTCCACTCCCTCAGACCCTATAACCAGGCAGCTCCACTCCCAAACCAGGGCCTTAACACACACACACACACACACACACCGTTTCCGTGGCAGTATGGACTCTTCACAACGTGATGAAACTTTGGTGTTTTTGCAAACGATGAACAGAATAGACTTGGAAGCTCTAACCCTGGCAATATGACTGGTAAACTGATAGGTACACTCGCAATGGCTGATTTTGAATTTTAAAAAGACCCCTTGAAGTATATATATTATTAAGGGCCTCCCGAGTGGCGCAGCAGTCTAAGGCACTGCATCGTGGTGCTTGAGGCGTCACTACAGACCCGGGTTCGATCCCAGGCTGTGTCATAACCAGCCGTGACCGGGAGTCCCATAGGGCGGCGCACAATTGGCCCAGCGTCGTCCGGGTTTGGCCGGGGTGGCTTTACTTGGCTCGTCGCGCTCTAGCGACTCCTTGTGGCGTGCCGGGCGCCTGCAGGCTGACTTCGGTCGTCAGTTGAACAGTGTTTCCTCCGGTGCGGCCGGGTTAAGCAGGCGGGTGTTAAGAAGCGCGGTCAGGTGGGTCATGTTTCGGAGGATGCATGACTCGACCTTCGCCTCTCCCGTTGGGGAGTTGCATTGATGAGACAAGATTGTAATTGGATATCCCGAAATTGGGGAGAACATTTTATATATATATATATATATATATATATATATATATATATATATATATATATTTTTTTTTTTTACTTATTTGATGAGAAATTGTATTTGGCCTTACTGCTATCAGCCCATACAAATGCATTGAATAACTACATGGAACAGAGAGTCCCAAAACATAATCAAAAGGAAGTTTGTTTTGAAGTGTCTGTCCTATATCTGAGCAATATAAGAAAGATCAGGAAACATTTGTAACAAATGTTTTACATGTATTTAACCCCTTATTTATGGCACTAAACAGTGTCCATATAGACTGCCATTAATCTTTTCATCTGGTACCGGGGGACCTTCAGACGGGTCTTGTGAGGCCTGTGGACATCCAAGAGCACAACAACCGACATGTACATGTTTGTGATATTCTCACCTTTGCACAGAGGGGTCATATTAGTGTGTAGCCCAAACTGTTCGGACGCTACAGACAGGAAGTCGGCAGCTCTGTCACCTTTCAACGCAGATGCGGTAGTGTTACGTCGGCCGATGTGGTGGATTGAGACGCATCCAATGCAAAAAAAAACAGACATCGCCTAGCTTTTTTTATTACGCTAATTCGATTTTGTAATGTCAGTTAAGTTGAATCAATAAATCACAGGTTTGTACACTTCCTGCTTTGCTCATATGGGTACTCTCAAAATGGCTGCCAGTCCACCCATTATGCAATCATTGACTTGAATGGGGACGTCCGTTCTATTAGTTATATTTCTATGGCAGCACGTGTAGTAAGGAGCGGAGGAGAGGAGAACATGTTAGCCTACAATTTGATTAAAATATTTTGCTACGCGAACGGTTATTACAGAGATCGTGGTCAATTGGGCTGGCCAATTACCGTCATTCCAAAATTCCATGACCGTCACTCATAACAAATATCATGGCAGACATGAAGACATGGAGGATCAAAAGCAGATTCCAGTTAGAGAAAAAAGAGGGAGGACAGGAAACTTACTTGCAGCCACCTGGCTCTTTACAGTGTCCATGTTCTGTACTGCAGCCCTGCCGGCAGATGGCTGGAGAGAGAGAGAGAGCGAGAGAGCGAGAGAGCGAGAGAGCGAGAGAGCGAGAGGAAGAGCACATATGAACATGTCAGTGAATATCTGAAATGTTAGCAGTTTGTCTACCGTCTGTTGATGTGACACATGAAGGTAGAACGTTTATCAACATCTTGAACGTCCTTCCTACTGTTTTCAGAACGTAATATTTCCCTTTCTCCAGTCAATTGTATCATAATTCTATAGCCTCCAGGCATACAGACAAACTGTCCCGGTCTCTCTGTCCCGGTCTCTCTGTCCCGGTCTCTCTGTCCCTGTCTCTCTGTCCCTGTCTCTCTGTCCCTGTCTCTCTGTCCCTGTCTCTCTGTCCCTGTCTCTCTGTCCCTGTCTCTCTGTCCCTGTCTCTCTGTCCCTGTCTCTCTGTCCCTGTCTCTCTGTCCCTGTCTCTCTGTCCCTGTCTCTCTGTCCCTGTCTCTCTGTCCCTGTCTCTCTGTCCCTGTCTCTCTGTCCCTGTCTCTCTGTCCCTGTCTCTCTGTCCCTGTCTCTCTGTCCCTGTCTCTCTGTCCCTGTCTCTCTGTCCCCGTCTCTCTGTCCCCGTCTCTCTGTCCCCGTCTCTCTGTCCCGGTCTCTCTGTCCCGGTCTCTCTGTCCCTGTCTCTCTGTCCCGGTCTCTCTGTCCCGGTCTCTCTGTCCCGGTCTCTCTGTCCCGGTCTCTCTGTTCCTCTCTCTGTTCCTCTCTCTGTGTAGAGACGTCTCCCCCAGCCAACCGGTGTTCGTATCCATTTAACCAGAAGAAGACCCTTTAGGTTGAAACCTTCTGCGAAGGGATCTCAAGAGGTTAGCAGGAAGTAGCCAGTGTATACATACGTGTGTTACATTCTAGTCCAGACCAGCCCTCCAGACAGGTCTTATTCCCGTTGTAGTCGCAGGTGTAGTGTCCGAAGAACTCGTCTCGGGGCCGGCAGAACTTGTTGCATCCGAAGCCATAGTAGTGGTCGTCACAGCTGACCCGGATCTGATAGTCAAACTGACCAATAGGACCGTTGTGGCTGAGCTTCTGCCACTGGTGACTGGGGTTGATCATCCCACTGTGGGACGCCTTCTCGATCATTTGACCATCGCCACCTAGTGGGTTAAAGATATATAACCGGTTAGAATATATTAGATATAGAACATGTTAGAACATATAGCATGGCTGGGGTTGATCATCCCAGAGTGGGACACCTTCTCTACTTGACCATCACCACCTAATGGAAGGACACCTTCTCTATCTGACCATCACCACCTAATGGAAGGACACCTTCTCTATCTGACCATCACCACCTAATGGAAGGACACCTTCTCTATCTGACCATCACCACCTAATGGAAGGACACCTTCTCTATCTGTCATCACCACCTAATGGAAGACACCTTCTCTATCTGACC
Source organism: Coregonus sp. 'balchen' (assembly GCA_902810595.1). NCBI lineage: Eukaryota > Metazoa > Chordata > Actinopteri > Salmoniformes > Salmonidae > Coregonus > Coregonus sp. 'balchen'. Next base: position 3,568,614 of record LR778253.1, on the reverse strand, counting down.
ATCACCACCTAATGGAAGGACACCTTCTCTATTTGACCATCACCACCTAATGGAAGACACCTTCTCTATCTTCATCACCACCTATGGAGACACCTTCTCTATTTGACCATCACCACCTAATGGAAGACACCTTCTCTATCTGTCATCACCACCTAATGGAAGACACTTCTCTATCTGACCATCACCACGAATGGAGGACAACCTTTCTATCTGACATCACCACCTAGGGAAGGACACCTTCTCTATCTGACCATCACCACCTATGGAAGACACCTTCGCTATCTGACCATCACCACCTAATGGAAGGACACCTCTCTATCTGTCATCACCACTAATGGAAGGACACCTTCTCTATCTGTCATCACCCACCTAATGGTAAGACAAACCTTCTCTATCTGACCATCACCACCTAATGAAAGGAACACCTCTTATCTGACCATCACCACTAATGAGGACACCTCTCTATTTGACCATCACCACCTAATGGAGGACACCTTCTCTATCTGTCATCACCACCTAATGGAAGGACACCTTCTCTATTTGACCATCACCACCTAATGGAAGGACACCTTCTCTATCTGTCATCACCACCTAATGGAAGGACACCTTCTCTATCTGACCATCACCACCTAATGGAAGGACACCTTCTCTATCTGTCATCACCACCTAATGGAAGGACACCTTCTCTATCTGTCATCACCACCTAATGGAAGGACACCTTCTCTATCTGTCATCACCACCTAATGGAAGGACACCTTCTCTATCTGTCATCACCACCTAATGGAAGGACACCTTCTCTAGTTGACCATCACCACCTAATGGAAGGACACTCTAGTTGACCATCACCACCTAATGGAAGGACACCTTCTCTACTTGACCATCACCACCTAATGGAAGGACACTCTAGTTGACCATCACCACCTAATGGAAGGACACCTTCTCTACTTGACCATCACCACCTAATGGAAGGACACTCTCTATTTGACCATCACCACCTAATGGAAGGACACTCTCTATTTGACCATCACCACCTAATGGAAGGACACCTTCTCTATCTGTCATCACCTCCTAATGGAAGGACACTCTCTAGTTGACCATCACCACCTAATGGAAGGACACCTTCTCTATCTGTCATCACCTCCTAATGGAAGGACACTCTCTAGTTGACCATCACCACCTAATGGAAGGTTCAGAAAATACAAACAATATCAGCTGCATTGGTGTTAGAAATTAAAACGATGATATTACAGGCAATCCTTGAATTACTTAATTTGAGCTCCTAACGGAGCAAATGGCCCTTCGCTATGTAGACGTAGCATGTCCTATGATAATGCACTGGCGAATGGTAGTATAATCATGTGGATCCATTGGAATCATCAATTCAGGACGGTTCCTCCCTGTGCCAAACGTCAACAGAACAAAACAGCCGACCAAGCTGAATGAGTTTCACATCTCCATTTCCCTGTAGAATTAAAACAGAGGGAAAGAAACAGCGGAGGAGGAAAGTAGAAAAAATTATGTTTAATGAGTGCTGCCCTCTTTTCCTCCCTCTCTCTCTCTCAGCAATGGTCTGTGGCAGCTCTCTACTCTCTCCTTCCCTCTCTCCTTCCCCCTCTCTCCTTCCCTCTCTCTCCTTCCCTCTCTCTCCTTCCCTCTCTCTCCTTCCCTCTCTCTCCTTCCCTCTCTCTCCTTCCCCCTCCCCTTCTCTCTCTCCTTCTCTCTCTTGCTGGTTGGTTTTTCCTCTCAGGTTTATAGCATTATAATATGACTGGCCCGTAAGACTACCACCACCATGCTTAACCGTTGGAATTAAGGTTATTACTGTGGAATGCAGTGTTTGGTTTTCGGCAGACATAAAATGGGACCCATTTCGCCCAAAAAGTTATACTTTTGAATCATCTGTCCATAGAACGTTCTTCCAAGAGTCTTGATGATCATCCAGGTGCTTTTTGGCAAACTTGAGTCAACTTTTTGGACGAGATTGGTCCCATTATGTCTGGCGAAAACCAAACACCGCATTGGTGGTGGTGGTGTGATGGTTTGGGGATGCTTTGCTGCCTCAGGACCTGGACGACTTGCCTTAATAGAAGGAGCCATGAATTCTGCTCTGTATCAGAGAATTCTACAGGAGAATGTCAGACCATCCGTCTGTGAGCTGAAGCTGAAGCGCAGCTGGGTCATGCAGCAAGACAATGATCCAAAACACACAATCATGTCTATATGAAAATTGTTAAAAAGCAACACATTTGAAGATTTGGAATGGCCTAGTCAAATCCAGACCTAATCCAAGTTGAGATGTTGTGGCAGGACATGAAACAAGCAGTTCATGCTTGAAAACCCACAAATGGTTGCTGAGTTAAAGCAGTTCTGCATGGAAGAGTTGGCCAAAATTCCTCCACAGCGACGTGAGAGACTGATCAACAACTACAGGAAGCATTTGATTGTTGCAGCTAAAGGTGGCACAACCAGTTATTGAGTGTAAGGGGGCAATTACTTTTTCACACAGGGGAATTGGGTGTTGCATAACTTCGTTAACTAAATAAATAAAATAAGTATACTTTTTTTTTTTTTTTTTTGTAAAGTCATGTTCCTTTATCTAATATTAGGGTTTGGTTGAAGATCTGATGACATTCAGTATAAAAAAGATGCAAAAATACTTTCACGGCACTGTGCCTATATTTTTTAAATAGAATTTCTAAATGGTCTGAGAACAACATTGGCACGGCAATTCAATCATAGCCAATATGCAGTGATAATGTATTGGACCTATAGCACAAACGTCATTGCTACATAACTGTTTTTAATAGGTTAATGTTGCATAGGCTTACTCATGTTGAATGAAATGAGCGGAAGAACTCGGCTTGCATTTGGACTCAGAAAAGGTTGGTGACCACTGCCCTGGACCTTCAGCAGTGAACCCTGGCAGTTTGTTTGTGTTCTCTCTCTCTGTAACCGAGATGCAGGGACTGACCCTGAGAGAGATGAGTTAGTTAGTGTAAAATACTTCCAGACCAGACTGACTGACCCTGACAGAGAGACAGGTGGGTTAGTGTAATGGGCTGAACCTCCAGACCAAAACACAGAGCACAGCCTTACTGTGTATACTACTACTACTACTACTATTACCGCTACTACTACTATTACTACTACTACTACTACTACTACTACTACTACTACTACTACTACTACTACCACTACTAATGCTACTACCACTAATGCTACTACTACGACTACCACTAATGCTACTACTATCACTACTACTAATACTACTACTACTACTACTACTACTACTACTACTTACTACTACTACTACTACTATCACACTACTACTACTATTAATATACTACTGTCACTACTACTACTACTACTACTACTATTAATATACTACTGTCACCACTACTACTACTACTATTACTATACTACTGTCACTACTACTACTACTACTACTACCACTAATACTACTGCTACTACTACTACTATTAATATACTACTGTCACCACTACTACTACTATTAATATACTACTGTCACTACTACTACTACTACTACTACTACTACTACTACTACTACTACTACTACTACTACTACTACTACTACTACTACTACTACTACTACTACTACTACTACTACTACTACTACTACTACTACTACTAATGCTACTGCTACTGCTACTGCTACTGCTACTACTACTAATGCTACTACTAATGCTACTACTAATGCTACTGCTACTACGAAATTGTTTTAAGGTCATACCAAGGATTTGTTCTGAAGTGTCTATCCTATATCTGAGAGATATACGAAATATCAGTGAACATTATATACATATATACACTACCGTTCAAAAGTTTGTGGTCACTTAGAATTGTCCTTGTTTTCCCATGACAACATACATGAAATGAGTTTGAATAGGAAATATAGCAAAATGAATAGGAGATTTAGTCATTGACAAGGTTAGAAATAATGATTTTTAATTGAAATAATAATTGTGTCCTTCAAACCTTTGCTTTCGTCAAAGAATCCTCAATTTGCAGCAATTACAACCTTGCAGACCTTTGGCATTCTAGTTGTCAATTTGTTGAGGTAATCTGAAGAGATTTCACCCCATGCTTCCTGAAGCACCTCCCACAAGTTGGATTGGCTTGATGGGCACTTCTTACGTACCATACGGTCAAGCTGCTCCCACAACAGCTCAATAGGGTTGAGATCCGGTGACTGTGCTGGCCACTCCATTATAGACAGAATACTAGCTGACTGCTTCTTCCCTAAATAGTTATTGCATAGTTTGGAGCTGTGCTTTGGGTCATTGTCCTGTTGTAGGAGGAAATTGGCTCCAATCAAACGCCGTCCACAGGGTATGGCATGGCGTGGCAAAATGGAGTGATAGCCTTCCTTCTTCAAGATCCCTTTTACCCTGTACAAATCTCCCACTTTACCACCACCAAAGCAGCCCCAGACCATCACATTGCCTCCACCATGCTTGACAGATGGCATCAAGCACTCCTCCAGCATCTTTTCATTTGGTCTGCGTGTCACAAATGTTCTTCTTTGTGATCCAAATACTTCGATTTGTCTGTCCATAACACTTTTTTCCAATCTTCCTCTGTCCAGTGTCTGTGTTCTTTTGCCCATCTTAATCTTTTATTTTTATTGGCCAGTCTGAGATATGGCTTTTTCTTTGCAACTCTGCCTAGAAGGTCAGCATCCCGGAGTCGCCTCTTCACTGTTGACGTTGCACGGGGCCTCCCACTCCTCTTTCTATTCTGGTTAGAGCCAGTTTGCGCTGTTCTGTGAAGGGAGTAGTACACAGCGTTGTCCGAGACCTTCAGTTTCTTGGCAATTTCTCGCATGGAATAGCCTTCATTTCTCAGAACAAGAATAGACTGACGAATTTCAGAAGAAAGTTCTTTTGAGCTTGTAATCGAACCCACAATTGCTGATGCTCCAGATACTCAACTAGTCTCAAGAAGGCCAGTTTTATTGCTTGTTTAAATCAGCACAACAGTTTTCAGCTGTGCTAACATAATTGCAAAAGGGTTTTCTTATGATCAATTAACCTTTTAAAATGATAAACTTGGATTAGCAAACACAACGTGCCATTGGAACACAGGACTGATGGTTGCTGATAATGGGCCTCTGTACGCCTATGTAGATATTCCATTAAAAAAAAATCAGCCATTTACAACATTAACAATGTCTACACTGTATTTCTGATCAATTTGATGTTATTTTAATGGACCAAAAAATTGCTTTTCTTTTGAAAACAAGGACATTTCTAAGTGAGCCCAAACTTTTGAACGGTAGTGTATATATTTTTATATTGTATTTAACCCCTTATTATTTTTGACACTAAACATTCTCCATATATACACACTTCCATTAATTTTTTCAACTGGTACAGGGGGACCTTCAGACGAGTCGTGTAAGGTCTGTGGGCGTCCTAAAGCAAAACCATGTACGTGTTCGTGAGAGCCTCATCTCTCCATAGAGGGGTCATGATCGTTTTTAGGCCAAACCGTTCGAACGCTACAGACGACTTTGTGAGAATAACTATTTTTCGGGACGTCTCACGGTCCTGACAAACACCGCTGTAGCTCTGCCATAGGTGGATGCGTTGGATCGAAAAAGCATCCAATGCAAAAAAACATCTCTAACTTAACTGACAGATTGTTTTTTTTTTGTTGGTATTTTACCCCCTTTTTCTCCTCAAGATCAAAATTGTCTCGTCGCTGCAACTCCCCAACAGGCTCGGGAGGCGAAGGTCGAGTCATGTGTCCCCCCGAAAACATCACCCGCCAAACCGCGCTTCTTAACACACCGCCCGCTTAACCCGGAAGCCAGCCGCACCAACGTGTCAACGGAAACACTGTTCATCTGAAGGTCAGCCTGCAGGCGCCCGGGCCCGCCACAAGGAGTCGCTAGAGCGCGATGAGCCAAGTAAAGCCCCACCGGCCAAACCTTCCCCTAACCCGGATGACGCTGGGCCAATTGTGTGCCGCCTCATGGGTCTCCCGGTCGTGGCCAGCTCCAACACAGCCCGGGATCGAACCCGGGTCTGTAGTGACGCCTCTAGCACTGCGATGCAGCGCCTTAGACCGCTGCGCCACTCGGGAGGCCTAACTGACAGATTAGGATTTGTTTATTATGCAAGCGCGGACATCAACCGTATGCTTTTTTTTTTTTTTGGAGCAGTCATCTCAGATTTTATTTTGTAACAACTGCATTGGCAACTTTGTATTTGTAGTCAACATTGTTCTGAAGTTATCGGCGGTCACAGAGAGACCGATGAACATCTTGATTATATGTTTAGCGGAGATCTTATGTGTATATGTGGAAGGGCAAAAAAAATAATAATCTTACGACACACTTAGCTGTTCTACAAGTGGTCTGAGGCAGTCAGTAAACAAAATGTTTTTTTTCAAGTCCAACTTTAGTAACAACGGTTTTGAGAAACACCTCAGAGATTTAACGACGCTCCTATGAAGGTTCTAATGATGAACTTAGCCTTGAGATGCTTTTGGGGAAACTGGCCCAGACCTGCAGTAAAATGACGGACCAGGGTATCTCCTCTAGCAGTATTTTACTGTGACACTTCCTGCAGGTCATTACAACGCATAGTAAAAAACTGCTAGCTGCTGGGAGGTAGTCATCCTGCTCCATAAACATCCACTACAGTTGACCGGGGCAGCTCTAGAAGGGCAGAAATTTGACGAACTGACTTGTTGGAAAGGTGGCATCCTATGACGGTGCCACGATGAAAGTCACTGAGCTCTATTCAGGGTCTACTCCCACAGCCAACTACAGTAAAACACAGGGTCTACTCCCACAGCCAACTACAGTAAAACACAGGGTCTACTCCCACAGCCAACTACAGTAAAACACAGGGTCTACTCCACAGCAACTACAGTAAAACACAGGGTCTACTCCCACAGCCAACTACAGTAAAACACAGGGTCTACTCCCACAGCCAACTACAGTAAAACACAGGGTCTACTCCCACAGCCAACTACAGTAAAACACAGGGTCTACTCCCACAGCCAACTACAGTAAAACACAGGGTCTACTCCCACAGCCAACTACAGTAAAACACAGGGTCTACTCCCACAGCCAACTACAGTAAAACACAGGGTCTACTCCCACAGCCAACTACAGTAAAACACAGGGTCTACTCCCACAGCCAACTACAGTAAAACACAGGGTCTACTCCCACAGCCAACTACAGTAAAACACAGGGTCTCATCCAATAAATGTGCTGCATCAGAATGAGTCAACAGAAAAGCAACATTATTTGACTGTCCTGTATCATCCACTTTCCAAGCCAACACTGTAGCACTTTCTCCTACCCTTTAGTCCAGACAGTCAACATGGTGCTACATAACTACATTACATGATGAAATGTAGACCGTCTCTGTACAGTCCTTCAAGGTCATCTACAATGTAAACCACACTGACACTACTGCATTACATCATACACTTTCCCCTGTACTGGAGTTCCATGAAACTTTTCCCTCACCTTTAGCACAGACAGACACAGAGACAGACGCTCACAGAGACAGAGAGACAGACGCACACAGAGACAGACATACAGAGACAGAGAGACAGCCAGCCAGAGACAGACAGCCAGCCAGAGACAGCCAGCCACCCAGCCAGCCAGAGACAGCCAGCCAGAGACAGCCCGCCAGAGACAGCCAGCCAGAGACAGCCAGCCAGAGACAGCCAGCCAGCCAGCCAGCCAGAGACTGCCAGCCAGAGACTGACAGCCAGCCAGCCAGCCAGAGACTGACAGACAGCCAGCCAGCCAGAGACAGACAGACAGCCAGCCAGAGACAGACAGACAGCCAGCCAGAGACAGACAGACAGCCAGCCAGACAGACAGACAGCCAGCCAGAGACAGACAGACAGACAACCAGCCAGCCAGAGACAGACAGACAACCAGCCAGAGACAGCCAGCCAGCCAGCCAGAGACAGCCAGCCAGCCAGAGACAGCCAGCCAGCCAGCCAGCCAGCCAGAGACAGCCAGCCAGCCAGCCAGCCAGCCAGCCAGCCAGCCAGAGACTGCCAGCCAGAGACTGACAGCCAGCCAGCCAGCCAGAGACAGACAGACAGCCAGCCAGCCAGAGACAGACAGACAGCCAGCCAGAGACAGACAGCCAGAGACAGACAGACAGCCAGCCAGAGACAGACAGACAACCAGCCAGCCAGCGACAGACAGACAGCCAGCGACAGACAGACAGCCAGCCAGCCAGCCAGAGACAGACAACCAGCCAGCCAGAGACAGACAGACAGACAGACAGCCAGCGACAGCCAGCCAGCCAGAGACAGACAGCCAGCCAGCCAGAGACAGACAGCCAGCCAGCCAGCCAGAGACATGGTGCTACATCACTGTGCCATAATTAAACATAGAAGGTATTCATATTGTACTGTAACCTACTGTAGCTGATAGATCAGGTAGCATAGCAGACATGCTCCTGCATCGTGACTGGAGCCAGGTCTGATCTCACTAGACACATACACTCACTACACACACACACATATATCTGAAATGCCCCTGTGCTGCACTGCATTGTGACTGGAGCCAGATCACCGCTCTGTGCACTGGGTTAAGATACAACATCTACTTCACACCTCCTCTGTGACAGTGTGTGTGTGTGTGTGTGTGTGTGTGTGTGTGTGGCTAGCACCAGCTGCAATCACTCATCTGAAATATATTAACATTTTCATATGAAGGACAGCCACATATGAAGGACAGCCACATATGAAGGACAGCCACATATGAAGGACAGCCACATATGAAGGACAGCCACAGACCACCACCCCCCCCCTCTTCCTCTACCTCCGAAACCCTTCTGTCTGCATCCCAGACACACCACTCCTCCACCTCAGAATCCCTTCTCTCCCTCTCTCTCCCTCTCTCTCCTTCTCCCAGTCTGCAGCTCTCCCTCTCTCTCCTCCTCCCAGTCTGCAGCTCTCCCTCTCTCTCCTCCCCCCAGTCTGCAGCTCTCCCTCTCTCTCCTTCTCCCAGTCTGCAGCTTCCTCCTCTCTCCTTCTCCCAGTCTGCAGCTCTCCCTCTCTCTCCCCCAGTCTGCAGCTCTCCCTCTCTTCCTTCTCCAGTCTGCAGCTCTCCCTCTCTCTCCTTCTCCCAGTCTGCAGCTCTCCCTCTCTCTCCTCCTCCCAGTCTGCAGCTCTCCCTCTCTCTCCTTCTCCCAGTCTGCAGCTCTCCCTCTCTCTCCTTCTCCCAGTCTGCAGCTCTCCCTCTCTCTCCTTCTCCCAGTCTGCAGCTCTCCCTCTCTCTCCTTCTCCCAGTCTGCAGCTCTCCCTCTCTCTCCCTTCTCCCAGTCTGCAGCTCTCCCTCTCTCTCCTTCTCCCAGTCTGCAGCTCTCCCTCTTCCTCCTCCCCCCAGTCTGCAGCTCTCCCTCTCTCTCCTTCCCCCCAGTCTGCAGCTCTCCCTCTCTCTCCTCCCCCCAGTCTGCAGCTCTCCCTCTCTCTCCTTCTCCCAGTCTGCAGCTCTACCTCTCTCTCCTTTCCCGTCTGCAGCTCTCCCTCTCCCAGTCTGCAGCTCTCCCTCCTCTCCTTCTCCCAGTCTGCAGCTCTCCCTCCTCTCTCCTTCTCCCAGTCTGCAGCTCTCCCTCTCTCTCCCCCCAGTCTGCAGCTCTCCCTCTCTCTCCTTCTCCCAGTCTGCAGCTCTCCCTCTCTCTCCTTCTCCCAGTCTGCAGCTCTCCCTCAGTCTGCAGCTCTCCCTCTCCCAGTCTGCAGCTCTCCCTCTCTCCCCTTCTCCCAGTCTGCAGCTCTCCCTCTCTCTCCTCCTCCCAGTCTGCAGCTCTCCCTCTCTCTCCTTCTCCCAGTCTGCAGCTCTCCCTCTCTCTCCTTCTCCCAGTCTGCAGCTCTCCCTCACTCTCTCTCCTTTCCTCACTGCTTTTCCCTGTGTTCTTCCGTCAGGTCGTTACAGACACCTGTCAACACGCGCTCACACACACCGGGCCATGTGGGAGAGGTGGAGGAGAGGAGTCACACACACACCGGGCCATGTGGGAGAGGGGGCAGAGAGGAGAGGAGTCACACACACCGGGCCATGTGGGAGAGGGGGAGGAGAGGAGTCACACACACCGGGCCATGTGGGAGAGGGGGAGGAGAGGAGTCACACACACCGGGCCATGTGGGAGAGGGGGAGGAGAGGAGTCACACACACACACCGGGCCATGTGGGAGAGGGGGAGGAGAGGAGTCACACACACCGGGCCATGTGGGAAGAGGAGTCACACCGGGCCATGTGGGAGAGGAGGGTGAGAGGAGTCACACCGGGCCATGTGGGAGAGGAGGGTGAGAGGAGTCACACCGGGCCATGTGGGAGAGGAGGAGAGGAGTCACACCGGGCCTTGTGGGAGAGGGGGAGGAGAGGAGGAGGAGAGGAGTCACACCGGGCCATGTGGGAGAGGGGGCGGAGAGGAGTTCAGGAAAAATAAACGTCCTTTATCTGCCCTTCAACAGCTAGCACCTCCCTAACGTTAACACGCAAGACAGAGAGAAAGAATGAAAGATTGGACTGGAAGGACAGAGCTACTCACCACTGGTGTCGTTATTGGCGTCCAAGGCTTCCACTATCAACGTGTAGGACCTCTGGGGAAGATGGAGAGATCAGGGTCAACACAACATCAACCAAACATAGCTGCTAACTTTCCCTGCTCATTTCTCCCAATACTAAAAAAAACTCTTCCCACCATGATTTCTGAATAGGCTAACTTTGGGAATTTTTGTAAAGTTACCAGAAAATTGCAGCCCTAACCAAACAAGAATATCAAAGAGCAACTCTGAACCAAAACATTGATAGCAAGTAGCAGCACTAACAGTAACACTGGGCGCAAACATTATCTAGTGTAATTATGACTGATTTTTAATGGAATATCTACATAGGCGTACAGAGGCCCATTATCAGCAACCATCAGTCCGGTGTTCCAATGGCACGTTGTGTTTGCTAATCCAAGTTAATCCAGGTAGCTTAGTGGGTAAGAGTGTTGTGCCAGTAACCGAAAGGTCGCTGGTTCTAATCCCCGAGCCGACTAGGTGAAAAATCTGTCGATGTGCCCTTAAGCAAGGCACTTAACCCTAATTGCTCCTGTAAGTCGCTCTGGATAAGAGCGTCTGCTAAATGACGTAAATGTAAATGTAAATGTTAATTGATCATTAGAAAACCCTTTTGCAATTATGTTAGCACAGCTGAAAACTGTTGTGCTGATTAAAGAAGCAATAAAACTGGCCTTCTTGAGACTAGTTGAGTATCTGGAGCATCAGCAATTGTGGGTTCGATTACAGGCTCAAAATGGCCAGAAACAAATAACTTTCTTCTGAAACTCGTCAGTCTATTCTTGTTCTGAGAAATGAAGGCTATTCTATACGAGGAATTGCCAAGAAACTGAAGATCTCGTACAACGCTGTGTACTACTCCCTTCACAGAACAGCGCAAACTGGCTCTAACCAGAACAGAAAGAGGAGTAGGAGGACCCGGTGCACAACTGAGCAAGAGGACAAATACATTAGAGTGTCTAGTTTGAGAAACAGGCGCCTCACAGGTCCTCAACTGGCAGCTTCATTAAACAGTACCCGCAAAACACCAGTCTCAACGTCAACAGTGAAGAGGCGACTCCAGGATGCTGACCTTCTAGGCAGAGTTGCAAAGAAAAAGCCATATCTCAGACTGCCCATCTTAATATTTTCTTTTTATTGGCCAGTCTGAGATATGGCTTTTTCTGTTATATGGCAATTTGATGTTATTTTAATGGACAAAAAAAATGCTTTTCTTTCAAAAACAAGGACATTTCTAAGTGACCCCAAACTTTTGAACGGTAGTGTACAGTCGTGGTCAAAAGTTGAGAATGACGCAAGTTTTGGTCTTCACAAAGTTTGCTGCTTCAGTGTTTTTAGATATTTTTGTCAGATGTTACTATGGTATACTGAAGTATAATTACAAGCATTCCATAAGTGTCAAAGGCTTTTATTGACAATTACATTAAGTTTATGCAAAGAGTCAATATTTGCAGTGTTGACCCTTCTTTTTCAAGACCTCTGCAATCCGCCCTGGCATGCTGTCAATTAACTTCTGGGCCACATCCTGACTGATGGCAGCCCATTCTTGCATAATCAATGCTTGGAGTTTGTCAGAATTTGTGGGTTTTTGTTTGTCCACCCGCCTCTTGAGGATTGACCACAAGTTCTCAATGGGATTAAGGTATGGGGAGTTTCCTGGCCATGGACCCAAAATGTTGATGTTTTGTTCCCCGAGCCACTTAGTTATCACTTTTGCCTTATGGCAAGGTGCTCCATCATGCTGGAAAATGCATTGTTCGTCACCAAACTGTTCTTGGATGGTTGGGAGAAGTTGCTCTCAGAAGATGTGTTGGTACCATTCTTTATTCATGGCTATGTTCTTAGGTTAAAGTGAGTGAGCCCACTCCCTTGGCTGAGAAGCAACCCCACACATGAATGGTCTCAGGATGCTTTACTGTTGGCATGACACAGGACTGATGGTAGCGCTCACCTTGTCTTCTCCGGACAAGCTTTTTTCCGGATGCCCCAAACAATCGGAAAGGGGATTCATCAGAGAAAATGACTTTACCCCAGTCCTCAGCAGTCCAATCCCTGTACCTTTTGCAGAATATCAGTCTGTTTTTCCTGGAGAGAAGTGGCTTCTTTGCTGCCCATCTTGACACCAGGCCATCCTCCAAAAGTCTTCGCCTCACTGTGCGTTTTGACCACGACTGTGTGTGTGTGTATATATATTTTACATACATACATACATACAAAAAAAAACACATGGTGTGGTCTTTGGCTAAAGGTATACAACCAGCATGCATTAGTACACCTTGTGTGAATCAGGTTTAAAACCGGTTTGAATTCCCAGCAGGGGAAAAATACATAACAGCAATTAAATAACGATGAATCACCGTTCTGGGATTCAAGCTAAAACACTTACAGCCAATAACAAGGCTATATATGCTCAGTAATTCAGTGAGAACTGCTGAGACTGCACGTTTAGTAGACCAAGATGGAACAGAACAGAACTACAGACTAGAAAACCTCATGTCTGTGAGAGAGCAGTGACTGAGGACTGTCATAGACACTCATACTGGGTGAGATCTCTGGGAGAGAACTGGTGAAAGCCTTGTGGTTGAGTCGGTCAAGTCAGGACAGGATAGGCAGACTAGATATGGCATGTATGTGATTGTGAAACAGACAGATAGGATAGTGGAGTACAAAGATGAGGAGGTAGAGGTCAGGACAGACACAGAGAATGTCACGTCTGGGAGAGACGGGAGAATCTACAGGTGGTTGGGGAGGAGCAGTCATACAACAAGCTGAGAGGAACTGCTGAGAGACGGCGGTTTAGTGGAGTAGGCCAAGTCAGGACAGGACAGGACAATTTCATCCTGTCAGAAAGAGAGAGAGAGCTGTGACAGATTGGGTTGAAGACTGTGAGAGACCGAGAGCGGCGACTGTGAGAGACCGAGAGCGGCGACTGAGAGAGACCGAGAGCGGCGACTGAGAGAGACCGAGAGCGGCGACTGAGAGAGACCGAGAGCGGCGACTGAGAGAGACCGAGAGCGGCGACTGAGAGAGACCGAGAGCGGCGACTGAGAGAGACCGAGAGCGGCGACTGAGAGAGACCGAGAGCGGCGACTGTGAGAGACCGAGAGCGGCGACTGTGAGAGACCGAGAGCGGCGACTGTGAGAGACCGAGAGCGGCGACTGTGAGAGACCGAGAGCGGCGACTGTGAGAGACCGAGAGCGGCGACTGTGAGAGACCGAGAGCGGCGACTGTGAGAGACCGAGAGCGGCGACTGTGAGAAAGGAACAGTTGCAGAAGGCCTGTATCTATAGATCAGTGGTTCCATTTAGCTGGCTCAGATCTCTGGAGGAGAAGGCCTGTATCTATAGATCAGTGGATCCATTTAGCTGGCTCAGATCTCTGGAGGAGAAGGCGGCCTGTATCTATAGATCAGTGGATCCATTTAGCTGGCTCAGATCTCTGGAGGAGAAGGCCTGTATCTATAGATCAGTGGTTCCATTTAGCTGGCTCAGATCTCTGGAGGAGAAGGCCTGTATCTATAGATCAGTGGTTCCATTTAGCTGGCTCAGATCTCTGGAGGAGAAGGCCTGTATCTATAGATCAGTGGATCCATTTAGCTGGCTCAGATCTCTGGAGGAGAAGGCCTGTATCTATAGATCAGTGGATCCATTTAGCTGGCTCAGATCTCTGGAGGAGAAGGCCTGTATCTATAGATCAGTGGATCCATTTAGCTGGCTCAGATCTCTGGAGGAGAAGGCGGCCTGTATCTATAGATCAGTGGTTCCATTTAGCTGGCTCAGATCTCTGGAGGAGAAGGCCTGTATCTATAGATCAGTGGATCCATTTAGCTGGCTCAGATCTCTGGAGGAGAAGGCCTGTATCTATAGATCAGTGGATCCATTTAGCTGGCTCAGATCTCTGGAGGAGAAGGCGGCCTGTATCTATAGATCAGTGGTTCCATTTAGCTGGCTCAGATCTCTGGAGGAGAAGGCCTGTATCTATAGATCAGTGGATCCATTTAGCTGGCTCAGATCTCTGGAGGAGAAGGCCTGTATCTATAGATCAGTGGTTCCATTTAGCTGGCTCAGATCTCTGGAGGAGAAGGCGGCCTGTATCTATAGATCAGTGGTTCCATTTAGCTGGCTCAGATCTCTGGAGGAGAAGGCCTGTATCTATAGATCAGTGGATCCATTTAGCTGGCTCAGATCTCTGGAGGAGAAGGCCTGTATCTATAGATCAGTGGATCCATTTAGCTGGCTCAGATCTCTGGAGGAGAAGGCCTGTATCTATAGATCAGTGGATCCATTTAGCTGGCTCAGATCTCTGGAGGAGAAGGCGGCCTGTATCTATAGATCAGTGGTTCCATTTAGCTGGCTCAGATCTCTGGAGGAGAAGGCCTGTATCTATAGATCAGTGGATCCATTTAGCTGGCTCAGATCTCTGGAGGAGAAGGCCTGTATCTATAGATCAGTGGTTCCATTTAGCTGGCTCAGATCTCTGGAGGAGAAGGCGGCCTGTATCTATAGATCAGTGGTTCCATTTAGCTGGCTCAGATCTCTGGAGGAGAAGGCCTGTATCTATAGATCAGTGGATCCATTTAGCTGGCTCAGATCTCTGGAGGAGAAGGCGGCCTGTATCTATAGATCAGTGGTTCCATTTAGCTGGCTCAGATCTCTGGAGGAGAAGGCCTATATCTATAGATCAGTGGTTCCATTTAGCTGGCTCAGATCTCTGGAGGAGAAGGCGGCCTGTATCTATAGATCAGTGGTTCCATTTAGCTGGCTCAGATCTCTGGAGGAGAAGGCGGCCTGTATCTATAGATCAGTGGTTCCATTTAGCTGGCTCAGATCTCTGGAGGAGAAGGCGGCCTGTATCTATAGATCAGTGGTTCCATTTAGCTGGCTCAGATCTCTGGAGGAGAAGGCCTGCATCTATAGATCAGTGGATCAGTAGAACTCACACTACTCTCAGGTTACACATAAACACACAGACAATTGTGTTGCTGCACTTCAATAGCTGACTCCATTTCAATAGCTGACTCCTTATGCTAGCATCCAACACCGACTTGTCACACTCACACACACACACTTGACAGCCACTCACTTTCCACAACAGTGACCCAAGCGTAAACAAATGACTCTTCAGCGTCCATCGACCACACAGTAAATACATCCTACCAAAAGTGTCTCCTTCATCAGGACTTTCTCTTGCCTCATCCTGTTCAAACCACTCTGCAGCTAAAAAAGGGTACACAACTTCACACGTGAAACTCTCTCATAATTAAATCTGTCAATCAGTATCCTTCATCTAAACGTCTCCTCTCCAACTAAACAAACAGCAATAGATCACACCTTTAACGTTTTCATGACTCATTCCCTCGTCCTCTCACCAGACTGACTCGCATGTCTCTTGCTTCATCAGCTAAGCGGCTATAGTTTATTCCAACAGTCATCCATCCCTCTGATCTGACACCAGGTTACCCGTCAATAACTCAATAGCTACAGGAACAGACCTCGTTTATGTAAAAATATTACAGATGTATTATCCTACGTTATATTAAAAAAAAAGACAGAACATAGACATTTTAGTCATGAATGGACCTGATAGATGACTGTAGGTAGGGCTGTGGCAAAAAATAGCACCCTATTCCCCTATGGGCCCTGATCAAAAGTAGTGCACTACATAGGGAATAGGGTGCCATTTGGGCCAGTCTAGAATGCACCGGACTCGCTACAGAAAACGTACAGCAGAGCTCTCAACTCAACATGTTACACAGCAGAGCTCTCAACTCAACATGTTACACAGCAGAGCTCTCAACTCAACATGTTACACAGCAGAGCTCTCAACTCAACATGTTACACAGCAGAGCTCTCAACTCAACATGTTACACAGCAGAGCTCTCACCTCAACATGTTACACAGCAGAGCTCTCACCTCAACATGTTACACAGCAGAGCTCTCAACTCAACATGTTACACAGCAGAGCTCTCACCTCAACATGTTACACAGCAGAGCTCTCACCTCAACATGTTACACAGCAGAGCTCTCACCTCAACACGTTACACAGCAGAGCTCTCAACTCAACATGTTACACAGCAGAGCTCTCACCTCAACACGTTACACAGCAGAGCTCTCAGCTCAACATGTTACACAGCAGAGCTCTCAACTCAACATGTTACACAGAACACAACAGCCTTTCCTAATCAGCACAGGCAGGCTTTCATACCAAACAACTCCCTACCTGGGTGGCTGGATAACAGCAGAGGAAAAGATATTCAGCAACTTTTTTTTTGCAGGATAAAAGAAACACGTTGGTTTTAACAAGGCACATTTCTATGGTTCTCCCAACAGTGGTTGTACAAAAGCCCTCAGAATGGTGAATATCCTGTCATCTTGCTGTAGGGTTCAAGCTGGAAAGCGAGGTGGTGACAGCATTTATTTTTCTCTCCTAAGTGTCAGCGTCCCTGTGGCTGTCCTACCTAGTACCTCCACAGTAGTTGAAGAGGATTTGTCCTCACCCTACCTAGTACCTCCACAGTAGTTGAAGAGGATTTGTCCTCACCCTACCTAGTAGCACCACTAGTCTGGTCTAGCTTGTGGTGTGTGGTTGGGGACGAGCAGCGATCCAGACATCCCTGTGGTGGACTAAAACCTCCCAGCCCCATTCAGACAATACTGGGTATTCAAACCTCACACTAGTCACTGACGTACAGACTGACAGAGAGACCGACTAGGGACACTGGTCTGCAATGCTAAAATGTACCGCTTTTTATTGACCTCTTGTAAAGTAATTACAGTCTAGTTTATTTAACCAATCTTATCCTCTTGTGATAGCCCAAAGCCTTGTTTAAAAAAAACAAGAGGTAACACTGTAGCCAACAGTTTGTATTTATGTTGGAACTGTCTTTTATCTTTATGTCTTGTTTAAATATAGAAAGTGTTCTGACATTTACTATCTATTAAAGCTCACATAAAAGCATTTGGTGTGTGTTCCAAAATGGCACCCTATACCCTACTGGACTGGAGCCCTATGGGTCCTGGTCAAACGCAGTGCACTATGTAGAATATAGGGTGCCATTTGGAACAGACGCTTGGTCGGTACTTCTGTAGAGAGAGAGAGAGAGATACACACCATACGTTGTCTCAGTCTCTCTCACTCTATAACTCAGCTGGTTATCAGTTAAGAGTGGCACAGCATGGCCACACTCACACACGGTTATCAGCTAAGAGAGTATCCCTGCATGTCTACAGCTGCCAGGGTCCCTTTCCCAGGCTACAGACAGACTCCCAACTAACTCTTTGAACTGTATTTGGACTGGCCATAAAACACAGAGACAAACGCTCCAGAGGGCTTTGAACTGTAGTTGGACTGGCCATAAAACACAGAGACAGATGCTCCAGAGGGCTTTGAACTGTAGTTGGACTGGCCATAAAACACAGAGACAAACGCTCCAGAGGGCTTTGAACTGTAGTTGGACTGGCCATAAAACACAGAGACAGATGCTCCAGAGGGCTTTGAACTGTAGTTGGACTGGCCATAAACACAGAGACAAACGCTCCAGAGGGCTTTGAACTGTAGTTGGACTGGCCATAAACACAGAGACAAACGCTCCAGAGGGCTTTGAACTGTAGTTGGACTGGCCATAAACACAGAGACAGATGCTCCAGAGGGCTTTGAACTGTAGTTGGACTGGCCATAATACACAGAGACAAACACTCCAGAGGGCTTTGAACTGTAGTTGGACTGGCCATAAACACAGAGACAAACGCTCTCCCTATCTCTCCTGGCCATCCTACACACAACAACATGACGCTGGTACCGTCACGGCCCTAACACACACACACACACACACACACACACTGGACAAACAAAGCCGACAGGACATCTGATTAAACTCCATCTCAGCTCCAATCCCTCTCTGAGCTGCCAGGACACCTGACTGAATTAATTCACACACATCATAATGATACAGCTAAACCAAACGTCGTAGTCTGTCAGCTACCGTGTTCATAAAGCACTACATTTACCTCCTAGCACTATAGTCAATACAGTATTTACCTCCTAGCACTATAGTCAATACAGTATTTACCTCCTAGCACTATAGTCAATACAGTATTTACCTCCTAGCACTATAGTCAATACAGCATTTCCCTCCTAGCACTATAGTCAATACAGCATTTCCCTCCTAGCACTATAGTCAATACAGCATTTCCCTCCTAGCACTATAGTCAATACAGCATTTCCCTCCTAGCACTATAGTCAATACAGCATTTCCCTCCTAGCACTGTAACCAATACAGCATTTACCTCCTAGCACTGTAACCAATACAGCATTTACCTCCTAGCACTGTAACCAATACAGTATTTACCTCCCAGCACTGTAACCAATACAGTATTTACCTCCTAGCACTGTAATCAATACAGTATTTACCTCCTAGCACTGTAACCAACACAGCATTTACCTCCTAGCACTATAACCAATACAGTATTTACCTCCTAGCACTGTAACCAATACAGCATTTCCCTCCTAGCACTATAGTCAATACAGCATTTCCCTCCTAGCACTATAGTCAATACAGCATTTCCCTCCTAGCACTGTAACCAATACAGCATTTACCTCCCAGCACTGTAACCAATACAGTATTTACCTCCTAGCACTGTAACCAACACAGTATTTACCTCCTAGCACTGTAACCAATACAGTATTTACCTCCCAGCACTGTAACCAATACAGTATTTACCTCCTAGCACTGTAACCAATACAGTATTTACCTCCTAGCACTGTAACCAACACAGCATTTACCTCCTAGCACTGTAATCAATACAGTATTTACCTCCTAGCACTGTAACCAATACAGTATTTACCTCCTAGCACTGTAACCAATACAGTATTTACCTCCTAGCACTGTAACCAATACAGTATTTACCTCCTAGCACTGTAACCAATACAGCATTTACCTCCTAGCACTATAACCAATACAGGGCCAACTAACACCTGCTGCTGACTGGCAGACTACCCAATGGATAGTAGAGTAGAGGATGTTGACCTCTACTGTGGGGTGTTGACCTCTACTGCGGGATGTTGACCTCTACTGTGTGATGTTGACCTCTCCTGTGGGATGTTGACCTCTACTGTGTGATGTTGACCTCTACTGTGTGATGTTGACCTCTCCTGTGGGATGTTGACCTCTCCTGTGGGATGTTGATCAGTTATCAGTGTTCCTGAATCAATCAACCCCATCTATCACTCTCCCTGACCCCATTTACCTGAGTAGGCTAGATCTAGATTCTGCTACAGGTACTCTGGTTGAACATAATACAACTCAAACTCAGGCTTTGTCATGAAGAGAAACACTTACCCCCAGTCTCTCTCACTCACACACACACACACACACAGATAAAACACTTTCCTCCAATCTCTCTCTCACTTTCCTCCAATATCTCTCTCTCTCACACACACAGAAAAAACACTTTCCCTCAATCTCTCCCTCTCACACACATACAAAGAAAAACCACTTTCCTCCAAATCGCTCACACACACACACACAGAAAAAGAACACACACACACACACACAGAAGCGCCTTCACAGTTGAAAGCCCGGCAGGCAGCACCATGACTGACAAGAGTGGCAGGGAAAAACACCTTGGCTGTATCCCAATATGCAAACTACAGTGCTCCACACTCTCATGCTCCGAGGACGAGTGTATTACCTCACGCTGCATCTCCCCGTCCACTGAACCTTCTTCCAGTCAGGACAACGGCAACAATAGAGACCAAACAAGATCTACACAAAGCAAAACGCTTTACTTCATAATTATCAGCTTGATATATATGTGAATCATAATAATGTAGCTAGCCAGGTAGTTTAACAGGGGGAAAAAAATGATCTAAAACTAATGTTATGCAAGGTAGATTCTTCGTGGGTCGCTAGCTGACAATTCTTCGTGGCTATCTGGCTAGCGATCAGCACTAGCTAGCTAGCCAGTTAGCCCTATTGACTTACTATGGGCTTGCGATCTACGGTACGTAGACGTATTTATTAACCTATCAAGATCAAATATTGTAGTCAGGCAACATATGA
Source organism: Coregonus sp. 'balchen' (assembly GCA_902810595.1). NCBI lineage: Eukaryota > Metazoa > Chordata > Actinopteri > Salmoniformes > Salmonidae > Coregonus > Coregonus sp. 'balchen'. Next base: position 3,547,981 of record LR778253.1, on the reverse strand, counting down.
GATGGGTAACACTCCATTCTGAAGTCGGGGTGTATTTTCTCTCGCTTCAGCTTCAAATAACGTCCGCCCTTGATTTCAATACGTTTTGCGTGTTATTTTTACATGGGGCTGCGTCACATTGTTTTGCATACGTTCCGTTGAAGCTTGCGTCTGTGCATGCTTCAAAACATGTACAAACGGAGCCCTCCGGGCTCCGTTTTGCATACTTTGATTTGGACTCATACTCCGACACTCCCGTGCTCCAATTTGCTCGGAGGACGGGAGTATGCATTTTGAGAAACACCCCTTGTTTACCCTGAGATTGTCATCATGACAGGAGGCTGAGGAGATATGAGAGGTCTGAGAAGCAGTCACCCTTTCTTCCTCTTGAGTACTTGAACAGGAGATCAAGGATAAGGAGGACCCATCTCTGATAACAGCCTGCAACCCCCCCCCCCCCCCACCCCCACCCCCTTCCCAACAATGCCAAGAGTGTCATCAAGGCAAAGGGTGGCTACTTTGAAGAATCTCAAATATAAAATATATTTTGATTTGTGCAACACTTTCTGGGTTACTACATGATTCCATGTGTTATTTCATAGTTTTGATGTCTTCACTATTATTCTACAATGTAGAAAATAGTAAAAATAAAGAAAAACCCTTGAATGAGTAGGTGTGTCCAAACTTTTGACTGGTACTGTATATATTCACACACACACACAGTATTCAGACCCTTTTCCACATTGTTACATTACAGCCTTATTCTAAAACGGATTTTTAAAAAATAAAATAATCCTCAACAGTCTACACCATAATGACAAAGCGAAAACAGGTTTTTAAAGATTTTTGCAAATTTATACAAAATAAAAAACAGAAGTACCTAATTTTCATACGTTTTCAGACCCTTTGCTATTAGACTCGAAATTGAGCTCGGGTGCATCCTGTTTCCATTGAGCATCCTTGAGATGTTACTACAACTTGATTGGACTCCATCTGTGGTAAATTTAATTGATTTGACAGGATTTGGAAAGGCACACACCTGTCTATATAAGGTCCCACAGTTGACAGTGCATGTCAGAGCAAAAACCAATCCATGTGGTCGAAGGAATTGTTGGTAGAGCTCCGAGACAGGACTTGAAGGTCCCCAAGAACACAGTGGCCTCCATCATTCTTAAATGGAAGAAGTTTGGAACCACCCAGACTCTTTCTAGAGCTGGCCGCCCGGCCAAACTGAGCAATCGGGGGAGAAGGGCCTTGGTCAGGGAGCTCAAGAGTTCCTCTGTGGAGATGGCAGAACCTTCCAGAAGGACAACCATCTCTGCAGCACTATACCAATCAGGCATTTATGGTAGAGTGGCCAGATGGAAGCCACTCCTCAGTAAAAGGCACATGACAGCCCACTTGGAGTTTGCGGAAAGGCACCTAAAGGACTCTCAGACCATGAGAAACAAGACCTGGCACCATCTCTACAGTGAAGCATGGTGGTGGCAGTATCATGCTGTGGGGATGTTTTTCAGCAGCAGGGACTGGGAGACTAGTCAGGATCGAGGGAAAGATGAACAGAGCAAAGTCCAGAGAGATCCTTGATAAAAACCTGCTCCAGAGCGCTCAGGACCTCAGACTGGGGAGAAGGTTCCTCTTCCAACAGCACACAGCCAAGACAACACAGGAGTGGCTTCGGGACAAGAGTCGAGTCTGTAATCGCTGCCAAAGGTGCTTCAACAAAGTACTGAGTAAAGGGTCTGAATACTTATGTAAATGTATTTTTTTTTTTTTTTTTTTTTTTTTATTAATGTAAACATTTGTGTGTAGATTGATGAGGGGGAAAAACGATTTAATCAATTTTAGAATAAGGCTGTAACGTAACAAAATGTGGAAAAAGTCAAGGGGTCTGAATACTTTCCGAATGCAGTGTAGACCCACCCCCCCCCAACCCCAACCCAATAGACTGGTTGTCTAAGTGTTGCTATGGCTACGGGCCCAGCCCCATATGGAACTTTATTCCATAGAAGACCAGGACCCAAATGGGCTCTGGTCAAAAGTAGTGCACTATATAGGGAATAGGAGGGCATTTGGGACCCATCTCAGGTCATCTCTCCTACTCTGTCAAATACCACCACAGTGAAACAAACAATAGCACAAGCAGGGGAGAGAGAGAGAGAAGCATTACCTCGTTAAAGCTAAGGACTAGGAAGAGGGGGAGAGAAAAAAAATGAACAACATGTTTCTGTTCTGTTTCACTGGAGTAATTTGCACTCAACTGCCACATGAGAGGAGACTGTATAAAACACTCACGTCATTACTCCTGGTCCCCCTCTCACTCTCTCTCTCACGTCATTACTCCTGGTCTCTCTCTCACGTCATTACTCCTGGTCTCCCTCTCTCTCTCTCTCGCTCTCTCTCTCTCTCTCTCTCTCTCTCCCTCTCTCTCTCTCCCTCTCTCTCTCTCTCACACAAATGGCATTACTCCTGGTCTCTCCCTCTCTCTCTCTCTCGCTCTCTCTCGCTCTCTCCTCGCTCTCTCTCTCTCTCCCTCTCTCTCCTCGTCTCTCTTCGCTCTCTCTCTCAACAGCATTACTCCTGTCTCCCTCTCTCTCGCCTCCTACTCAGCTACCACGCCTCTCTCTCTCCACACCATGTCATACTCCTGGTCTCCACTAGCCTCCTGAGCCAGACCATTACCTCCGTATGCCCGAGGCTCCGTCCTCCTCTCACACCAAAACTCTTAGCCTTGGCCTTCCCACAGCGTTACCTCTTAGTAGCCAGGACCATGAACCTCCTGTAGGCCCAGATAGGCCATGAGCCTCCTGTAGTAGCCAGGACCAGGCATTGAGCCTCCTGTAGAAGCCGACAGGGCCACTGAGCCTCCTGTAGTAGCCAGGACCAGGGCCACTGAGCCTCCTGTAGTAGCCAGGACCAGGGCCACTGAGCCTCCTGATGCCAGCCATGGCCATTGAGCCTCCTGCTAGCCAGCCAGCCACTGGCCTCCTGTAAAGCCAGGACCAGGGCACTGAGCCTCTGTATAGCCAGACCAGGCTCCTGAGCCTCCTGAGATCCAGGACCAGGGCCACTGAGCCTCCTGTCAGCCAGCCAGGACCATTGAGCCTCCTGTAGAAGCCAGGACCAGGCACTGAGCCTCCTGTAGAGCCAGGACCAGGGCCACTGAGCCTCCTGTAGTAGCCAGGACCAGGGCCACTGAGCCTCCTGTAGCCAGCCAGGGACCATCTCACGAGCCTCCTGTAGAGCCAGGACCAGGCCACTGAGCCTCCTGTAGAGCCAGACCAGGGCCACTGAGCCTCCTGAGCCAGCCAGGGCCACTGAGCCTCCTGTAGACCAGCCAGGACCAGGGCCACTGAGCCTCCTGTAGCAGCCAGGACCAGGGCCACTGAGCCTCCTTAGCAGCCAGACCAGGGCCACTGAGCCTCCTGTAGTAGCCAGGACCAGGGCCACTGAGCCTCCTGTAGAAGCCAGGACCAGGGCCACTGAGCCTCCTGTAGAAGCCAGGACCAGGGCCACTGAGCCTCCTGCAGCCAGCCAGGACCATTGAGCCTCCTGCAGCCAGCCAGGACCATTGAGCCTCCTGTAGTAGTCAGGACCATTGAGCCTCCTGTAGAAGCCAGGACCAGGGCCATTGAGCCTCCTGTAGAAGCCAGGACCAGGGCCACTGAGCCTCCTGTAGAAGCCAGGACCAGGGCCATTGAGCCTCCAGTAGTAGCCAGGACCAGGGCCACTGAGCCTCCTGTAGAAGCCAGGACCAGGGCCACTGAGCCTCCTGTAGAAGCCAGGACCAGGGCCACTGAGCCTCCTGTAGAAGCCAGGACCAGGGCCACTGAGCCTCCTGCAGCAAGCCAGGACCAGGGCCACTGAGCCTCCTGTAGAAGCCAGGACCAGGGCCACTGAGCCTCCTGTAGAAGCCAGGACCAGGGCCACTGAGCCTCCTGCAGCAAGCCAGGACCAGGGCCACTGAGCCTCCTGCAGCCAGCCAGGACCATTGTGCCTCCTGTAGTAGTCAGGACCAGGGCCACTGAGCCTCCTGTAGCAAGCCAGGACCAGGGCCACTGAGCCTCCTGTAGTAGCCAGGACCAGGGCCACTGAGCCTCCTGTAGTAGCCAGGACCAGGGCCACTGAGCCTCCTGTAGTAGCCAGGACCAGGGCCACTGAGCCTCCTGTAGCCAGCCAGGACCAGGGCCACAAGCTAGGAGGGACAGAGACGAGGTCTAGGTGGATGGGACAGACCTCCTTCCCTCCCTGGGAACAATACCCTTAATACATTTCATTAGGGGGGGGGGGGGGGGGGGGGGGGATAGCTCGCTTGCTTGAAAGTTTACGAACCTATTTATTTAGCTAGAGAAACTTTAAAATTGTTTCAGATACAGATCAATGATGAAGAAGCCCATTGAGCAGGTTGTCTGTCTGAACTGGCTGTCGTGTTGACCTGTCTACCTGTTCCACTGATCTAGGCCTATCAGTGCAGCACATGTGGATGGATAGCCAGGGTCTCATTAAGTGGCAGGGTTAAAGATATGAAATGCCTGAGCTCCAACCGAGTGTGGCTGAATTAGAGGGACCCCCACAAAGCCCCAGGCCCAGCCAACAGTGAAGAACAAGAGGCCAGGCAGAACCAGGCAGTACGTCGCAGTGCTCCACAGGTGATGCAGAGTGCAAAAATCGAACACTATTGTTGCACTCTCGGTTTGCACTTCTGCGACTATTCTATCGGTTCCATTGTGCCGACCAATCTCAATTAAGCCCAACTAAAATATTTGAACCCAGGTCTGAGGGGGCTGGAAGAAATACTCTCCCTTCAGTGGAACCAAATCGTTTCTGCCATCTGTTCACAAGAACCAATCAATTTATGAGAGGAACAAAGAGTGACTAACCCTAGTGATTGTTGCTGCTTACTGAAGTACAGAGACACTTGGAGGAGGAAGCCAGAGCGTCTCTACTCTATTACACCAACCTCTAGGCCTAACCAAATTGGGCAAGACAGCCTCTTTTGTAATGGACAATGGGCAACTAGGGCCAACCCACATCAAGACAGAAACGTTACCCTGTATGACCCTATTGTTGACATTTCAGCTGTGGTTAGAGCAATGCTGAGATAAATCCATCCATGTATATAAAATGTTGACCCTTTTTTTGTTACATTTTCCATGTCCAGTTCATTCATTATTTCACGTATTTATTATAATTATCAATGGTTTGTAACCAAAGCCAGACATGGGCCTCGTTAGTACATCTGGCTACAGAAAGGTTGACGTTTGCTTTGTTTGCGCTATCAAGTTGCCATGACATTAACGTCAACATTGACCTTAGGCTAGTGTTTGCTGCGGCTCGACCAAACTAACTGTTAGGCTGCCAACATCTACAACGAGGAGTAGACAATAACGCTAGCTAAGTAAATTAAAATCTGAATCACGAAGGAGAACTTTTACAAAATTGTACTGTATTGGGGTAAATCCATTAGAATTAAATCACTTTTTGACAGAATCCCATTTGGATTTGAAACCTTCCATACATATTTGCCCAAATGTAGAAGAAATGGTCAGAAAGTGGATTTAAGGTGCTCAAAGTTGACCCATTTCGCGCTGGAAAAGATAAACGGTTGACATTGATATAATTTAAAAGCTTACAAAACAAACAGTGTTTATCAAACTATTTTATAATTTCTTGGGGGGGGGGGGGGGGGGGGGGGGGGGGGACAGTCATAAGTCCACCATCGGGTGGTCCCTAAAACACAACGTGCCGAAGGAACGGCAGATCAACATTCGGTGTGGTGTGTGGTCCTTAACAGGACGGGTACATGCTAATAGCCCGATGGCCTGTCTGTCTAGACAACCCATCAAGCCGCAGCTTGTGCGGAGGGACACTGTAGTGGGCTGGGGAAGCAATTGCGTGGCCGAATTGTTAACTTTCATGGCGCCGACTGGGTAAGACGGTTCGGGAGGGGCTGTCACGTGTGCTAGCAAAGCAAAAGGTTCTGGGTTCGAGCTTCGGTGTGAGACAAAAATCAGGAGGAAGTGGTACTCGCTAAGCAAGCAGCGTGACGTCCGTTAAAACATGGAAACCAGGCAGTTCTGTCCTCCTGCTTTCCTGTTTCCCCTCTCTGGATCCCCCCACCTCATATCAAACGCTGTGTGAGATTCTCTGGATCCCCCCACCTCATATCAAACACTCTGTGAGCTTCTCTGGATCCCCCACCTCATATCAAACGCTCTGTGAGCTTCTCTGGATCCCCCACCTCATATCAAACGCTCTGTGAGCTTCTCTGGATCCCCCCACCTCATATCAAACGCTGTGTGAGATTCTCTGGATCCCCCACCTCATATCAAACGCTGTGTGAGCTTCTCTGGATCCCCCACCTCATATCAAACACTGTGTGAGATTCTCTGGATCCCCCCACCTCATATCAAACACTGTGTGAGCTTCTCTGGATCCCCCCACCTCATATCAAACGCTGTCCTATTTCACAACGTGGCATTTTATTACTCTTCTGTGGTGAGATCAAAGAGTCCAGTAGTCTGAAAAATGTTAGAAAATCTTTGTTATAAATGGTTTACCTATTTATTATGTAGCCTGCCTTTAGAAAAATAGACTTCATTTGAAGTGAGACAGTAACCTACACTGTTGAACTACTAACTTGTAGATAGCTGAATTAAAAATAAACACCAAGGGAAGGAGCCACATCTGCTGAAGGCGTTATCTGATACAGATGAATGATCAAATGTTTTTTGGTCACACAGTCTCGCTTGCTACACGCCCACAATAATCCACATTTCGATCATGATAACTACTGACACAATTCATAATGGAGAGAGTTGTGCCATAAATAAATAAAATATAATTAAAATGATGCAAATGTCACACCTGTGACCGGTAAATTAGTTAATGAGAAAGCCCTGGATGTCTCCTCAACTCAAAAGGACCATTTATGGTAGGTCAACCATTAATGTTGACAATATGCAACATTCATTCACTTTTTATTATGTGTTTTAGACAAGTGATTGATGGGCAGTAAAATTGGGCCATAAAATTGCAAAGAATACAACAGTGCTAAGGTTCTACCACCTACCACATGGTGACCTAGCCCATTCATAGACTACCTCCAGAGTCTATAGACCACCTAGCCCATTAATAGACTACCTTCAGTCTATAGACCACCTAGCCCATTAATAGACTACCTTCAGTCTATTGACCACCTAGCCCATTAATAGACTACCTTCAGTCTATAGACCACCTAGCCCATTAACAGACTAAATACTGCATCGCTTGTGGTACGGTTTTGGAAAAATAAGGAACTTATCTTTCATATCACGAGAACCTTATAAAAAAAAATGAAACGTTTAAATGCTCCAGTGATGCTCTCTCTTTCATCACTACCCAACGCTTAGGTTTACCTCCACTGTAGTCATATCCTTCCATATCCTCGTCTGTACATAATGCCCTGAATCTATTCTACAACACCCGGAAATCTGCCCCTTTTATTCTCTGTACCCAACGCACTAGAAGACCAGTTCTTAAAGCCTTTAACCATATCCTTATTCTAGTCCTCCTCTGTTCCTCTGGTGATGTAGAGGTTAACCCAGGCCCTGTAGCCCCCAGTATCACTCCTACTCCCCAGGCGCTATCATTTGTTGACTTCTGTAACCGTAAAAGCCTTGGTTTCTTGCATGTTAACATCAGAAGCCTCCTCCCTAAGTTTGAGTTATTCACTGCGTTAGCACACTCCGCCAACCCTGATGTTCCAGCAGTGTCTGAATCCTGGCTTAGGAAGTCCACCAAAAATTCAGAAATGTCCATCCCCAACTACAACATTTTCCGTCTAGATAGAACTGCCAAAGGGGGTGGAGTTGCAATCTACTGTAGAGATAGCCTGCAGAGCTCTATCATACTATCCAGGTCTGTGCCCAAACAGTTTGAGCTTCTACTTCTAAAAATCCACCTTTCCAGAAATAAGTTTCTCACTGTTGCAGCTTGCTACAGACCCCCCTCAGCCCCCAGCTGTGCCCTGGACACCATATGTGAATTGCTTGCCCCCCATCTATCCTCAGAGTTCGTACTGCTTGGTGACCTAAACTGGGATATGCTTAACACCCCGGCCATCCTACAATCTAAACTAGATGCCCTCAATCTCACACAAATTATTAAGGAACCTACCAGGTATAACCCTAAATCCGTAAACATGGGCACCCTCAGATATCATCCTGACTAATTTACCCTCTAAATACACCTCCGCTGTCTTCAACCAGGATCTCAGCGATCACTGCCTCATTGCCTGCATCCGTAACGGGTCCGCGGCCAAACGACCACCCCTCATCACTGTCAAACGCTCTCTAAAACACTTTAGCGAGTAGGCCTTTCTAATTGACCTGGCCCGGGTATCCTGGATGGATATTGACCTCATTCCGTCAGTAGAAGATGCCTGGTTGTTCTTTAAAAGTGCTTTCCTCTCCATCTTAAATAAGCATGCCCCATTCATAAAATACAGAACTAAGAACAGATATAGCCCCTGGTTCACCCCAGACTTGACTGCCCTTGACCAGCACAAAAACATCCTGTGGCGTACTGCATTAGCATCGAACAGCCCCCGCGATATGCAACTTTTCAGGGAAGTTAGGAACCAATATACACAATCAGTTAGGAAAGCAAAGGCCAGCTTTTTCAAACAGAAATTTGCATCCTGTAGCACTAACTCCAAAAAGTTTTGGGACACTGTAAAGTCCATGGAGAATAAGAGCACCTCCTCCCAGCTGCCCACTGCACTGAGGCTAGGAAACACTGTCACCACCGATAAATCTACGATAATCGAGAATTTCAACAAGCATTTTGCTACAGCTGGCCATGCTTTCCACCTGGCTACCCCTACCCCAGCCACCAGCTCTGCACCCTCCGCTGCAACTTGCCCATCCCCCCCCCCCCCCCCCCCCCCCCCCCCCCCCCCCCCCGCTTCTCCTTCACCCAAATTCAGACAGTCCTGCCTTTCGAAAGTATTTGAAAGCCAAGTTAACAAACAGATCACCGACCATTTCAGATCCCACCGTACCTTCTCCCACCGCTATGCAATCTGGCTTCCGAGCTGGTCATGGGTGCACCTCAGCCACGCTCATGGTCCTAAACGATATTATAACCGCGATCGATAATAGACAGTACTGTGCAGCCGTCTTCATCGACCTGGCCAAGGCTTTCGACTCTGTCAATCACCGCATTCTTATTGGCAGACTAAAAAGCCTTGGTTTCTCAAATGACTGCCTCGCCTGGTTCACCAACTACTTCTCAGAGAGAGTTCAAAGTGTCAAATCGGAGGGCCTGTTGTCTGGACCTCTGGCAGTCTCTATGGGGGTGCCACAGGGTTCAATTCTCAGACCGACTCTACTCTCTGTGTATATCAATGTCGCCGCTCTTGCTGCTGGTTACTCTCAGATCCACCTCTACGCAGACAACACCATTTTGTATACATCTGGCCCTTCATTGGACACTGTTAACAAACCTCCAAACGAGCTTCAACGCCATACAACACTCCTTCCGTAGCCTCCAACTGCTCATAAACACTAGTAAAACTAAATGCATGCTCTTCAATCGAACGCAGCTTGCACCCGCCTGCCCGACTAGAATCACTACTCTCGATGGGTCTGACCTACAGTATGTGGACATCTACAAATACCTAGGTGTCTGGTTAGACTGTAAACTCTCCTTCCAGACTCACATTAAGCATCTCCAATCAAAAGTTAAATCTAGAATCGGCTTCCTATTTTGCAACAAAGCCTTCACTCATGCTGCCAAACATGCCCTCGTAAAACTGACTATCCTACCGATCCTTGCCTTCGGCGATGTCATTTACAAAATAGCCTCCAACACTCTACTCAGCAAATTGGATGTAGTCTATCACAGTGCCATCCGTTTTGTCACCAAAGCCCCATGTACTACCCACCATTGTGACCTGTACGCTCTCATTGGCTGGCCCTCACTACATATTCGTCGCCAAACCCACTGGCTCCAGGTCATCTATAAATCACTGCTAGGCAAATCCCTGCCTTATCTTAGCTCATTGGTCACCATAGCAACACCCACCCGTAGTATGCGCTCCAGCAGGTATATCTCACTGGTCATCCCCAAAGCCAACACCTCCTTTGGCCGCCATTCCTTCCAGTTCTCTGACTGGAACGAACTGCAAAAATCTCTGAAGCTGGAGACTTATCTCCCTCACTAACTTTAAGCATCAGTTGTCAGAGCACCTTACCGATCACTGCACCTGTACACAGCCCATCTGTAATTAGCCCACCCAACTACCTCATCACCATATTGTTATTTATTTTGATCATTTGCACCCCAGTATCTCTATTTGCACATCTATCATTCCAGTGTCAATACTCAATTGTAACTATTTTGCACTATGGCCTATTTATTACCTCCATAACTTACTACATTTGCACACACTGTATATAGATTTATATTGTGTTATTGACTGTACGTTTTGTTTACCCCATATGTAACTCTGTGTTGTTGTTTTTATCGCACTGCTTTGCTTTATCTTGGCCAGGTCGCAGTTGTAAATGAGAACTTGTTCTCAACTGGCTTACCTGGTTAAATAAAGGTGAAATAAAAATAAATAAATAAAATAAAAAGGGGAGACCGGGGGAAGTTGGAACATATATAGTATTTTTAAAATCGCTAAACATGTCTGGGTTAGTGATCATTTGGAGAGTGGCTCTCTATCTGCCCTCACCATTCTGAATGTCTAAAGAATCCATATGTTCTTCTGAAATATGAACACAGAAATACTGGACATTTTGAACTCTTATTATGGTGGTGATTTTACAATTACAATCATGGTGTTGAATTTGACCGCATTTTTCTGGTCTCAGTCTTGGACTCCTCACCTCCCTCCAGGTCTCGCCCCCCTCCGATCTTGGTCTTGACTCGGTCTCGCTTTAGGTGGTCTCGAACCCAACACTGCCCCCTACCGGCGAACGATGAACTCAAAACTTCAAAGAGTCCTGAATCTACAAGCCTCTCGTTCACCAGTTCACGGGATCATTGGAGCTGTCATTTATGACAGACTTGAAAAAGCGTGATTGCTGGGCATACACATAATATTATTTCTTGGTACACTTGAAACTAGGTCTAGTTGGCCGCAACAGGACTAGATTGTGAACGATTCTTGGCGGAATTAATTGTTGTTTGACTGCTGTTAGGGTGATAAGCAGTGCACAATATCGTTCGCAAACTGCAGCACCCCAAACGATTCGTTCTCGTTCGTTGAGCAGAGGCTGTGTATGTTTTGGTTCTAAAAAGCTGTGTCCATTACAACATTAATAATTAATTAATTGCATTAATTCTTGCACCATGCGATCAATTATCAGTTCTAAACATGTATTTATCTTCTGTACGCTGCCTGCAGCATCATCTATTTTGCCTGCGCGCATATATGACAGACGGTTGTTGGTCGGAGAGTACGAGTCGTCGGAGGAGCGGGTATTAATCCTAATTCATTGCGGCCAGCAGGTCAAACTAACGACTAGAATTAACGAGTCATTTAGAAAAAACTAATCATGACTCTTGAGTCAGTAAATGAATGAATCGTTCGCGACCTGCCAGTGCTGGCCTTAGACAGAAAGAGTTGCCAGTATTAATTTTTTGAGTGCCGGTACTGTTTATATTTAGGTGAAGGAACTCTGCAATAATTTAAGCTAATATTATATAAGAGGTGCAGGAACTCATGCAGTAGAAAATGTGAGGTTTTCGGTACTCAGTTCAGGTGAGCTCCTGCCCAAGTCAAACACTGCGAACTGCAGATCACACAAAAAAAAAAGACACCCGTGTGTAAATGTAAGACGGACACCACCAACGTTACTGAAAAACACTGTCGGCTCCAACGGTGTTAAAACCGGTTAAAACAGTGCACAGTAAGTGGATATTTTGCATTTGTGAAATTATTTTGATGTGATATGAAAGTGCAGGGCGTTATGTTTCTAGAACCGGACTGCAATTGAGAATCGATTCACGTTTAGATTGAGGAATCCGCTGTTTAGGCTGCCATCGCCTCTAAACAGAGCATGTAAATTACTTGAACTATAAGGAGTAACGTTAGGCTCCTTTAGTCGATTATTGGGCTAGTGGCGACCATGCAATCCTTTTCGCTGATTTCTTTTCTTTCGGGGACGAAAACAATGACAATGGAAGCCTTTTCACAGTTTAACCTAATGATGTTATTAGCACACAACGAGACGAGAGGTCTAGGATATCAAGATATAAACTTACCGGCCAGGCGAAACTGAACGGCAAAACAATCTTGGATCTTTCGTTCCTCGCCAAGTTCTTCAAAGAAAATGTATTCCCTCCAAGGACAGGGGTAGAACCGGACCCGAAGCTGCAAGGTCCTGCAGCCGAAACCCGCGACTGGTATTCCTTCAAACACACTTTAAAATACGTATCACACTCATCCATCCTGCATTTCCGATCCCCGGCGTTCCGTGAGCCGTCGCAACACAGCCCGTTAAGAAGCTCGCCGTTCAGGTTGTTCATCGATAAGATTTCCAACTCGAACTGACCCGTTCCCTCGGCCACCTGTTGATAAAGCAGAACGAAGAAACTGTGTGAAACCGATGGACATATAGAGAACGATTGTTATGCAGTCTCTACAAAAGTTGCAAACTATGGGTAATAAGATCAAACTAACGGAGCCATAAAGTTATCGAAAACAACAATCTGACTCGCTAACAAATTTTGAACTGGCAAAACTAAAAATGGTCTTGTTTCGCTTGGGGAAGAGGGTTGCAGCCGATCAATACCGCCAGCCACAGTTTAAATGCACACATCAAAAGAATTTAGGGACTCCAGCTAAATATTTCCCACACTCCGAGCTAACTTCATGTTTTAACTAGCCTATATAAAGTCGCCTACTGAAGAATCAATGCGTCCAGAGAAGCTGTCTGATCATATTCCACAATGTGCAACTGTAAAGTAATCCACATACCTTTGCACAAACGCACAACAATAAGGCATGTAAGCAAAAATCAGCAACGCCAACAACCGAGCCCCGTCTCAAAATCATGCCTCTGGTGTTGCCTTTGCCTCTCGGGTCGCTCTGCTTGGAAACTAGACCGTGTCTGGCCGATTCACCGCAACAATGCACTCCTCCGATTTGAACATACACCAAGCAGAGCACAAGACTTTCTCCAACAAGCCACAGCTTTGCAACACAGAGAAAATGATTCCCTTTTGCGCCCCTTTGTATGTCCGTCTGCTCAAGTTCTTCTAGTTAGGTAGTTCGTATCGTTACATTCCTATTTTTTTTAGCCACTTCTACGCAGCGAAAAGTCTCTACCTACACGCCAGTCATGTGGGTTGGTGCACTATCTGTCCACGACTGAACTTAATGCCTGTTAAAACTACACAGCAAGTTCAGCGAGGGGCGGGGGTAGAACGCTGACGTCCATATATATATATATTAATGAGACAAGGAGATGACCACGCCTCTTTGTTGAATATTTGAGTAGCCTTGTTGTAATCTATTTAAACCTAATGTAGCGAAGTTACGTCAAAGGCTCTCTTCCGATTCCCTTGAAACACCGAAAAACACGGTTGTTGGGGACTCGGCAGAAGCTGTAGAGCAGGGTCCTAACCCTAACCCTAACCCCTGGAGGGCCGAAACACCTCTGGTTTTCATCCCCTCCTTCTAATCAGGGGCTAATTCAGACCTGGGACACCAGGTGAGTGCAATTAACTACCAGGTAGAAATAAAAAACAGACGTGTTTCGGCCCTCCGGGACCGGAATTGAAGAACCCTGCTGTAGAGCATGCAGTTTGTAGTCCTAAAAACCGGAAATGAGTTACCTCTGGTTCATTCAGCCATTCCCATGGGGAAAATGAATGGAACAGAATAGGTATTTTGGGATAAACGCAGAAAATAAACTCTGAGATTAACACAAATTTAGGAGATTTTATACGTTTTGTTCTATGAGATAATATCAGTCAGTTAACATGACCTATATGACTTATTTAACATTTTTACATTTTAGTCATTTAGCAGACGCTCTTATCCAGAGCGACTTACAGTTAGTGAGTGCATACATTATTTTATTTTATTTTTCATACTGGCCCCCCGTGGGAATCGAACCCACAACCCTGGCATTGCAAACGCCATGCTCTACCAACTGAGCTACATCCCTTATAATGCCTTTATGTAATTTGTGCTTTTTTAAATTACATAAATGCTTCAGAATTCACAAAAAGTGACGTTAGCTGATTAATATTATCTCATAGAACAAAATTTATAAGATCTCCTAAGCCTGTGTTTACCACTGACCTTATTTTCTGTGTTTATCCAAAAACCCTACAAAAATGGCATTCATTTCCCCATAGGCTTTATCCAACGAACCATGGCAGAATTAGTGCCTACAAAAAGACGCCATTACTGTTGCTCTCTATAATATACTGTACTGGTATTCAAACCTATGAGTTATGATTCTGCAAGTCAAACAACATTTGAGTTGAACAACTATTAGAAAAAGAGAGGAAACACTTAGTAAGTTAATTTTAAATGATTACAGTCAAAAATCAGCCTAAAAAGTAGGTCAAAGTACATTATATCAATATGTTCCTTTCTGCATATTTAATAAGGAATATCAAATATGTGCTTATCAAAATAGCTGATGAATTAGCCCCATGAGTGAGTCTGGGAATTCAGATTATGCAGAAAATAGATTTAGAGAAATTCCTTGCTTCTGGCACATGATTTGTTCTTTGTGATGTGGAACACTGACAATGTCTAAAAAAAATGTCGTCCCAAATGGGGAAACCCTATTCCCTACATAGTGCACTACTTTTGACGAGGTCGTATAAGGAATAGGGTACCAGTTAGGATGCAGTCAATGTCAAGTCAAAATGTATTTGTCACATGCTTTGTAAACAACAGTTGCAGACTAACAGTGAAACGCCTTCTTACGGATCCTTTTCCAACAACGCAGAGTTAAAGATGAAGATAGAAAAATAAAATACGAAAATAGTGACACAAGGAATAAATACACAGTGAATAACCAATAACGATAATGAGTCATCATAATAATATGGCTATATACAGGGATTACCAGGTAATAACATGGTTATATACAGGGAGTACCAGGTAATAACATGGCTATATACAGGGAGTACCAGGTAATAACATGGCTATATACAGGGAGTACCAGGTAATAACATGGCTATATACAGGGAGTACCAGGTAATAACATGGCTATATACAGGGATTACCAGGTAATAACATGGTTATATACAGAGAGTACCAGGTAATAACATGGCTATATACAGGGAGTACCAGGTAATAACATGTCTATATACAGGAAGTACCAGGTAATAACATGTCTATATACAGGGAGTACCAGGTAATAACATTGCTATATACAGGGAGTACCAGGTAATAACATGGCTATATACAGGGAGTACCAGATAATAACATGGCTATATACAGGGAGTACCATAACATGGCTATATACAGGGATTACCAGGTAATAACATGGTTATATACAGGGAGTACCAGGTAATAACATGGTTATATACAGGGAGTACCAGGTAATAACATGGCTATATACAGGGAGTACCAGGTAATAACATGTCTATATACAGGAAGTACCAGGTAATAACATGTCTATATACAGGGAGTACCATAACATGGCTATATACAGGGATTACCAGGTAATAACATGTCTATATACAGGGAGTACCAGGTAATAACATGGTTATATACAGGGAGTACCAGGTAATAACATGGCTATATACAGGGAGTACCAGGTAATAACATGGCTTATATACAGGAGTACCAGGTAATAACATGGCTATATACAGGAGTACCAGGTAATAACATGGCTATATACAGGGAGTACCAGGTAATAACATGGTATATACAGGGAGTACCAGGTAATAACATGTTATATACAGGGAGTACCAGGTAATAACATGGTTATATACAGGAAGTACCAGGTAATAACATGGTATATACAGGGAGTACAGGTAATAACATGTCTATATACAGGAAGTACCAGGTAATAACATGGTCTATATACAGGAAGTACCAGGTAATAACATGTTTATATACAGGAAGTACCAGGTAATAACATGTTTATATACAGGAAGTACCAGGTAATAACATGTTTATATACAGTGAGTACCAGGTAATAACATGTTTATATACAGGGAGTACCAGTAATAACATGGCTATATACAGGAGTACCAGGTAATAACATGGCTATATACGAGAGTACCAGGTAATAACATGGCTATATACAGGGAGTACCAGGTAATAACATGGTATATACAGGGAGTACCAGGTAATAACATGGTTATATACAGGAAGTACCATATAACATGGCTATATACAGGGATACCAGGTAATAACATGGTATATACAGGGAGTACCAGGTAATAACATGGCTATATACAGGATTACCAGGTAATAACATGGTTATATACAGAGAGTACCAGGTAATAACATGGTTATATACAGGGAAGTACCAGGTAATAACATGGCTATATACAGGAGTACCAGGTAATAACATGGTTATACAGGGAGTACCAGTATAACTGAGCTATATCAGGGTACCAGGTAATACGGTGGTATATAAGGTAGAGTACCAGGGTAATCCATGGCTATATACAGGGAGAGTCCAGTTGGTAATCATGGCTTGTAAGGAGTACCAGGTAATAATGGGCTATATCAGGGAGTACCAGTAGTCGTGGTAAGTCACATGGGAGTACCAGTGTAGTAACATGGCTTCGGGAGTCCAGGTATAATGGGTAAGTCAGGAGTAGCGGTAAGTACCATGGCTTATAGGAAGTACCAGGTGATAACCATGTGCTGTACGAGTACCAGTAATAATGGCTAATATCCAGGAAGTACCGGGTAGATCCATGGTTAGAGTCCAGGTGTCAGGTAGAGTACACTGTTGGGTAGATCATGGGAGAGTCCAGGTGGTAGAGTACCATGGTTTATACGAAGTACCAGTGTGTGGGTAGAGCCATGGTGGGATAGGAGTCCAGTGTGGGGTAAGTCCAGTGTTGGTAAGTCAGTGGTGTGTGGTACGAGTCCAGTGTGTGGGTAGAGTCCAGTGTGGAGGTAGAGTCCAGTGTGTGTGGTAGAGTCCAGTGTGTGGGTAGAGTCCAGTGTGTGGGTAGAGTCCAGTGGTGTGGGTAGAGTCCAGTGGTGTGTGGGTAGAGTCCAGTGGGTGGGTAGAGTCCAGTGTGTTGGGTAGAGTCCAGTGTGTGGGTAGAGTCCAGTGTGTGGGTAGAGTCCAGTGGTGGGTAGAGTCCAGTGTGTGGTGGTAGAGTCCAGTGTGTGGGTAGAGTCCAGTGTGTGGGTAGAGTCCAGTGTGTGGGTAGAGTCCAGTGTGGGGTAGAGTCCAGTGTGTGGGTAGAGTCCAGTGTGTGGGTAGAGTCCGTGTGTGGGTAGGTCCAGTGTGTGGGTAGAGTCCAGTGTGTGGGTAGAGTCCAGTGGTGTGGGTAGAGTCCAGGTGTGGGTAGAGTCCAGTGTGTGGTAGAGTCCAGTGTGTGGGTAGAGTCCAGTGTGTGGGTAGAGTCCAGTGTGTGGGTAGAGTCCAGTGTGTGGGTAGAGTCCAGTGTGTGGGTAGAGTCCAGTGTGTGGGTAGAGTCCATGTGTGTGGGTAGAGTCCAGTGTGTGGGTAGAGTCCAGTGTGTGGTAGAGTCCAGTGTGTGGGTAGAGTCCAGTGTGTGGGTAGAGTCCAGTGTGTGGGTAGAGTCCACTGTGTGGTAGAGTCCAGTGGTGGGTAGAGTCCAGTGTGGGTAGGTCCGGTGTGGGTAGAGCCAGTGTGTGGGTAGGTCCAGTGTGTGGTAGAGTCCAGTGTGTGGGTAGAGTCCAGTGTGTGGGTAGAGTCCAGTGTGTGGGTAGAGTCCCGCGTGTGGGTAGAGTCCAGTGTGTGGGTAGAGTCCCGCGTGTGGGTACAACACAGGTGGCCAGCTGAAGCAACACGGTTATAATAAGCATAGTCTAGAATGGGACCAGAGGCTGTCAAAACCTGCTGGTGTAATGAGGGGGTGGAGTTTTGTTTCAAAGCTTTGACCACTTTCCATAAATTGGATGGATTACCACCACTCTCCGATACACAATTCAAGAAATATGTATCTTTTTTAACCAGGTATAGACATCTATTTCTCTGATGTCTGAAGGACAGCCAATCAGACGTAGAATCAGTCCACCTAGCCTTAGCCTAAACTCAGTTTATTTCCTGTAATTTCTCAGACAATTCATGCATAAACCAAGGATTACATCGGTCTTTTACCCTTAGTATTTTGTACGGCGCATGTTTATCTGCAACTGTCACGAACGTCGAAGGACGGGTCAGACCAAGGCGCAGCGTGAAATGCATACATGTTTATTATTCAAAATAAACACACGAACAAAACAACAAACCAACGTAACGTGAAGTCCTCAGGCTAAACACAATACAAGCCTATACTCGGAACAAGATCCCACAACTAATGATTGCAGACAGGCTACTTAAGTATGATCCCCAATCAGAGACAACGAGCGACAGCTGCCTCTGATTGGGAATCACACCCGGCCAAACAGAGAAACATAATACCTAGAATGTAAACATAGAAATACTAACATAGATCTCCACACCCTGACTCAACATACAAGAGTTCCATAAGTCAGGGCGTGACAGTACCCCCCTTCCCAAAGGTGCGGACTCCGACCGCACAAACCTGAGCAACCGACCGGTGGAGCGGACTGGACACACTCACAACTGGTCTGGTGCGAGGAGCAGGCACGGGCCGGACCGGACTAGGAACACGCACCACTGGCTTGGTGCGAGGAGCAGGAACGGGCCGGGCCGGACTGGGAACACGCACCACTGGCTTGGTGCGAGGAACAGGAACGGGCCGGGCAGGACTGGGAACACGCACCACTGGTCTGGTGCGAGGAGCAGGAACGGGCCGGGCCGGACAGGGGACACACCACTGGCTTGGTGCGGGGAGCAGGAACGGGCCGGGCCGGACTGGGAACACGCACCACTGGCTTGGTGCGAGGAACAGGAATGGGCCGGGCCGGACTGGGGACACACACCACTGGCTTGGTGCGGGGAGCAGGTTCGGGGCGTACCGGGCTGGCGACACGCACCACTGGTTTGGTGCGAGGAGCAGGGACGGGCCGTACTGGACTGGGAACACGCACCACTGGTATGGTGCGAGGAGCAGGAACGGGCCGGGCCGGACTGGAGACACACACCACTGGCTTGGTGCGGGGAGCAGGTACGGGGCGTACAGGACTGGTGAGGTGCACTGGTGACATAGTGCGTAGAATCGGAGCAGGATATACTGGACCTTGGAGGCGTACTGGAGGTCTGGAGTGTACAGCTGGCACAACCCGTCCTGGCTGGATGCCCACTTTCGCACGGCACGTACGGGGCGCTGACACAGAACGCACTGTGCTGTGCATGCGCACTGGCGATACAGTGCGTATCTCCGCATACATGGGCTCCTCAACTAACCCACGCTCCTTACGTTGCCTGACCAGCTCCTCTCTCCGTGCATCTACTTCCTCCTTCTCCCTACGAGCCTCCGGCAGTGCCTCCTCTTGAATGGAGCTCTCCCGCTCTATTCTCGCTATCAGACCCTGTAATGTGGTGGCCTCCTCTCTTACCCTGCAGATCCGATCCTTCTCTCTCTCTCGGCAATCCTCCTCCAGTGAGGACTCCTTCGGGAGCCCCCACGAGTTAGGGAACAGAAACTCATCGTCGTCGTCATCCTCCGACTCCTCAGTATAAAACTGTTCCCACTATTGTTCCCATGGTCGTAGGGACTCAACCTGGAAACCCACTGGGTGCAGTGGTCGGGGCTCTTCTCTCTCGCTCCCCGACCACCCCTTTAGCCCCCCCAATTTTTTTTATTGGGGCTGCCTCTCGGGTTTCCTCCTCGGCCGGCGCCTTCTGTGTTGCGGTTGCTCCTCTCTTGCCTGGGCATCTACCTTTGCCCATGGTCCTTTCCCCGCAAATATCTCCTCCCAAGACCAAATCTTCCCCACCTGTGTCCAGGGTGTTTGCTCCTGGGCACGCTGCTTGGTCCGTGTTTGGTTGGATCTTCTGTCACGGACGTTGAAGGACGGGTCAGACCAAGGCGCAGCGTGAAATGCATACATGTTTATTATTCAAAATAAACACACGAACAAAACAACAAACCAACGTAACGTGAAGTCCTCAGGCTAAACACAATACAAGCCTATACATGGAACAAGATCCCACAACTAATGATTGCAAAATAGGCTACTTAAGTATGATCCCCAATCAGAGACAACGAGCGACAGCTGCCTCTGATTGGGAATCACACCCGGCCAAACATAGAAACACAATACCTAGAATGTAAACATAGAAATACTAACATAGATCTCCACACCCTGAATCAACATACAAGAGTCCCATAAATCAGGGCATGACAGCAACAGAGTTAAACCGGGAAATAAAGCAATTAAGGGCCTGATCCGAGTCAGTGATAGTTGACACAACCCCCAAATCACCTAATTAAAATTCCTAAAATGTCTCTTTGTAATAATGCGTTAAGCGAGATTTAGGTAGTTTAACATCACTTATACAGGCAACGGGACAATGTTCACTGAACTCATTGGCAAATATCCCATTGGCTGTACATTTATGAGGGGCATTAGTTAGAATAATATCGAATAGAGTAGATTTTTCACAGTGTTTAAAGTTGGGGCGAGTTGGTTTGGTTATCAGCTGAATTAGATTGAGCTCAGTACAAATGTCTTTCAACCCATCAGATACTGGCATCAACCAATCTAGATTAAGATCACCCACTATCAGTAATTCAGATTGAGCATACAGTGAGGGAAAAAAGTATTTGATCCCCTGCTGATTTTGTATGTTTGCCCACTGACAAAGACATGATCAGTCTGTAATTTTAATGGTAGGTTTATTTGAACAGTGAGAGACAGAATAACAACAACAAAAAATCCAGAAAAACACATGGCAAAAATGTTATAAATTGATTTGCATTTTAATGAGGGAAATAAGTATTTGACCCCTCTGCAAAACATGACTTAGTACTTGGTGTGAAAACCCTTGTTGGCAATCACAGAGGTCAGACGTTTCTTGTAGTTGGCCACCAGGTTTGCACACATCTCAGGAGGGATTTTGTTCCCCTCCTCTTTGCAGATCTTCTCCAAGTCATTAAGGTTTCGAGGCTGACGTTTGGCAACTCGAACCTTCAGCTCCCTCCACAGATTTTCTATGGGATTAAGGTCTGGAGACTGGCTAGGCCACTCCAGGACCTTAATGTTCTTCTTCTTGAGCCACTCCTTTGTTGCCTTGGCCGTGTGTTTTGGGTCATTGTCATGCTGGAAAACCCATCCACGACCCATTTTCAATGCCCTGGCTGAGGGAAGGAGGTTCTTATCCAAGATTTCACGGTACATGGCCCCGTCCATCATCCCTTTGATGCGGTGAAGTTGTCCTGTCCCCTTAGCAGAAAAACACCCCCAAAGCATAATGTTTCCACCTCCATGTTTGACGGTGGGGATGATGTTCTTGGGGTCATAGGCAGCATTCCTCCTCCTCCAAACACGGCGAGTTGAGTTGATGCCAAAGAGATCGATTTTACTCTCATCTGACTACAACACTTTCACCCAGTTCTCCTCTGAATCATTCAGATGTTCATTGGCAAACTTCAGACGGCCCTGTATATGTGCTTTCTTGAGCAGGGGGACCTTGCGGGCGCTGCAGGATTTCAGTCCTTCACGGCGTAGTGTGTTACCAATTGTTTTCTTGGTGACTATGGTCCCAGCTGCCTTGAGATCATTGACAAGATCCTCCCGTGTAGTTCTGGGCTGATTCCTCACCGTTCTCATGATCATTGCAACTCCACGAGGTGAGATCTTGCATGGAGCCCCAGGCCGAGGGAGATTGACAGTTATTTTGTGTTTTTTCCATTTGCGAATAATCGCACCAACTGTTGTCACCTTCTCACCAAGCTGCTTGGCGATGGTCTTGTTGCCCATTCCAGCCTTGTGCAGGTCTACAATCTTGTCCCTGACATCCTTGGAGAGCTCTTTGGTCTTGGCCATGGTGGAGAGTTTGGAATCTGATTGATTGATTGCTTCTGTGGACAGGTGTCTTTTATACAGGTAACAAACTGAGATTAGGAGCACTCCCTTTAAGAGTGTGCTCCTAATCTCAGCTCGTTACCTGTATAAAAGACACCTGGGAGCCAGAAATCTTTCTGATTGAGAGGGGGTCAAATACTTATTTCCCTCATTAAAATGCAAATCAATTTATAACATTTTTGACATGCGTTTTTCTGGATTCTTTTGTTGTTATTCTGTCTCTCACTGTTCAAATAAACCTACCATTAAAATTATAGTCTTTGTCAGTGGGCAAATGTACAAAATCAGCAGGGGATCAAATACTTTTTTCCCTCACTGTAGTTAGACAGTAGGTCAGACAATTTGCTAAGAGCACACATGGAGGCCTAGGGAGGGCTATAGATTCCCACTAGCGTCAGATGGGCATTACTGCCAAGTCCCACATTTAGGACTACATTCAAATTGCTTAGAGACAGAGGTGGTGATGGATACATAAACATTTAAGTTGCTCTTTATGTATATAAACACCCCCTCCTCTGCCGACTCTATCAGATCTAAAAACATTATAACCAGTCAGATACATCAAAGTTCGGCATTGACTTCTTCAGCCAAGATTCAGTTATAACCAGAATGGATATAGATGTGGCTATACATGGCTAAAGATGTGAGTGCTATGGGGCGATAGTCATTTAGGCAGGTTACCTTGGCGTTATTGGGCAAAGGGGACTATTGTGGTCTGCTTGAAACATGTAGGTATTACAGACCGTGTCAAGGATAGGTTACAAATATCAGTGAAGACACTTGCCAGCTAGTCAGCGCATGCGTCCTGGTATTCCATCTGGCCCCCTGCGAATGTTAACCTGTTTCAAGGTCTTACTCACATCGGCTACGGAGAGCGAGATCACACAATCATCGGGAACAGCTGGTGCTCTCATGCATAGTTCAGTGTTGCTTGCCTCGAAGCGAGCATAGAAGGAATTTAGCTCTTCTGGTAGGCTCCCGTTGCTGGGCAGCTCGAGGCTGGGTTTCCCTTTGTAATCCGCGATAGTTTGCAAGCCCTGCCACATCCGTTGAGCGTCAGAACCGGCGTAGTAGGATTCGATCTTAGTCCTGTATCGACACTTTTCAGGTTTGATGGCTCGTTGGTAGTCGTAGAGGGATTTATTATAAGCGTCCAAATTAGTGTCCCACTCCTTGAAAGCGGCAGCTCTAGCCTTTAGCTCAGTGCGGATGTTGCCTGTAATCCATGGCTTCTGGTTGAGGTATGTACGTAGGTTGCTGTGGGGACGACCTCATCGATGCACTTGTTAATGAAGCCTTTGACTGATGTGGTGAACTCGTCAATGTTTCTGTGTGTGGAGTAAAGGTGATCTAGAGTTTTTCACCTCATGTTGCACAGGTGACATGCTGGTAAAAATGAGGTCAAACGGATTTCAGTTTCCCATTCACCTGCCACTAGGGGCGCCACTTCTGAATGAGCGTTTTCCTGTTTGCTTATGGCCTTATACAGCTCTTTGAGTGTGGTCTTGGTGTCAGCATCGGTTTGCGGTGGTAAATAGACAGCTATGAAAAATATATATATGAAAACTCTCTTGGTAATGTCCCATGATGAGTGTTGTTTGTCTGAGTTTCAAGCCTTTTAGGCGTTCCTCTTATTGTCTATTAAGTCTAGTCTAGCCAACACAAGGTCATCTTTTCAGGAAGCCTGTGGAATATGAATAGAATGTAACATATTAGCATTTTAGCAGTTTCTCTTTCTCTCTCTCACACACACAAACATGGGAGCACACTCGTTCGGTTCAGCTAGCTGAGTTCAACCAGGTGCCAGCCGAACTGAATCATGCTGACACCTTTAAGGGTTAGCATGTTAAAGAGGCACGTTAAAGAGGCATGTTCTGGTTAGATTGACACATGGATGTGTGGTTCTAAATGGGTCTCCCTATGACCAAGGCGTCCTCCATTATCTCCATCTGTTGAACCAACACTACCGTGATGTCATCTCTATACACAATAGTGTATAGTGTACCTACACAGGCTAGAGGACTATCGAATTAGAATGACTCCGTCCTGATGGGTTTTCATCTCTCTTCGAGGCACTTCACTGATCAATTCCATCAAATAATGTTTAATGAGAGAGTCTACACACCTTGTTACACTGGTCTCTGGGTAAAAGGCAAGAATGATAAACTCAAATACTGTAACAATACGCAGTGGAGCCCTCCAGACTACAGTCTAGTGGGATCAATACACAGTGGAGCCCTCCAGGACTACAGTCTAGTGGATAAATACACAGTGGGCCCTCCAGGACACATCTAGTGGGATCAATACACATGGATCCCTCCAGGACTACATCCTAGTGGGATAAATACACAGGGGAGCCCTCCAGGACTACATTCTAAGTGGGATAAATACACAGTTGGAGCCCTCCAGGCTACAGTCCTATGGGATCAATACACAGTGGAGCCCTCCAGGACTACAGTCTAGTGGGATCAATACACAGTGGAGCCCTCCAGGACTACAGTCTAGTGGGATCAATACACAGTGGAGCCCTCCAGGACTACAGTCTAGTGGGATCAATACACAGTGGAGCCCTCCAGGACTACAGTCTAGTGGGATCAATACACAGTGGAGCCCTCCAGGACTACAGTCTAGTGGGTATCAATACACAGTGGAGCACCCATGACTACAGTCAAGTGAGATCAATACACAGTGGAGCCCTCCAGGACTACAGTCTAGTGGGATCAATACACAGTGGAGCCCTCCAGGACTACAGTCTAGTGTAGTGGGATCAATACACAGTGGAGCCCTCCAGGACTACAGTCTAGTGGGATCAATACACGTGGAGCCCTCCAGGACTACAGTCTAGTCATTGGGATCAATCCCACGTGGAGCCCCTCCGGACTACAGTCTAGTGGGATCAATACACAGTGGAGCCCTCCAGGACTACAGTCTAGTGGGATCAATACACAGTGGAGCCCTCCAGGACTACAGTCTAGTGTAGTGGGATCAATACACAGTGGAGCCCTCCAGGACTACAGTCTAGTGGGATCAATACACAGTGGAGCCCTCCAGGACAACAGTCCTAGTCTAGTGGGATCAATACACAGTGGAGCCCTCCAGGACTACAGTCTAGTGGGATCAATACACAGTGGAGCCCTCCAGGACTACAGTCTAGTGGGATCAATACACAGTGGAGCCCTCCAGGACTACAGTCTAGGTGGATCAATACATACAGTGTACCTCCAGGACTACAGTCTAGTGGGATCAATACACCGTGGAGGAGCCTCCAGGACTACCGTCTAGGTGTAGTGGGTCAATACAACAGTGGACCTCCAGGACTACAGTCCTAGTGTAGTGGATCAATACACAGTGAAGCCCTCCAGGACACAAGTGAGTGGGATCAATACACATGGAGGCCCTCCAGGACTAACAGTCTAGTTAGTGGATTCCATCCACAGTGGATCCCCTCCAGGACTAACATTCTAGTGGGATCAATACAACCATGCAGCCCTCCCAGGACTACATCTAGTCTAGTGGGCATCAATACCAGTGGAGCCCTCCAGGACACAAGTCCTAGTGGGATCATACAACACAGTGGAGCCCTCCAGGACTACGTCAGTGGATCAATACACAGTGAGCCCTCCAGGACTACAGTCTAGTGTAGTGGGGATCAATACACGTGGAGCCCTCCATGACCACCTTGCTAGTGGGATCAATACAACACAGTATATGCCACCTCCTGACTCAGTCTAGTGGGATCAATACACCAGTGGAGCCCTCCAGGACTACAGTCTAGTGTAGTGGGATCCTAAGCATTGATATCAAGGGACGGCTGATCTTCATTGTTACTGCCCTGATAGGTCCAAAACCCAGCTTTCTAAACAGGTAATCGGCAGAT
This sequence comes from Coregonus sp. 'balchen', assembly GCA_902810595.1. Taxonomy (NCBI): domain Eukaryota; kingdom Metazoa; phylum Chordata; class Actinopteri; order Salmoniformes; family Salmonidae; genus Coregonus; species Coregonus sp. 'balchen'. Next base: position 3,522,005 of record LR778253.1, on the reverse strand, counting down.
TTTTAATCAGTCAAACATTAACACTCTGTGAGAGCGAGAAGAAGCAGAGAGCGAGATAGCGAGAGAGGCGAGAGAGATGTTCTACATCGCAGCGCTCATCTCTCCTCGCGAGCTCTCGCTATCTATCTAGATCTCATCGCTATCGTAGTGATATCTATATATTTATAGACAAAACTAGATATATATATCATATATATATCTATATATATATATATTATATTATATTATATTATATATATCCTAAAGGCGCTCGCGTTGTGCCTGCATGATCCCCCCCCCCCGCCGCTCGCTCTCCCTCGTTTGGATGCTGTATATCTGTTCCTGGCAAATCCTTGGCCTCTGTCTGTCCTGTTCCTGTTCTGTCTGTCTGGTCTGGTCTGTCCTGTCCTGTCCTGTCTGTCTGTCTGTCTGTCCTGTCTGTTCCTGTCTGTCTGTCTGTCTGTCTGTCTGTCCTGTCTGGCTCTCTCTCTTCCTCTCTCTCCCTACACCGCCGCAGGACAAAATCAGTAGTTCAACACACCTGGTGTATTAGTATCCACCACAGGGGTGATCCCACTAGGGAAGACTTAGTATACACCAGAGTGGTTCCCACTAAGGTAAGACTTTAAGTATCCACCACAGGGGTTATCCCACTAAGGGAAGACTTTATTATCCACCACAGGGGTTATCCACTAGGGAAGACTTTAGTATCCACCACGGGGGTTATCCAACTAGGAAGACTTTAGTATCCCCACGGGGTTATCCCACTAGGGAAGACTTTAGTAATCCACCACGTGGGTTATCCCACTATGGATCTTTAATATCCACCACCGGGGTTCTCCCCACTAGGAAGACTTTAGTATCCACCGCACCGCACAGGGGTTATCCCACTATGGAAGACTTAGTATCTCACCACAGGGGTTATCCCCATAGGGAAGACTTTAGTTTCCACAACGGGGTTATCCACTAGGGAAACTTTAGTATCCACCACAGGGGTTATCCCACTAGGGAAGACTTTAGTTTCCACCACAGGGGTTATCCCACTAGGGAAGACTTTAGTATCCACCACGGGGGTTATCCCACTAGGGAAGACTTTAGTATCCACCACAGGGGTTATCCCACTAGGGAAGACTTTAGTATCCACCACAGGGGTTATCCCACTAGGGAAGACTTTAGTATCCACCACGGGGGTTATCACACTAGGGAAGACTTTAGTATCCACCACGGGGGTTATCCCACTAGGGAAGACTTTAGTATCCACCACGGGGGTTATCCCACCAGGGAAGACTCATAACAAATAGGAACAAAGGCCTAATGATCAGTCACACGAGGGGAAACATCAGACAGAGCTAAATGTGATTAGGGGATCAGTAACCAGAGAAAGTTGAGAACCACTGACTTAGAGGATCTTAGTACGACTGGGGAACCACCATAGTTAGTCATTAGGTATAGACCAATTACACAGGGCAGTCACTAGATCACTATCAGGAGAGACAAGGAGGACACACACACACACACACACACACACCACACACACACACACACACACACACACACACACGCACACACACACACACACACACACACACACAATCGGTAACTAGTGTTTCACCCGACCCGTTAGTTAGTTAGTTCTGAGGGTTGCCGTCATATGTGTTTTCAGTGGCCTGATGACTCTCTGTCTGATAAGCAGAGCTGACATTCTTATCGACAGATTTTTCCACCTAGTCGACTCGGGGATTCAAACCATCAAACTTTCGGCAACTGGCCCAACACTGTTAACCTCTAGGCTACCTGCCACCCGTTCTTTCTGGTGAGGTTACCTTTACTATATTCTATTCCAGGTGGTGAGTTTACCTTTACCTTGGCAGTGACAACGTTCTCCTCAGTCATCGGGTCTGTTTACTTTTCCCTCATAGAGGTTCTTGCCTGCGTCCCAAATGGTAACCTATCCCCTATATAGTGGAATATTTTTGACCGGATCCCTATGGGTTTCCCTATGGGCCCTGTTCAAAAGCAGTGCACTATGTAGGGAATAGGGTACCATTTAGGACACAGTCTTTATCTATCTTATCTCTGGGTCAAATCTGTTTCAGTGAAATTGGAAGCTGGAGTGATGAGGGAGGATTGGAAGCTGGAGAGATGAGGGAGGATTGGAAGCTGGAGAGATGAGGGAGGATTGGAAGCTGGGGAGATGAGGGAGGATTGGAAGCTGGGGAGATGAGGGAGGATTAAAACGGGGGAATGGGGAGGATTAGTAAGGGGGGGGGGATGGGGGGGGTGGGGGAAAAATTAAAGTAAAAGGGGGGGAGAATAAAAAGGGGAAAATTTAAAGTAAAAGAGGGGGTTAAAAGCTAGGGATAGGGTTGAACGAAAAAGGGAAAGGGAAAATTAGAAAAGGGAGATTGGAACAAGGGGGGGAGAAGGGGAAAAAATTTTAGGGGTGGGAATTTTGGAAAGGGAAAAGGGGGAAAAAAAAACCCCAAAAAAAAAGGGGGGGAAAAAACAAAAAAAAGGGGGTTTTAAGGGGGAAAAAGGGGAAGGGGGGAAAGATGAGGGGTTTGGGGGGTGAGGATTGGGGGAGGCTAAAATGGGGAGGTTAAATGTAAATGGGGAAAAAATTTAAAAAGGGGGAAAGTTAAATGGATTGGGGGAAAATTTTTGGGGAAAGGAAAATTAACGGGGTGAGGAAATTGGAAGTGGGAATTTGCGGGGGGGGGGAAAATAAGGGAGGTTTTGGGGGGAAAATTAAATTAAGGGATTGAGGGGGTTTAACTGGTAGGGGGGTTAAAAGGGGGAAGGGGGAAATTTGGAAATAAGGAAGGGGGTTTTATAAAATGGGTAAGGTTTGGGAGGGAGGTTTGGAAAGTGGAAGATGAGGGAGGATGGGGGTTGGAGGGAGAGATGGGAGGTTTGGAGCGGGGAGATGGGGGAGGATTTTGGTGGGAGATAAAGAGGATTGGCTGGGGAGAGGGAGGATTGGAAGGGGGGAGAGAGGGGATTGGAGGGGGGAATGAGGGAGGTTTGGGGAAAAGTGGAGGGGATAAGGGTTTGAAGCGGGGAGAGAGGAGGAGGAAGGGGGGAGATGAGGAAGGGTTTGGGAAAGTGGAGAGTGGGGGAGGTTTGGGAAAGGGGAAGATGAGGGAAAATTGGAAAGGGGAGGAGGGAAAAGGAGGGAAAAGGAAAGTTGAAGTGGGGGGGGGAAAAATTGGAGCTGGAGAAAGGGGGAAAAGGATGGAAGTGAAAATGGGAGGTTTGGGAAAGGGAGGTGAGGGGAGGGGGAGGGGAGGAGGGGGAAGGAAATGAGATGGGGGAGATGAGGAGGTTGGAAGGGGAAGATGAGGGAGAGGAGTGAGTGGGGGAGGTTTGGGAAGCTGGGAGAGGGGAAAATGGAAAGGGGAAAGGTTGGGAAGGTTTGGAAAAGCTGAAGAAAAGGAGGATTGGAAGGAAGATGGGGGAGGATTGGAAGCGGGGGAGAATGGGGGGGATTGGAAGTGGGGATGAGGGGGGGTTTGGGCGGGGAATGGGGGAAAGATGGAACGGGAAAGAGAGAGGGAAAAAGGGAGGGATGAGAGGAAAGGAAAAAATTTGAAGAAAAATTTTTGAGGGAGGTTGGAGCGGGAAGTGAGGAAGGATTGGGCTGAAAATGAGGGAGGTTTGAAGCTGGAGAGATGAAGGATTAAAGCGGGGGATGAGGGAGGTTTGGAAGCTGGGGGGGGAGGGAGGGGGGAAGTGGGGGAAAAAGGGGGGGTTGGAAGTGGGGAGATGGGGAAAGGTTTGGAAAGCTAATGGGGGGGATTGGAAGCGGAGGGGAGGGAGGATTGGAAGGGGAGAGGGGGGAGGGAGGAAATTTGGAAAGCTGAGATGGGGGAAAGTTTGGAAGTTGAGGGGGGAAATTGAGATTGGAACGGAGAGGGAAGTTGGATGAAAATGGGGGGAGGATTGGAAGTGGGGGAGGGGGGAGGGGAGGAGGGGGGGCTGGGGGAGATGAGAAGGTTTGGAAGCGGAAAAGAGGGGGAGGAGGAGCTGGGGGAGAGGGAGGTTTGGAAGGGGGAGAGATGAGGGGGGAATTTGGGGAAGGGGGGAGAGAGGGGGGGTTTTGGAAGTGAAGATGGGGGGGATTGGAAGCGGGGTGAGGGGGTTTGGAAAGCTGGAAAGAGGGGGGGAGTTTGGAAAGTGGGGGGGATGGGGGGAAGGGTTTGAAAGCTAAAGAGGAGGAATTGGAAGTGGGGAGGGGGGAAAAGATTAAAGGAAGTTGGGGGGAAAATTGGAAAGTGGAGGGAGGGGGAAGGTTTGGAAGTGGAAAAAAATTAGGAGGTTTGGAAGCTGGGGGAAATGGGGAGGTTGGAAGCTGGGAGGGGGGATTGGAAGGGAGAGAGGGGGGTTTGGAAGGGAGTGAGGGAAAGGTTGGGAAGCGAAGGGGGGGGAGGTTTGGAAAAGGGGGAAATGAGGGAGGATTGGAAGGGAGGTGAGGGGGTGGAGCGGGGAGGGGGAGGGGGGGATTTGAATGGGAGGGACAGGGTTTGGGAAGGGGGGAGTGAGGAGGGGTTTGGAAGGGGGGAATGAGGAAGAGGGGGAGTGGGGGGGAGATGGGGAGGATTGAAAGTGGAGAGATGAAAAGGATTGGAAGGGGGGAAGATGGGGGAAAAGGGAAGCTGGGGGAGGGGGGAAAAAAATGGAAGGGAAAATGAGGGGGGATTGGAAGCTGGAAGGAGGGGGAAAAATTGGAAGCGGGGGGGAGGGGAAAGGGTTGGGAAAAGGAAAGTTAGAAGTTGAGGGAGGTTTGGGTTTTGGGTGAGGAGGGAAGGATTGGAAAGCTGAAAAGAGGGAGGATTGGAAGCGGGAGGATGAGGGGGTTTGGAAAGTGGAGAGATGAGGGGGAGGATTGGAAGAGGGAGCGATAGGAGGTTTGGAAGTGGAGGATGAGGGAGATTGGAAAAGTAAAATTTGGGGGAGGATTGGAAGCTGGAGAGATGAGGGAAGATTGGAAGCTGGAGTGATGAGGAAGGATTGGAAGCTGAAGATGAAGGAGGATTGGAAGCTGAAGATGAGGGAGGATTGGAAGCTGGAGAGAGAGGGAGGGGGGGGGGAAGGGGAGGGGAAAAAGGGGGGGGGCGGGGAGGGGAAAGGAGGAAAACGGGAGAGAGGAAGGGGATTGAAAGCTGGAGAAAAAGGGACAGAGGATTAGAAGTGGGGAGATGGGGGGGGATTGGAAGCTGGGGGGGGAAAGGGTTGGAAGCGGAGAGATGAGGGAGGATTGGAAGTGGAAGAGAGATGGGGGAAAAATTGGGAAAGCGGGGGAGTGAGAGGAAGGATTGAAGTTGAAGTAAAGGGGTTGAGGGGGATTGGTGCTGGAGAGTTTTGGGGAAAGGGAGGGGAAGCGGGAAAATGAGGGGGTTTGGAAGTGGGGGTGAGGGGAGGTTTGGGAAAAGGGGGAAGGGAGAGGGGAGGGGGGGAGGGAAGCGGGAGAGAGGGGGAGGTTTGGAAGTGAAAATAGGGGGGATGGAGCGGGAGAGAGGGGGGGGTTTGGAAGCTAAAATATGGGGGAAGATTGGAAAGCGGGGGGGGTGTGAGGAAGGTTGGAAGCTGAAGATGGGGGGGGAAGTGGAGAGAGAGGGAAGGATTGGGCGGGGAGATGAGGAAAAGGGGGGAAGGGGAGAGAGGGGAGGTTTAAAAAGCGGAAAAAAGGGGGAGGTTTGGGGAAGCTGGGGGGGGGGGGAATTGGAAAAGGGGAAATGGGGAGGTTGGAAAAGGGGAAAGATGGGAAGTTTGGGAAAAGTGGAGGATGGGGAAAATTTGGAAGTGAAGGGAGGAGGTTTGGGAAAGGGGGGGGAAAGGTGAGGGAGGATTGGAAGCTGGAGAAAAGGAGGGGGAGGATTCGGTGGGGGGAAAGTTGAGGGGGGAAAGAAAGGGAGAGAGAGAGGATGAAGGGGGGGGAATGGGGATGGAGGGGGAGTTTGGGGAAAAGGGGGTATGGGGAGAAGGGGGGTTTTAAAGCTGGGGGGGGGGAAAAAAGGGATAAAGTGGGGAAATTTGGGGGATAAAAAGGGGGGGAATAAAATTTGGGAAAATTAATGGGGGTTTAAAAAAAGATGGGAAAAAAGGGAAATTATGGGAAAATTTTAAATTAATTTAATAATTTGGGGAAAAATTGGAGCGGGAGAAGGGGGGATGGAAGTGAAAATGAGGGAGGTTTGGGAAAGGGAAATGAGGGGGAGGGAAGGGGAAAGGATGAGGGGAGGATTAAAGGGGGAAGAGAGGGGGGAAAAAATGGGAAAAGGGGAGAGGGGGGGACGTTAAAAGGGAAAGATGAGGGGAGGTTTGGGAAGGGAAATAGGAAATGGAAGCGGGGGGGGTTTTTTGGGGGAAAGGGGGGGGAAAGTGAAGAAAAGGGGTTGGGAAGCTGAAGGAGGGAGGATTGGAAAGCGGAAGGGGAGAGGAGGATTGGAAGGGGAGAGGGGGAGGATGGGGTGGGGGGGGGATGGGGGGGGAAGATGAAAGGGAGAGATGACAGAGGTTAAAAAGCTGGAGGATGCGGGATTGAAGTGGGGAGATGGGGGGAAATTGGAAGCGGGGGAGAGAGGAAGGTTTGGGAATGGAGAGATAAAGGGAGGGTTAAACGGGGGGGAGGGGGGGAAAATGGAAGCTGGGGGTTGAGGAAGGTTTAAAAAGGGGGGAAAAGGGGGAGGTTGGAGCTGGAAAAGAGGGAAAGGAAGGGGGAAATGAAATGGGGAGGATTGGAACGGGAAAGATGAGGGAGGATGGAAGCTGGGAGAATGAGGGGGGTTTTGGTAGGGGGGAATGGGGGGGTTTGGGAAGCGGGAAAAGGGAGGGGGGGTTTTTGGACGGGGGGATGAGGGGGTTTGGGAAAGCTGGAGGTGGGGAAGATTTGGAAACCTGAAGATTGGGGGTTGGGAAGGGAGAGATGGGAGGTTGGGAAGGGGGAAAATAGGGGGTTTGGAACGGAAGAGAGGGAAGGATTGAAGCTGGAAGATGAGGGAGATTGGAAGCGTAGAGAGGGGGGGGAGGATTGGAAGCTAAAAGATGAGGGGGTTGGAAGCGGGAAGATAAAGGTTTGGGAAGCTGAAATGAGGAGGATTGGAATTTTGGAAAAGAGATGAGGAGGAAAATTGGAAGCTGAAGATGAAAAAATTTGGGAAGCTAAAATGGGGGGGTTTGGTACTGGGAGATGGGGAAAATTTGGGAAAAGTGAAGATGGGAATGTTTGGGAAGCTGAGTATGAGGGGAATTGGAAGCCGAAGTTTGGGGGAGGTTTGGAAATAAGAATGAGGGAGGTTTGGGAGCGAAGATGGGGGGAGGATTGGGAAGGTTGGAAGATAGGAGGTTGGAAGCGAGAGAAAGAGGGAGGTTTGGAGCGGGAGGGTGAGGGGGGTTTTGGAAGCTGGAGGTGAGGAGGTTTGGAAGCGAGATGAAGGATTGGGAAAGTGAGAAATGGGGGAAATTTTTGGGAAACTGTAGAGTAGGAGGTTTGGAAGCTTAATAGAGGAGGATTGGAAGCTGAAAATGAGGGGGGATTGGAAGCTGGGGAGTTGAGGGAGGTTTGGGAAGCGAAGATGGGGAGGATTGGAAGCTTAGAGATGAGGGAGGATTGGAAGCTGAAGATGAGGGACGATTGGAAGGTGGGAAGATGAGGGAGGATTTATGCTCCCATGTTTTTTCCTGTTGCAATCTGTCTGTTATTGTTTCATTGAGAGAAGACTTGTCCTAGCGACCCAGTACAGTGAGGAAGCATGGAAAATAATGTATGTCTGTCACTAGCACTGGCCACTAGAAGTACATCGTATGGCTGTCACTAGCACTGGCCAATAGAAGTACATCGTATGGCTGTCACTAGCACTGGCCAATAGAAGTACATCGTATGGCTGTCACTAGCACTGGCCACTGCCCCCCCGAGACTCTCCTAAGCTGATCCGAGGCAAACTAACCTACCTTCCCCTATAGCTAATAGGTTTAACCCCCCCTCCTCAAACTCGGGACAAGAACCACCTCTGTCAGGTCACAGGGGCAGCTAGCCTGGACAGATGGGACCCCCGCTCCACCCCCTGTCTGTCAGTCAGTCTGACGGGACAAACCACCAGCACCAACTCCCACCACCATCAGAATGGAAATGAGCGTATAATTTGGGCCAGCCCTTTGACGAGAGATCTCCAGTCTCCAGAGGGTTAAGAGTTAGGCCAATTAACCCTTATTACAGAAAGAAAGGGCGCTTAAATCAGACGGGTAACCTGAGATGGGCTGCAGGAGAGGAATGTCTGAAAGCCTCTAAAGGAGAGGAGACAAAGAGGGAACCTCCTATAGGCTACCTTTAACCTTCAACCTCACAGACAGGAAATTGCAAATTGACACCCATACGATGTACTTCTAGTGGCAAGCATGCTCCCTGCTGTCCCTCCCTCTCCCTCTTTCCCCTTTCTCTCTCTCTCGTTTCCTTCCCCTTTTCCCCCCCCCCTCTTCTTCCTCTCTCTCTCCCCCCCCTCTCTTCTTCTCTCCTCTTCTCTCTTCTCTCTCTCTCTCCTCCCCCCTTTCTCTCCCCCCTCCCCCCTCTCTCTCTCCACACCTCAGCTCCCCCTGGTAGGTAGGGAGCAGGAAAGCCCCTTTCCCTCCTCGAACCAAGTGCTAACTCCTCTCGGTTAATGTGTTACGGTAAAAATCCTAAATGCCCCGGGGGCCTTTGGGGGGATCAGGGATCCAGGATTCCCTTTAGGTCTGCTACCCGACCCGTTCACCCCCTTGACTCCCCCCTAACCTTAGCCCAACCCCGAATCTAAAACACATGGGAGGCCCTTTCCCCAACCCTGAAAACAGACGCACACTGGCTAGCCCTTGCCCAAACCCCGTACAGCAGCACCGAGCTGGCCCTTGCCCAAACCCCCCTTCTAACAGCACCGAGTAGGCCCTTACCCTACCCTGAATACTAGACAGCACGCTGATCTAGGCCCTTAGCCCTAACCCTGAATACTAGACAGCACACTGAGCTAGGCCCTTAGCCCTAACCCTGAATACTAGACAGCACACTGAGCTAAACCCTAAGCCCTAACCCTGCATACTAGACAGCACACTGAGCTAGGCCCTTAGCCCTAACCCTGAATACTAGACAGCACACTGAGCTAAACCCTAAGCCCTAACCCTGCATACTAGACAGCACACTGAGCCAGACACGGTGGCAGTCCCTAGTTCTGTTGTTCTGTCCTGGCCTCACTGAGCTGAGCTTTGGAATGAGTCAATGACTGAATTAATTCCACCCAGCAAACAACAGAGACTGGAGGCTGAACAACCGACCAGAGAGATGGATATCTAGCTTTTGTTGTTAGAGACTCAGTGGATGCATCCCAAAGGGAACCCTAATCCCTATATAGCCCCATGGACCCTGGTCAAAAGTAGTGCACTACATAGGGAATAGGGTGCCATTTGGGACTTCACCAATGCCATCAGTGCCGTGGCCCGTATTCCAATCTAGTTACCTCAGCATCATGCCATCTCTCATATGACACTGGGTTTGTGTGGCATTGAGGGGCGCCTGATTGGAGTGCTGACAGACTCAGTCCATCTCAGGCTGCCTGATTGGAGTGTTGACTGACTCGGGGCCTCTCTTCACAAGAATGTCGTGCTTTAGCATCTGAGATGAGGTGTTTTGACTTTGGGCATCTGAGATGAGGTGTTTTGACTTTGAGCATCTGAGATGAGGTGCCACACCTGAGATTAAAAAATGGTATGTTTCTTTATGGTAAAGTATCATTAATATAATTTGGTTGCTTTATATATTATATTTAGGCAATAAGGCTTGAGGAGGTGTGGTATATGACCAATATATCACGGCTAATGGCTGTTCTTATGCACTGGATACAGCCATTAACCGTGGTATATTGGCCATATACCACAAACCCTGAGGTGCCTTATTGCTATTATAAACTAGTTACCAATGTAATAAGAACAGTAAAAATATGTTTGGGGTCATACCTGTGGTATACGTTCTGATATACCACAGCTTTCAGCCAATCAGCATTCATGGCTCAAACCACCCAGTTTATAATATACACTACCAGTCAAACATTTGGACACACCTACTCATTCAAGGGTTTTTCTTTATTTTTTACTATTTTCTACATTGTAGAATAATAGTGAAGACATCAAAACTATTAAATAACACATATGGAATCATGTAGTAACCCAAAAAAGTGTTAAACAAATCCAAATATATTTTATATTTGAGATTCTTCAAATAGTCACCCTTTGCCTTGATGACAGCTTTGCACACTCTTGGCATTGGAATGGAATGATGAGATATGGAGCGGCAGTGGCTAGAAGGCCGGTGACGACGAACGCCGAAGCCTGCCCGAACAAGGAGAGGAGGCAGCTTCGGAGGAAGTCGTGACAAAACCAGTCATAATATCAAAAGATAAAGACACAAAAGCGGTCATTAGAAACAACAATGCGATTAATTACCATTTTAAAAGCTTCTATGAAAATGTACACTACCGGTCAAAAGTTTTAGAACACCTACTCATTCAAGGGTTTTTCTTTATTTGTACTATTTTCTACATTGTAGAATAATAGTGAAGACATCAAAACTATTAAATAACAGATATGGAATCAAAAAAAAGTGTTAACCAAATCAAAATATATTTGAGATTTGAGATTCTTCAACTAGCCACCCTTTGCCTTGATGACAGCTTTGCACACTCTTGGCATTCTCTCAACCAGCTTCACCTGGAATGCTTTTCCAACAGTCTTGAAAGAGTTCCCACATATGCTGAGCACTTGTTGGCTGCTTTTCCTTCACTCTGCGGTCCGACTCATCCCAAACCATCCCAATTTAGTTGAGGTCTGGGGATTGTGAAGGCCAGGTCAACTGATGCAGCACTCCATCACTCTCCTTCTTGGTAAAATAGCCCTTACACAGCCTGGAGGTGTGTTGGGTCATTGTCCTGTTGAAAAACAAATGATAGTCCCACTAAGCCCAAACCAGATGGGATGGCGTATCGCTGCAGAATGCTGTGGTAGCCATGCTGGTTAAGTGTGCCTTGAATTCTAAATAAATCACAGACAGTGTCACCAGCTCTGGATAAGAGTGTCTGCTAAATTACTAAAATAAAATGTTTTTATAATGTACATACCACTCCATTAAAGGACACTGTGTTCCGGTGTTCACTTATCTAGGTGGTTATCAATATTAGTTATTTATTGTGTAGGCCGCTATCCTACTTGAAAGAAAATCATAGGAGGGAAAACAAAATGGCCACGTTAGCTACCGCCTAACACCATGATACAGCTGCCCAGTGGGAAGGCCGGCAGGCAGCTCCATACAACACCAGTGCACCGGCTTATCGACTCGTCGTGCTTCCCATTCAGCCACGCAAAACGGTCTGCCCAATTAGCTGATTCGCTTTCCATACAACCAGTCCTTTCGACACACCTACTCGCCTATACTCCTATCCCCATACTGGCCTGCAGCTACCCATACTTGCAAAGTAACATTATCACGTGATCAGTAACGTCCCAAAACTTTGTTTGATCTCGTGCTTTTTTCAAAACGTGTGTTCAAAATGCGAGATCCCGCTGATTTCGCCTTGGTTTCCGGTGCTTTCTTCGATTCCAAGTTATTCTCAAACACCAACCTCTATTTCGTGTCCGATCTCAAAAACGTGTCTGGGACAGATAAATTGGGGTCACAATCTTGTAGTGTACACCCGGCTTACCACTGGCGCCACGGAGAATATTGTGGAAAAAACTTCCATACGAACATAAAACGCTGCTTTTTATTGCTGACCAGCAGATGTCACTAATGTGCATTGTGTTAAACGCTCAGAGTAATTAACCGTTTTTCGGCACAATTCGGTGAAATCCCTTCAGGCTTCAGAAAGGTCGTCACTAACTACCACAGCCACAAAGTCATAACTATGGTTACACCTACACCTATTTCTACAATTTCTTGTCTTATAATCGGATTTTAAATCTAACCACACTGCTAACCTTATGCCTAACCCTAACCTTAAATTAGTTTTCATGAATTCTTTGCGATATTGCCAATTTTGTGGCTGTAGTAATAATGGCTTGATGTAAGCATGAATGTAAAGAATCACGATCGCTAACACATAAAAAATGCAATCTCTCATCTGAACATGAATAAAAAGGTAACTTTAATTACACGCGACAGCGCTAGGTAACAAACAAAACAGCTAAATAGCGGGAAAGGGGCGTGAGTCCCATCGAGAAACCAAACAAATACCAGAGTAGCCTAGTATAATGTCTTTATTAGGCTGATATGTGAGTATTAATTTTATTTTATTTTATCGCTATCATGAATAACATCAATCCAGTGATCTTACGATTCTCTTGTCTTTTTCGTGATCTCTGTATATCCCCCCTCAAAATCGCTAAACAGCCAGTTGGTTTCCTTCCCCTTGACCATGAAATCCTCTGTATCTACTTGGTCAAACCACTCCTATTTGCCATATCTTCCATTTAAGCCTACTAGAAGTGAGTGTGGAAGAGGTGAAAAAAGTATTGTTGTCTATCAACAATGACAAGCCACTGGGGTCTGACAAATTACTGGATGGAAAATTACTGAGGATGATAGCGGACGATATTGCCACTCCTATTTGCCACATCTTCAATTTAAGCCTACCAGAAAGTGTGTGCCCTCAGGCCTGGAGGGAAGCAAAAGTCATTCCGCTACCTAAGAATAGTAAAGCCCCCTTTACTGGCTCAAATAGCCGACCAATCAGCCTGCCACCAACCCTTAGTAAACGTTTTGATTTTTTTTTGACCAGATACAATGCTATTTTACAGTAAACTAATTGACAACAGACTTTCAGCACGCTTATAGGGAAGGACATTCAACAAGCACAGCACTGACACAAATGACTGATGATTGGCTGGCAGAAATTGATGATAAAAAGATTGTGGGGGATGTCTTGTTAGACTTCAGTGCGGCTTTTGACATTATCGATCATAGTCTGCTGCTGGAAAAACGATGTGTTATGATTTTACACCCGCTGCTATATTGTGGATAAAGAGTTACCTGTCCAACAGAACACAGAGGGTGTTCTTTAATGGAAGCCTCTCCAACATAATCCAGGTAGAATCAGGAATTCCCCAGTAAAGCCAGTGGGTCTATGAATGCGGATGACTCACTCAACACTAGACACGTCTACTATAACAGCAACTGAAATGACTGTACACTTAACAAAGAGCTGCAGTTAGTTTCAGAATGGGTGGCAAGGGATAAGTTAGTCTTAAATATTTCAAAAACTAAAAGCATTGTATTTGGGACAAATCATTCAATAAACCCTAAACCTCAACTAAGTCTTGTAATGAATAATGTGGAAATTGAGCAAGTTGAGGTGACTAAACTGCTTGGAGTAACCCTGGATTATAAACTGTCATGGTCAAAACATATTGATACAACAGTAGCTAAGATGGGGAGAAGTCTGTCCATAATAAAGCGCTGCTCTGCCTTCTTAACAGCACTATCAACAAGGCAGGCCCTAGTTTTGTCACTCCTGGACAACTGTTCAGCCGTGTGGTCAGGTGCCACAAAGAGGGACTTAGGAAAATTGTAATTGACTCAGAACAGGGCAGCACGGCTGGCCCTTGGATGTACACAGAGAGCTAACATTAATAATATACATGTCAATCTCTCCTGGCTCAAAGTAGAGGAGAGATTGACTGCATCACTACTTGTATTTGTGAGCGATATTGACATGTTGAATGCACCGAGCTGTCTGTTTAAACTACTTGCACACAGCTCAGACACCCATGCATACCCCACAAGACATGCCACCAGAGGTCTCTTCACAGTCCCCAAGTCCAGAACAGACTATGGGAGGCGCACAGTACTACATAGAGCCATGACTACATGGAACTATATTCCACATCAGGTAACTCATTCCAGTAAAATTAGATAAAAATACACCTTATGGAACAGCGGGGACTGTGAAGCAACACAAACATAGGCTCAGACACATGCATACACACATGATAACATACGCACTATACACACACGTACACAATGGATTTGGTGTTGTAGATATGTGGTAGTGGAGTAGGGGCCTGAGGGCACACACTTAATGTGTTGTGAAATCTGTTGTGAATGTATTGGAATGTTTTAAAAAATTTTGTAACAGCCTTAATTCTGCTGTACCCAGGAAGAGTAGCTGCTGCCTTGGCAGGAACTAATGGGGATCCATAATAAACCCCAGGAAGAGTAGCTGCTGCCTTGACAGGAACTAATGGGGATCCATAATAAACCCCAGGAAGAGTAGCTGCTGCCTTGGCAGGAACTAATGGGGATCCATAATAAACCCCAGGAAGAGTAGCTGCTGCCTTGACAGGAACTAATGGGGATCCATAATAAACCCCAGGAAGAGTAGCTGCTGCCTTGGCAGGAACTAATGGGGATCCATAATAAACCCCAGGAAGAGTAGCTGCTGCCTTGGCAGGAACTAATGGGGATCCATAATAAACCCCAGGAAGAGTAGCTGCTGCCTTGGCAGGAACTAATGGGGATCCATAATAAACCCCAGGAAGAGTAGCTGATGCCTTGGCAGGAACTAATGGGGATCCATAATAAACCCCAGGAAGAGTAGCTGCTGCCTTGGCAGGAACTAATGGGGATCCATAATAAACCCCCAGGAAGAGTAGCTGCTGCCTTGGCAGGAACTAATGGGGATCCATAATAAACCCCAGGAAGAGTAGCTGCTGCCTTGACAGGAACTAATGGGGATCCATAATAAACCCAAGGAAGAGTAGCTGCTGCCTTGGCAGGAACTAATGGGGATCCATAATAAACCCAAGGAAGAGTAGCTGCTGCCTTGGCAGGAACTAATGGGGATCCATAATAAACCCCCAGGAAGAGTAGCTGCTGCCTTGGCAGGAACTAATGGGGATCCATAATAAATCCCAGGAAGAGTAGTAGCTGCTGCCTTGGCAGGAACTAATGGGGATCCATAATAAACCCCAGGAAGAGTAGCTGCTGCCTTGGCAGGAACTAATGGGGATCCATAATAAATACAAATACAAAATCTGATTATGAATAATTTATCAACCTGTCAAACCTTCCCAGTAAAGAGTGTAGATGCCTTGTTATGACTGAATGGGATAACATTTTAAACGCCAGTACATTGTACTTCCTCAAATTGCAGAATGAATGATGGGACCAAATCCCTGGTCAGAGAGGTACTCTATGGCTACTAAACTATTTGGAGGGATTCCATCATACCCCTGGAAGAAGTCAACGGCCTGAACAGATGATCATTAGGACTTCAGAAGGAGCACAGCTGTGGAAGTATGGTGTGGTCTAAAACCCCAGGAGAGAGCTGTGCCGTCAGGAACTAATGGGATCCATAAAACCCCAGGAAGAGTAGCTGCTGCCTTGGCAGGAACTAATGGGGATCCATAATAAACCCCCAGGAAGAGTAGCGCTGCCTTGGCAGGAACTAATGGGATCCAAATTAAACCCCCAGGAAGAGTAGCTGCTGCCTTGGCAGGAAAATAATGGGGATCCATAATAAACCCAGGAAGAGTAGCTGCTGCCTTGGCAGGAACTAATGGGGATCCATAATAAACCCCAGGAAGAGTAGCTGCTGCCTTGGCATGAACTAATGGGGATCCATAATAAACCCCAGGAAGAGTAGCTGCTGCCTTGGCAGGAACTAATGGGGATCCATAATAAACCCCAGGAAGAGTAGCTGCTGCCTTGGCAGGAACTAATGGGGATCCATAATAAACCCCAGGAAGAGTAGCTGCTGCCTTGGCAGGAACTAATGGGGATCCATAATAAACCCCAGGAAGAGTAGCTGCTGCCTTGGCAGGAACTAATGGGGATCCATAATAAACCCCAGGAAGAGTAGCTGCTGCCTTGGCAGGAAACTAATGGGGATCCATAATAAACCCCAGGAAGAGTAGCTGCTGCCTTGGCAGGAAACTAATGGGGATCCATAATAAACCCCAGGAAGAGTAGCTGCTGCCTTGGCAGGAACTAATGGGGATCCATAATAAACCCCAGGAAGAGTAGCTGCTGCCTTGGCAGGAACTAATGGGGATCCATAATAAATACAAATACAAAATCTGATTATGAATAATTTATCAACATTGTCAACCTTTCAGTATAAAGAGAGGGGTAAGATAGCCTATTTTATGACTGAATGATGGATTAGACATTTTAAAAGCAGTACATTTTTACTTCCTAAATTGACTGAATTGAAATGGACTTGACCCGAATCCTGGTCAGAGAGGTACTCCATGGCTAAACTGAACTATTTGGAGGGGGATGTTTTCATGCCTGGAAGAAGTCAACGGGCCATACAGATGATAATTACGGACTTCAGAAGGACCAAACAGCTGTGGAATGGTAGTGGTGAGTGGTGATAGTTGAAAAGGCCAGGGCGATGTCTGGCTCAAACGAAAATGTATTTGTGAAACAGTAACATAGTCGGCGTCCAAGTATTAATAATCTGTGTTTCTCATTGACACAGGAGGATGTTTATGGTCTCATTATATGGACAGTACGGATGACTACCAGGGACTTCAGAAGGACCAAACAGCTACGTTTGACAGGAATACTGGAATAAAGGGTAAGTGATCTAATTGGGGAACAACTGAGCAGATTCCACCTTCCTGACTGTTCATTTAACCTGCTCTGGTCAATCGGGCAACTGTTAATGTCTATCTCTGGCGAGAGTTGGTAGAAGAGTAGGCTAAACTGTCTCAAATGAGAATGTCGTGACTTTAAGAAACAGTGACACAGCTAATGTTGCTCCAACAATAATGTTTATCCTGTAATGCTGACAGTCAACAAACACAACACATGCTACAGAGAGTGGAGCCACGAGTGTGAAAAACATGACACTGTATGACACTGAAGGGAAGGAGAGAGAGCAAGAGAGAGAGAGAGAGAAGGACCGCTTCCGAGTATATTACTCGCTAACGTTCAGTCCCTGGACAATAAAGTAGACGAGCTCAGGGAAAGGATCTCCTTCCAGAGAGACATAAGGCACTATAACATACTGTATTTTACGGAATCATATTATCCCTGTCCATTCAGACAGCGGGATTCTCCGTCCATCGCGCAGACAGGAAGATAGAACTCTCTGGGAAAAAGAAAGGTGGAGGAGTATGTTTCATGATTAACAACTCATGGTGTCATTGTTGTAATGTACAGGAGTTCAAGTCCTTTTGTTCTCCCGATCTGGAATACCTCACCATCTGTGACGAGTACTGAGTATACGAAGAGGCAGGACGCAGACGCAGGAATTAACAAGGTCAAGGTTTACTAAACAATGACAAAGATAAATAACAAAGAGAGAGTAACCGACACGAAGCTTAACAATCACACACAACATCATCCAGAACAGTCCGGGGCTAAATAGGGGTGGTGATGAGATGATGAGGTGCAGGTGCGCTGGAGGTGATTAGGGAGCGTTGGGTTTCCATTCCCGGTGTTGCCGAGGTGGTGCGCTAAGACCCGTGGCTCAGTAGACTGGCGAATCAGAGCGCCGGAGGGGAGCAACGGGAGGAGACGTGAATGTACCCCCCCCAACCCCCGGACGCGCGGCTCCAGCCGCTGGACGTCGCCGGCCACGAGGGGCGGGCCAGTCAGGGCGGCGACGGTGGAAGTCCTGAATTCGGTTGGGGTCCAGAACGTCCCCAACCGCTAGCCGGCCTCCGCCCATGCACCTTGGAGGCTGCTGCCCTATGTACATGTAATCATTGATCACTTTAATAATGTTTACATACTGTTATACCCACTTCATACAGTGCATTCGGAAAGTATTCAGACCCCTTCACTTTTTCCACATTTTCTTACGTTACAGCCTTGTTCTAAAATGGATTAAATTGTTGTTTTTTTCTCATCAATCTACACACAGTACCCCATAATGACAAAAAAATGAAATAAACTGAAATATCACATTTACATAAGTATTCAGACCCTTTTCTCAGTGCTTTGTTGAAGCACCTTTGGCAGAGATTACAGCCTCGAGTTTTCTTGGGTATGACACTACAAGCTTGGCACACCTGTATTTGAGGAGTTTCTCCCATTCCTCTCTGCAGATCCTCTCAAACTCTGTCAGGTTGGATGGGGAGCATCGCTACACAGTTATTTTCAGGTCTCTCCAGAGATGTTCAATCAGGTTTAAGTCCAGCTCTGGCTGGGCCACTCAAGGACATTCAGAGACTTGTCCCGATGCAACTCCTGCGTTGTCTTGGCTGTGTCTTTAGGGTCGTTGTCCTGTTGGAAGGTGAACCTTCACCCCAGTCTGAGGTCCTGAGCACTCTGGAGCAGGTTTTCATTTGGTACCTCTCAGTACTTTGCTCCGTTCATCTTTCCCTCGATCCTGATTAGTCTCCCAGTCCCTGCCGCTGAAAAACATCCCCATAGCATGATGATGCCACTAACATGCTTCACCGTAGAGATGGTGCCAGATTTCCTCCCGACGTGATGCTTGGCATTCAGGCTAAAGAGTTCAATCTTGGTTTCATCAGACCAGAGAATCTTGTTTCTCATGGTCTGAGAGTCCTTTATGTGCCTTTTACTGAGGAGTGGCTTTCTTCTAGCCACTCTACCATAACGGCCTGATTGGTGGAGTGCTGCAGAGATGGTTGTCCTTCTGGAAGGTTCTCCCATCTCCACAGAGGAACTCTGGAGTTCTGTCAGAGTGACCATCGGGTTCTCGATCACCTCCAAGGCCCTTCTCCCCTGATTGCTCAGTTTGGCCGGGCGGCCAGCTCTAGGAAGAGTCTTGAGGGTTCCAAACTTCTTCCATTTAAGAATGATGGAGGCCACTGTGTTCTTGGGGAACTTCAATGCTACAGAAATGTTTTGGTACCCTTCCCCAGATCTGTGCCTCGACACAATCCTGTCTCGGAGCTCTACGGACAATTCCTTTGACCTCATGGCTTGGTTTTTGCTCTGTGGGACCTTATATAGACAGGTGTGTGCCTTTCCAAATCATGTCCAATCAATTTAATTTACCACAGGTGGACTCCAATCAAGTTGTAGAAACATTTCAAGGATGATTAATGGAAACAGGATGCACCTGAGTTCAATTTCGAGTCTCATAGCATAGGGTCTGAATACTTTTGTAAACATTTGTTTTTATTTTTACTAAATGTGTGAAATTGTCAAAACACCTGTTTTTGCTTTGTCATTATGGGGTATTGTGTGTAGATTGATGAGGATTTTTATTTATTTAATCAATTTTAGAATAAGGCTGTAACATAAAAAAATGTGGAAAAAGTCAAGGGTTCTGATCACTTTCCGAAGGCGCCGTGTGTATATACTGTATTCTAGTCATGGCTCATCATTTCCGAAGGCGCCGTGTGTATATACTGTATTCTAGTCATGGCTCATCCTTTAAGGCTACTGATGGACACACCTTTTCTATTCACATACTGTCTTCACACACCATTCACTACTGTCCATACTGTCTATACACACCATTCACTACTGTCCATACTGTCTTCACACACCATTCACTACTGTCCATACTGTCTTCACACACCATTCACTACTGTCCATACTGTCTATACACACCATTCACTACTGTCCATACTGTCTATACACACCATTCACTACTGTCCATACTGTCTATACCACACCATTCACTACTGTCCATACTGTCTTCGCACACCATTCACTACTGTCCATACTGTCTTCACACACCATTCACTACTGTCCATACTGTCTATACACACCATTCACTACTGTCCATACTGTCTATACACACCATTCACTACTGTCCATACTGTCTATACACACCATTCACTACTGTCCATACTGTCTTCACACACCATTCACTACTGTCCATACTGTCTTCACACACCATTCACTACTGTCCATACTGTCTATACACACCATTCACTACTGTCCATACTGTCTATACACACCATTCACTAGTGTCCATACTGTCTATACACACCATTCACTACTGTCCATACTGTCTATACACACCATTCACTACTGTCCATACTGTCTATACACACCATTCACTACTGTCCATACTGTCTATACACACCATTCACTACTGTCCATACTGTCCTATACACACCATTCACTACTGTCCATACTGTCTATACACACCATTCACTACTGTCCATACTGTCTATACACACCATTCACTACTGTCCATACTGTCTATACACACCCATTCACTACTGTCCATACTGTCTATAACACACCATTCACTACTGTCCATACTGTCTATACACACCATTCACTACTGTCCATACTGTCTATACACACCATTCACTACTGTCCATACTGTCTTCACACACCATTCACTACTGTCCATACTGTCTATACACACCATTCACTACTGTCCATACTGTCTTCACACACCATTCACTACTGTCCATACTGTCTATACACACCATTCACTACTGTCCATACTGTCTATACACACCATTCACTACTGTCCATACTGTCTTCATAGATTATTATATATATAAATATATACATATTTAAATTCCGGACTCGTTCAGTATCTCTGAAAATGTATTTATTTTTTACTTTTTGGATTATATGTGTATAGTTTTGTACTGCTAGTTATTACTGCGCTGTTGGAGCTAGGAACACAAGCGTTTCACTGCAGCGTCAATAACATCTGCAAATCTGTGTACACGACCAATAAACTTTGATTTTGATTTGAGAGACAGAGAGTGAAGAGTTGTATGGGAAAGACAAAACAGAGCGATTGGATTAGAGAGAGACTGAGCATGAATTAGACCCACAGGGCTTGAAAGCATCAGACATTCTTTATATACTCAAGATTAAATATGCTTTGTCTAACTTTATGTTGTCAATAAAGTGTTTTGATGGAGAGAGAGAAGGAGAGACTGAGAGGGAGAGGGAGACGGAGACGGAGACGGAGACGGAGACGGAGAGGGAGAGGGAGAGGGAGAGGGAGAGGGAGACGGAGTCGGAGACGGAGACGGAGACGGAGACGGAGACGGAGAGGGAGAGGAGAGGAGAGGAGAGGAGAGGGAGAGGGAGAGGGAGACGGAGACGGAGACGGACCGAGGGAGGAGAAGAGGGGAAGACGGAGACGGAGAGGGAGAGGGGAGGAGATGCAGAGGGAACCCGAGGGAGACTGAGACGGAGGGGGAGACGGCGAGGGAGAGGGAAGAGAGTTAGACGGAGGAGGGAGCGGGAGAAGAAGAAGACAGCAGGATGATGGAGCGGGAGAGGGAGACGGAGACGGAGAGAAGAGAGACGGAGACGGAGAGGGAGAGGGAGAGGGATACGGATGAGAGGGAGACGGAGACGGGAGACGGAGACGGAAGAGCGGAGAGAGGGGAGACGGAAGAGGGAGGAGGGAAGGGAAAGGGAGAAGGAGCGGAGAAAGACGGAGACGGAGCATGGAGGGAGGGAAGAGGAGCAGAGGGAGACGGAGATGGAGACGGAAGAGGGAGAGGGAGAGGAGACGGAAGCGGAGAGGGAGAGGGAGACGGGAGAGAGGGAGAGGAGACGGAGACGGAGAGGGAGAGGGAGACGGAGAGGAGGAGAGGAGAGGGAGAACGGGAGAGGAGCCGGAGGAGAGACTAGAGGGAGAGGGAGACGGAGCGAGAGGGAGAGGGAGACGGAGAGGGAGCAGTGAGAGGGAGAAGGGAGTGGAGACGAGGGGACGAGGGAGTAGAGGCAGAAGAGGGAGGCGAGACGAGAGAGAGGGGAGGACAGAGAGGGAGAAGGCAGAGGAGAGGGGAGAGGAGAGAGGTGAGAGGGAGAGAGGGAGAGGGAGGAGGGAGGGAGACCGGAGGAGGAGGGTGGGGAGGGAGAGGGAAGGGAAACGGAGATGGAGAGGGAGACGGAGACGGAAGAGGGATTACGGGTGACGGGAGGAGGGAGGGGAGACGGAAGAGAGGGAGAGGCGCGGGAGAGGTCTTATAGATGATTATATATAAATATATACAGATGTAAATTCCGGGAGATTCCGAAATTGCTCGTTCAGTATCTCGAAAATGTATTTATTTTGTACTTTTTGGATTATATTGTATAGTTTTGTATGCTAGTTTATTTACGGCGCGTTGGAGCTAGGACACACAAGCGTTTCACTGCAGAGTCAATAACATCAGCAAATCTGTGTACACGCCCAATAAACTTTGATTTGATTTGATTTTGATTTGAGAGAGAGGAGTGAAGAGTTGTCTGGGAAAAGACAAAACAGAAGACGAGATTAGATTAGAGAGAGACGGGCATGAAATTAGAAAACACAGAGTCTTGGAAAGCATCAGAAATTCTTATAAACCTCAAGATGAAATATGCTTTGTCTAACCTTAGTTGTCAATAAAGTCTGGGGGGATGGGGAGAAGCAGAACGGAGTAGAAGGAGAGGGCACAGAAGGAGAAGGAGACCGGCAGAGGGGATTTCGCAGCAGCGCTGGAATGCCCCACTACTCTCCCCCGACGCGGCACGCGAGAATACCAAGTGCGATTCAGCCGCAACACCACACCCAATCCTCCCGACCCCGACGCCCACACAAATCACCATTTGCTCATCTGAGCCGCAGCACGGCACCGCCAACCCCCGGCACCTCCCAGACCGGGACTACCCAACCAAAGCCGAGGACAAAGGAGAGTCGTTATCAGCCGACGTACGAAGATGGGAATATTGCCCTGATAGGGAGAAAGGCAGAGCGCGATAAAGGAGGGGAGGACTGGGGAGCAGGGCGGACGAAGGATGGGCCGGATAGAGGGCAGTGGGAGAGAGGCCGAGAAGGAGAGGGACATAGAGGGATGCCCAGAGGGACACGAGGAGAACCGTGATAGGGGCGCTACAGGATGAGGGGAGAGGGGGACGAGGGGGAGGAAAAAGGGAGGAGAGAGGGGAGAGGGAAGAGGCGATCGAGCCTGACGAGAGGGAGTGAAAAGGATTCAGAGGGGAAGGAGACCAACCGGCGAGCACGGGAGAACACGCCACGCGGCGGATCTAGACGGCGAGAGGTCGATGCAGGGACGAAGGACGATGGAGGGAGAGGGAGAGGGAGAGGAACGAAAAACTGAACGAGAGGGATGAGGGAGGAGAGAGGGAAGAAGGACGATGCGCTCGAGAGCGGAGAGGCGAACGAGGGGAACAACAAGGCAAGAGCAGGGAGAAAGGAGACGGTAAAGAGGGAAGCGGCAGGGAACAAGGAAGAGGCGGAGGAGGAATCCGACCGGCGAGAGGGAAAAATGGACGAGGGAGAGGGAGCCAAGGAGAACGGGGACGCCCGACGGGACGACAGGGTCGCACGGAGAGGGAGAGGGTAGAGGGAGAAGCACTGAGGATGAGACGACCGAGAAGGACCCCGAAGGGAGAGCGATGAGGGACGAGTTATCTTCCCTGGGCATCGAGCGGTTGGCGAGAGGCGTAGAGGGACGACGCCTGGTGGCCACCAGAAGGAGAGGGAGAAGGATCACGAGGGAGAGAGGGAGCCTAGAGGGAGAGAGGCCACGATGGGAGAAGGCGACTCGGGATACCGAGAGGGAACAGAGAGGGGAGGGCAGAAGGCAGTAAGGCCTGAGAGGGAGCAGCGAGCAGGGAAGACGAGGGGAGCGGGAGGAGAGGGGACGAAGGAGAGGGTAGAAGGAGAGGGGAGAGGGAACGAGGGGGGAGCAGGAGAGCGGCAGAGGAGAGTAGGAGAGGTCGAGACGGAGTAGGGAGGAGGAGAGAGAAAGAGGGGAGAGGGAGAAGGAGAGGGAGGAGGGAGAGGGAGAAGCGACGAGGGACGAAGGAGAAGGAGCGGGAGATAAGAAGGGAGGAAGAGGGAGAGGGAGCAGAAGCGGAGAGGGAGAGGCTGTGAAAGAAGAGGGGAGAGGTGGACAGTCGAGACCAGAGGGAAGGAGAGGAGGGAGAGGGGAGAGGGAGAGACGGAGAGGGAGAGGATAGACGGAGAGGGGAGGGAGAGGGAGAGCGGAGACGGAGAACGGGAGAGGAGGGAGGAGAGGGAGAGGGAAGATGGGCCCCGAGGGAGAGGGAGGGGAGACAGAGGGGATCGGAGACGGAGAGGGAGAAGGAGAGAGGGAGAAGGACGAGGCGAAAGCAGGGAGATCGGAGAGGACGAGAAGGAGAAGGGAGAGGGAGAACGTGCGGGAAGGAGAGTGGAGAGGAGAGGGATCGAGGGAGTGAGAACAGAGACTGAGAGGGAGAGGCAGAAAGAGAGCGGATAACGGAGTAGAGGCGAAGAGGGGAAAGACGGAGAAGGAGAGGGAGAGGGAGAAGGAGACGGAGAGGGATACATGGGGAAGGAGAGGAGATAAGGAGAGGATACAGAAGAGGGAGCGAGGGGAGAGGGAGCGAGAGAGGGAGAGACGGACCGAGGGAGACGGAGCGGCGATAAGCAGAGGGAGAGGGAGAGGGAGGGGAGAGGAGAGGGCGACGGAGAGGGATATACGTGACGGAGAGGGATAGGAGAGGGATACGCAGAGGGGAGGGAGAGGGAGAAGGAGGGAGAGGAGAGGGGGACGGAGAGGAGGAGAAGAGGGAGAGGGAGAGGCGGAGAGGGAGAGAGGGGGAGGAGACGGAAGAGGGAGAGCGGAGAGAGGGAGAGGAGAGGGAAGAGGGAGACGGAGACGGAGAGGAGAGGGAGAGGGGAGGGAGAGGGAGAGGAGAGGGAGACGGAGACGGAAGGGAGTGAGAGGGAGGAGAGGGAGAGGGAGAGGGAGCGGAGACGGGAGGGGAGAAGAGGGAGACGGAGAGGGAGAGGGGAGAAGGGGAGAGGAGACGGAGCGGAGACGGAGACGGAGAGAAGGAAAGAGGGAGAGGGGATTTGGGAGAGGAGTGGGGAGGGAGAGGAGAGGGGAGAGGAGATGGAGAGGGCAGAGGCCCAGAGGCAGAGGAAGAGGGGGAGAGGGAGAGAGGGAGAGGGCGAAGGAGCAAGGAGACGGAGAGGACAAGACGGGAGAGGGGGGTAGCAGAGGGAGAAGGAGACGGAGAAGGGAGAGGGAGTCACGGACGAGGGATGAGGGAGAGGGAAAGAGAAGGGAGAGGAAATGAGAGGGAAGAGGGAAGAGGGCGCGCAGAGAGGGGGAAGGGAGAGAGGGAAGAGGGAGAGGGAGAGGGAAAAGAGAGTGGAGAGGGAGATGAGAGGGGAGAGGGAGAGGAGAGGGAGGGGGAGGAGGGCGACGGAGGGGAGAAGGAGAGGGAAACGAGAGGGGACGGGAAGAGGGAGACGGAGACGGAGACGGGAAACGGAGAGGAGAGGGAGACCGAGAGGGAGAGGGAAGGGGCAAAGAGAGGAGAGGGAGAGGGAGAGGGGAGAGGGGAGAGGGAGAGGGATAGGGAGACCGAGGACAGAGGGGACGGAGACGGGAGGGAGAGGGCGAGGGAGAGGGACAGGGAAGAGGGCGACAGGGAGAAGGAACGAGAGGGAGTAAGGAGTGCGGAGAGGGAGAGGGCCGAGGAGGGAGAAGGAAGAGGGAGGGGAGAGGGAGAGAGGCGAGAGGAGAGGGGGAGAGGAGAGGGAGAGGGAGAAGGAGACAGAGCGGAGGGGAGGGAGGGGAGAGGGAGGAGAGGGAGAGAGAGAGGAGAGGGAGGGGAGAGAGGGAGACGAGAGGGAGAGGGAGAGGGAGAGGGAGAGGGAGACGGAGGGCAGAGGCAGAGGCAGAGGCAGAGGCAGAGGAAGAGGGGAGAGACGGCGAGGAGAGGGACTACGGAGAGGGAGAGGCAGAAGGGAGAGGGGAGAGGGAGAGGGGAGAGGGAGTGGGAGCAGGGGGAGAAGGAACGGAGAGTGGGAGGGAGAGGGAGAGGGAGAGGAGAGGAGAGGGAGAGGGAACGAGGGAGACCGGAGAGAGAGGGAGAGGGACGAGGGAGAGGGAGAGAGGGGACATCGGCGGAGGGGAGACGGAGAGGGAGACGGAGAGGGAGAGGGAGAGGGAGACGGAGAAACGAGGAGACGGAGACTGAGGGGAGACGGAGACACGGAGACAGAAGACGGAGACGGAGAGGGGAGACGGGAGACGGGAGAGGGGAGAGGGAGAGGGAACGGAGAGGGAACGGAAGAGGGAGACGGAGAGGGAGTGAGGGACAGACGGAACACGGACAGGAGACAGCGAGACAGAGAGGGGAGAAGGAGGAAGGGAGGAGACAGGGGAGGAGCGGAGAAGGAGAAAAGGGACGGAGGAGGAACAACTGGAAATTGAGGAGGGAGAGGGGAAGAGCGGAGAGAGAGGGAGGAGAGGAGAGGAGAGTGGGAGGAAACGGAGGGAGTAGAGGGAGAGGAGAGGGAGAAGACGGAGAGGGAGAGGAGGGAAGAGACGGAAGAGGGAGAGAGAGGAGAGGGAGACGGAGGAGACACGGAGGACGGAGACGGAGACGGAGACGGAGACGGAGACGGAGACGGAGACGGAGAAGACGGAGAGGGAGAGGGGACGAGGGAGAACGGAGAGCGGGAGAAAGGGAGAAGAGGGAGAAGGAGAGGGAGAGGGAGGGAGAGGGAGAAGGAGGAGAGGGAGACGGAGAGCAGGGAGACGGAAGAGGAGAGGGAGACGAGAGGGAGAGGGAGCGGGAGACGGAGACACGGAGACGGAGAGGGAGACGGGAGAGGGAGAAGGAAGAGAGAGGGAGAAGGAGAGGGAGAGACGGAGAGGGAGAGGAGGGGAGAGGGAGGAAGGAGAGGGAGAGGGATGAGGGAGCAGGGAGAGACGAAGGGAGGGGAGTGGAGAGGGAGAGGGAGACGGCGAGGCGGAGGGAGATGGAAAGAGGGGAGAGGGAGCGGAGGGAGAGGGAGAGGGAGAGGGGAGGGAGCGGGAGAGGCGAGAGGGAGACGGAGAGGGCAGAGGCAGAGGCAGAGGCAGAGGCAGAGGCAGAGGCGAGGCAGAGGCAGAGGCAGAGGGAGAGGGCGAGAGGGAGAGGCAGACGGCAAGGCCAGAGGGAGAGGGATAGAGGGAGATGGGAGAAGAGGAGACGGGAGAGGCCCCAGACGGAGACGGAGACGGAGGACGGAGACGGAGAGGAGAGGGAGAGGGAGACGGAGACACGGAAACGGAGACTGAGAGGGAGACGGAGACACGGAGACGGAGACGGGAGAGGGGAGAGGGAGAGGGAGGGGAGAGGGAGAGGAGACGGAGAGGGCGAGGGAGAGGGGGGAGACGGAGAGGGAAGAGGGAGACGGAGAGGGAGACGGAGAGGGAGAGGGAGGACGGAGACACGGAGACGGAGACGGAGAGGAGAGGGAGAGGGGACGGAGAGGGAGAGGGAGAGGGAAGGACGAAGACACGGAGACGGAGAGGGAAAATGAGAGGGAGAGGGAGAGGAGAGGGGAGAGGGAGAGGGAAACGAGAGGGAGAGGGAGAGTGAGACGGAGAGGGAGAGGGAGACGGAGAGGGAGAGGGAGACGGAGAACGGAGACGGAGGACGGAGACGGAGACGGAGACGGAGACGGAGAGGGAGACGGAGAGGGAGAGGGAGACGGAGAGGGAGAGGGAGACGGAGAGGGAGAGGGAGAGGGAGACGGAGAGGGAGACGGGAGAGGGAGAGGGAGAGGGAGATGGAGAGGGAGACGGAGACGGAGACACGGAGACGGAGATGGAGACGGAGAGGGAGAGGGAGACGGAGACGGAGAGGGAGAGGGAGAGGGAGAGGGAGACGGAGAGGGAGATGGAGAGGGAGAGGGAGACGGCGAGGGAGAGGGAGAGGGAGAGGGAGAGGGAGACGGAGACGGAGACGGAGACGGAGACGGAGAGGGAGAGGCAGAGGCAGAGGGAGAGGGAGAGGGAGAGGCAGAGGGAGAGGGAGAGGGAGAGGGAGAGGGAGACGGAGTATGAACTGAACTGGTCTGTCTGTCATGAACCCCTGTGGCTTGGGGCTGTACTGAGATCCATGCAGCCTGTGTGTGTGTATTCAGGGCTCAAGGGTAAGGGGTAGCATGTCTGATCCTGTCCAGACTATGTACTGTTTGTTCTGTAAGCCTACTGCTGCTTTAAGGGAGGGAGGGGAGAGAGAGGGTGGGGGGGTTGAGAGAGTCTCTTCAATATATCTAAAAGTCTGGTAAAGTTGACATGGTGTGTTTAAGAGAGTGGCTTTTACAGAACGGGTCAGAGACCACTGTCAGTGATCTGCTCAGAGATAAATATGTTTTGCTGTAAAGGTGGTCCCTTGGTTTACTTTATTCTATAACATTTATTCTAAAGCAGCTCTCTGAGATGACGTATTAAGGCAGTCTGAGGACAGTCTGAGGTGAAGGGGCCTCCTGCAGCTCAGTTGGTAGAGCGTGGCTCTTGCAACGCCAGGGTTGTGGGTTGGGTTCCCACGGGAGGCCAGTATGAAAAATGTATGCACTCACTAACTGTAAGTCGCTCTAGATAAGAGCGTCTGCTAAATGACAAAAATGTAAAATGTAGAAGGAGGTGTCTAGTGTAGAGCTAAGAACCATTTGACCTTTCAACGTGTTATTGTGTTTTCCTTTCTAAAGGCTGTGTATGACCGACCTGACCTCAAGTCAGTGACAGAGTGGTGTGTATGACCTGACCTCAAGTCAGTGACAGAGTTGTGTGTATGACCTGATCTCAAGTCAGTGACAGAGGTGTGTTTGTACTGTACAGTATGTGTGAGGCCTTGACCCCGGTCATTGTTAGCATCATAAATGAACCTTCATGGTTAACAGGGGGGCAGGGAGAGCAAGGCGCGTTGGGCGGGTGGAGGCCGGGAGGAAAACGAGACACAGCAAGAGACACACAGGACACGCAGAGACACAGCACGAGAGACAGCACGAGAACAGCACGAGAGACAGCACGAGACACAGCACGAGAGACAGCACGAGAACAGCACGAGAGACAGCACGAGAGAAAGCCACGAGAACAGCACGAGACAAGCACGAGAGACAGCGAGAACAGCACGAGAACAGCAGAGACACATCACGAGACAAGCACGAGAGACAGCACGAGAGTACAGCCAAGAGACACACAGAGAACAGCACTAGAGACAGCAAGAAAACAGCACGAGAGAAGCCACTTAGACACGGATTACAGGCCACGAGACACCATCACGGACAGCACGATAACTCACGGATCCATCACGTATACACATCACTATATCCATGCACTATATACATCACTTATACACACACGATACACACACAAACATCACTATATACATCACTATACACATCACTATATTACATCACTATATACAGCAATATATACATCACTATACACATCACTATACACATCACTATATACATACAGACTTTCAGCTCCCTCCAAAGATTTTCTATTGGGTTCAGGTCTGGAAACTGGCTAGGCCACTCCAGGACCTTGAGAGGTTCTTACGGAGCCACTCCTTAGTTGCCCTGGCTGTGTGTTTCGGGTGTTGTCATGCTGGAAGACCCAGCCACGACCCATCTTCAATGCTCTTACTGAGGGAAGGAGGTTGTTGGCCAAGATATCGCGATACATGGCCCCATCCATCCTCCCCTCAATAGGGTGCAGTCGTCCTGTCCCCTTTGCAGAAAAGCATCCCCAAAGACTGATGTTTCCACCTCCATGCTTCACGGTTGGGATGGTGTTCTTGGGGTTGTACTCATCCTTCTTCTTCCCCCAAACACGGCGAGTGGAGTTTAGACCAAAAAGCTATATTTTTGTCTCATGAGACCACATGACCTTCTCCCATTCCTCCTCTGGATCATCCAGATGGTCATTGGCAAACTTCAGACGGGCCTGGACATGCGCTGGCTTGAGCAGGGGGACCTTGCGTGCGCTGCAGGATTTTAATCCATGACGGCGTAGTGTGTTACTAATGGTTTTCTTTGAGACTGTGGTCCCAGCTCTCTTCAGGTCATTGACCAGGTCCTGCCGTTGTAGTTCTGGGCTGATCCCTCACCTTCCTCATGATCATTGATGCCCCACGAGGTGAGATCTTGCATGGAGCCCCAGACCGAGGGTGATTGACCGTCATCTTGAACTTCTTCCATTTTCTAATAATTGCGCCAACAGTTGTTGCCTTCTCACCAAGCTGCTTGCCTATTGTCCTGTAGCCCATCCCAGCCTTGTGCAGGTCTACAATTTTATCCCTGATGTCCTTACACAGCTCTCTGGTCTTGGCCATTGTGGAGAGGTTGGAGTCTGTTTGATTGAGTGTGTGGACAGGTGTCTTTTATACAGGGTAACGAGTTCAAACAGGTGCAGTTAATACAGGTAATGAGTGGAGAACAGGAGGGCTTCTTAAAGAAAAAACTAACAGGTCTGTGAGAGCCGGAATTCTTACTGGTTGGTAGGTGATCAAATACTTATGTCATGCAATAAAATGCAAATGAATTACTTAAAAATCATACAATGTGATTTTCTGGATTTTTGTTTTAGATTCCGTCTCTCACAGTTGAAGTGTACCTATGATAAAAATTACAGACCTCTACATGCTTTGTAAGTAGGAAAACCTGCAAAATCGGCAGTGTATCAAATACTTGTTCTCCCCACTGTACATCACTATATACATCACTATACACAGCACGAGAGACAGCAAGAGAACAGCACGAGAGACAGCACGAAGAGAACACGAGAGACAGCACGAGACACAGCACGAGAGACAGCACGAGACAACAGCACGAGAGACAGCAAAGAGAGAGACAGCAGAGAGACAGCACGAGACACAGCACGAGAGACAGAACGAAGACACAGCACGAGAGACACAACGAACAAAAGCACGAGACACAGCACGAGACACAGCAAGAGACACAGCACGAGACCAGCAGCGAGAACACACGAGACACAGCACAAACAGCACGAGAGACAGCACTAGAGACAGCAAAGAGACAAGCACAGTCACAGACAGAACACAGCACGAGAGACAGCACGAGAACATCATAAGACACACGAGACAAAGCACGATGACACATCACGATACAAGCCTATAACAGCACTGATATACACATACATCACGATAACATCACTATACACAATAACATACAATACATCACTATATACATCAATGTACACGTCAATACACGTCAATATACTGTAGACCATAAACATCAATATACACATCACTATATACATCACTATATACATCACTATATACATCACTATATACATCACTATATACATCACTATACACATCACTATATACATCACTATACACATCACTATATACATCACTATACACATCACTATACACATCACTATACACATCAATATGCACATCAACATAGACATCAACAAACAAACAAATGAGTGAATGTGCTAACAAACTAAACAGCTACGTAGCTAGCTAGTTGGTTGTTGTGGTTAGCCCAAAATTACTTGTTTTTAAAGTTGGATCATCTTATCCTTTTGAGGCTTTAAAAGTGTTCTTACACTATGATTTTGAACATTTAAGGTAATTGGGAGACTTTCATGGCAGGTATTGTCACCTTACCTTAACTCTACATCAGCACCACCACCAATAGACCCCTTCCCAGTAGACGACACACTGACGTCACGCACAGATGCGCGCTACTCTTGGCGGTAGTATTTAAGCCATATCCATCTGCGCCCCATTCAACATAAACCTACATTTACGTTTTTATTACTTCTAAACAAAATAACTTTTTGGGGGGGGGTTCTCATACGCTTACAGTGATGTTTTGATTCTTACTTGAACAGTTGCTAAGATTATATTTGGTTGGGATCTTTGCTAAATAACTCTTTTGGATGCAGCAGTTGTTAGCTAGAATGCTAATGCTCGTTGACATAAGCTGGAGCAAAAGCAAGCCAAAAGAGCCATTTTACTGGTTGGTGCTTTTTAAGTATAATGCAGTTGATTTTGTGATGATGACACACATATTATATTAAGCAGGACGTTCAGCCTTAAAATTAAAATTATAATCCAAAAGTAGTGTGGAATGCACTCATAACCAACATGTAAATAGAGTTTTTTTTGTTGTTGTTGCTGGCGTTCTATAAGAACTCCCCCCGTGTTCTGCCACCAAATTGCTCGCATCGCCGCGGCAATGTTTACTGCTAACACCTGTCGTTACTATGACAACTAGAATAGCCCTGTCAGCAAACGACTGCTGTCTGAACTGGGGCGGCAGGTAGCTTAGTGGGTAAGAGCGTTGTGGCCAGTAACCGGAAGGTCGCTGGTTCTAATCCCCGAGCCGACTAGGTGAAAAATCTGTCGATGTGCCCTTGAGCAAGGCACTTAACCCTACTTGCTCCTGTAAGTCGCTCTGGATAAGAGCGTCTACTAAAATGTAAATGAACTTGCTGTTTGGACAGTCAGTAGTCCAAAAAGGATTTGAAAAACAAAACTGATTTGAGCATTAAGGCCTTCAGTGTTGAACAAGGCTTGAATCCCCTGTGGTGAGTGACATCTGAACGAGAGGCTTGTAGAATCATGACTTTTTCAGTTCATCGTTCACCGGTAGGGCGACTTACTGACTCAAATGAACGAAATTAGTCAATGATTCGTTCTTTTGACTGAACGAGACGAAAATATCTGTGTCAGTAAAAAGAGAAAAAACTTCTCATCACTATTCCAATACCACACTCACCAAGCGCTGCCACCCTGCCACTCAAGCAGGCAGTTCCTCGTGCTCCAGATTCACTTTGCATGCATTGACCAACAACAGCATGCAGTCAACACATTTTTCCAAACAAGAATAACGCAGCTTTCCACTTTGCTTCTTAATATAAATCCACATGTTTTCTATTTTATACTATCTGTTTGTGTAACTTGCTCTCTGCAAAACACTAGTTAGTTGGTCTTAGGAAGCTGCAAATGTGCCTAAAGAAAGTGTGTTAGCCCCTAATGCTAATTGCTAGCTAGCTAACTGGCTAGCTAAATCCACTGAAATAGGGAAAATCTTGCTAGCAAATCTTTGCTCTAATACAGGCCGGTATCAGTGGTTTAGTAAATCAGCATTGTTTGTGCAACAGCTTGTTCCTAATCAGAGGCAAATAATATTCTAAAATCTTTGTCTGAATGTACCTATCTATTTAAATCCAATTACGGTCCCATGGGAAACACTGACCAACACTTTGGTTCCTACTCTGTCACAACCCATCTCCTCCCTTACTTTTCCATGCATTGTCAAACAAAACTGCATTTAAACTGTATTCCAACCATAAAATAATAATTATTATTCTATGTCTATGATTCCAACAGTTTACAGACCAGATGGCCAATAAACAGAAAAGATTAAGATGGGCTGTCTGAGATGTGGCTTTTTCTTTGTGTTTTGATCTAGAATTGCAAGTAAAATTGCAATCACAATATTTGGTACAAAAATCTCAAATTATTATTTTTTTGCCCATATCTTGCAGCCCTGACATCAATACATGAAAAGCAAAACACAATCATAGAAAACGAACACATTCTTCAGTAAAAAGGTCCTCAATCAGACTTTTTAATTGCCCTAGAGGTACCAATTCATCCAATTTTAAAGCGCCTTGGAGATTATACCACAAGTAAGGTGCAAAAAAAAAAAACTAGTTTATGTAGAATGAACCTGCTAGTGAGTGTTTGATCCTGTTTGTGAATAAATCACCTGTCTGTGTGTGTCCTCACATCTAATGGCTGAGAGGGGTTTGTCCTGGGAAGGGGAGGAGGGGGAGGGAGTAGGAGGGAGAAAAGGAGGGGAGGAGGGAGGGAGCGGAGGGATAATGCCAGAGGTGAGAGAGGTGCATCATGTAACCGACCGGATTATCCCTGCTAATACAAACTATAAAGGGGGAAAACTGAGAAAGGAAAGACAGAGAGTAACAAGACGAAAAGGCAGGAGAGACATCGATCGCTATATTATCGATCAGCGGAGTAGATCTATATGCGGTATCTATAGATCTTCGAAGAGCATCTCTATATATATCTTGTCTTCTCTATTCTATTCATTAGAGTAGTCTCTCTCTATCTCTCTATATCCTATCTCTCTCTCTCTCGCTCATCTCGATTTCTCCTATCTATCTCTCCGCTCTCTCTCTCTCTCTCTCTCTCTCTCTCTCTCTCTCTCTCTCTCTCCCTCTCCTCTCGTCTGTCTGTCTGTCGTCTGTCTGTCTGTCTGTCTGTCTGTCTGTCTGTCTGTCTGTCTGTCTGTCTGTCTGTCTGTCTGTCTGTCTGTGGTCCATGTCTTTGTGGAAGGTGGAGACCCTGAGCCATGGCTATAGTGTGGACTCCTAATGTGTCATAGCAGTCTAAAGCCAACACTGTCATGTTACTGATATCACATTCACCCACCCCTGCCATGCAGCTGTTTCCATGGCAATACCCTGTTTTAAAAGGACATGTACAATAACTGACAATAAGAACGTAGAGAATATGAAGGTTATAGGTTCAGTATAACACATTTGGAAGTTGGGGAATGTTTTTGTGGAAGTGACAGCCTGGCTGGCAGGAGTGGGCGGATGTCAGTAAGATTACATGTCCGTATAGAACAGTGATGTTTTACAAAGGCCAAGTTTCAGAGCCGCCACCAACTTTACAATATTATATTAATGTTAACTTTACAATATTATATTAATGTTAACTTTACAACCATATTAATGATAAACATCATATACCCCAAATACAGCTATTCTATTTGAATGACTCCACTGTGGGTTTGTGTCTGCGTGTGAGCTTCAGATGTATGCATCCGTGTGTGTGTCCGTGTGTGTCCGTGTGTGTCCGTGCGTGTCCGTGTGTGTCCGTGTGTGTCCGTGCGTGTCCGTGTGTGTGTGTGTGTGTGTGTGTCCGTGTGTCCGTGTGTGTCCGTGTGTCCGTGTGTCCCCGTGTCCATGTGTGTCCGTGTGTGTGTCCGTGTCCGTGTGTGTCTGTCCGTGTGTGTCCGTGTGTGTGTGTGTGTGTGTGTGTCCGTGTGTGTCTGTCCGTGTGTGTCCGTGTGTGTCCGTGTCCGTGTGTGTCTGTGTCCGTGTGTCCCCGTGTCCATATCCGTGTGTGTGTCCGTGTGTGTCCGTGTGTGTCCGTGTGCGTGTCCGTCCCCGTGTCCATATCCGTGTGATTTTAATCTAGCTCTCACTAGAGAGAGAAGTGACCCACGTGACTTGCAGAGAGAAAGAACATGTTGTGGTAGTGACGGCTCTGCCAGCCTGGAGTAACAATATTGACACTGGCAGAGTGGCTGAGACCCCTTAGCAACTGATGGCTTAGTAATGTTTCCATGACACTTCTGGGGATTGTTACCACATGGAACTGTCACTTTTAATATAGATCTAGTCCAGGGCTCCGTCCCAAATCGCACCCTATTCCCTTAACAGTGCACTGCTTTAGACCAGGGAGCTCTGGTCATGGGTTCTGGTCCAATGTAGTGCACTATTAAGGGAATAGGGTGTGATTTGGGACGGGAGCCCTGTATTTCACTTTGCTCTAATGTAAACAAAATCCCCAAGCTCGCTCCGGTCCAGACACACACACTGAACATGGGATCACACACACACACACATACACAGACACAGACACAGACACACAGACACACACACACACACACATACACACACACACACACACACACACACACACACACACACACACACACACACACACACACACACACACACACATACACAGACACAGACACACACAGACACACACAGACACACACACACAGACACACACAGACACACACAGACACACACAGACACACACAGACACACAGCGACCCAACATACGGTCACACATTTGCCTGGGGGTTGATGTAGACCAGACAGTGTTTTCACATTCAGTCTTCTCACACTGTACGGAGTGTGTGTGTGTGTGTGTGTTAGCCTGTGTGTTAGCCTGTGTGTGTGTGTGTGTGTGTGTGTGTGTATGTGTGTGTGTGTGTGTATGTGTTAGCCTGTGTGTGTGTGTGTGTGTGTGTGTGTGTGTGTGTGTGTGTGTGTATATGTGTTAGCATGTGTGTGTGTGTGTGTGTGTGTGTGTGTGTATGTGTTAGCCTGTGTGTTAGCCTGTGTGTGTGTGTGTGTGTGTGTGTGTGTGTGTGTGTGTGTGTGTGTGTGTGTGTGTGTGTGTGTGTGTGTGTGTGTGTGTGTGTGGTGTGTGTGTGTGTGTGTGTGTGTGTGTGTGTGTGTTAGCCTGTGTGTTAGCCTGTGTGTGTGTGTGTGTGTGTGTGTGTGTGTGTGTGTGTTAGCCAGGTGCTGGGAGGTTGTGAATTGATCTTGTTGTCTTCATGTTTAGTCAGATTGAAAGCCAGGATGTAATTACAGAGAGATCTGGATACCAACCAATAAAAGACTGGTGTTAAAGACATGTCGAGTCAATTAGCCGTCTGAAATGCCCTAGAGGTTACAATTTCTTATAGATAGTAAAAAGTACAGGGCCCAAAATCGACCCTTGGGGACACCTTTAGTAATATCAAGGAAACCTAACTTAACACCATCAGAAAATGTCTGACAGGTAGTTTTCAAACCAATTGCATGCTACCTAATCCAGGCCAATTTCAGACAACCTACGAATGAATAACTCAATTGTCTACCTTATCGAATGTCTTCAACAGCTGCCTTTTGTTCATGCAGTTTACTATATAATGTATCACCACGGAAGCAGCAGAGATAGTGCTATGACCTGGCCTGTAACCAAATGAGGCTCAAATCAACATTCAGCATCAGATTGTATGAAACGTGCCAATGGAGCATGACACAAGATATAGAGAGAAGAGGAGGAAAGGAGAGGAAGAGGAGGAAAGGAGAGGAAGAGGGGGAAAGGAGAGGAAGAGGAGGAAAGGAGAGGAAGAGGAGGAAAGGAGAGGAAGAGGGGGAAAGGAGAGGCAGAGGAGGAAAGGAGAGGAAGAGGAGGAAAGGAGAGGAAGAGGAGGAAAGGAGAGGAAGAGGGGGAAAGGAGAGGAAGAGGAGGAAAGGAGAGGAAGAGGAGGAAAGGAGAGGAAGAGGGGGAAAGGAGAGGAAGAGGAGGAGGGAAGGAGGAGTGAGAGGAGGTAAAGGAGGAGTGAGAGGAGGGGGAGAGAACAAGAGAGAGTAAGGGATGTCAGCTATAAAGTCCTCCCTCTCAGTGGTTCTAGAGTTAAATATTCCTCCAGGAAGTGTCTCCGCTTCAGTGGAGCAAGTCAATCAGCAGTCACATCTACTCTCCCCACTCAGTCTGGCTATAGTAGGTCTGGATGGAACAATGTACACTCTCAGAAAAAAGGCTTCCCAAAAGGTTCTACGGCTGTCCCCATAGTGGAAATCTTTTTAGTTTGAGGTAGAACTCTTTTTGGTTCCAGGTGGAACTCTTTTTGGTTCCAGGTGGAACCCTTTTACTGTTTAGAGTTAGAATAGTAGAATACACAAGGTGACATTTTCAAAATGTTCTGTCAGACACTGACATTCACTCACCCATGTCTAAAAACACTAAAACTGGACAGTTTTATCTCCATCTTCATTCAAAAGACTCAATCATGGACACTCTTACTGACAGTTGTGGCTGCTTCGCGTGATGTATTGTTATCTCTACCTTCTTGCCCTTTGTGCTGTTGTCTGCCCAATAATGTTTGTACCATGTTTTGTGCTGCTACCATGTTGTGCTGCTACCATGTTGTGTTGCTACCATGTTGTTTTCATGTTGGGTTGCTACCGTGTTGTTGTCATGTGGTGTTGCTACCCTGCTGTGTTGTCATGTGTTGCTGCCATGCTGTGTTGTTGTCTTAGGTCTCTTTATGCAGGAGCCCTTTTGCCTTTTGGTAGGCCGTCATTGTAAAAAAGAATTTGTTCTTAACTGACTTGCCTAGTTAAATAAAGGTTAAATAAATAAAATAAAACAAATAAAAAATGTCAGCTAACATTTTTTAGATTGGTAGTAATCAGCACTCTGTAGGGTAGCACAATGGTGTAGCCAGAGGACAGCTAGTTTCTGTCCTCCTCTGGGTACATTGACTTCAATGCAAAACCTAGGAGGCTCGTGGTTCTCACCCCCTTCGAAAAACTTACACAGTAATTATGACAACTTCCGGAGGATATCCTCCAACCAACCAGAGCTCTTGCAACATGAACTGACATGTTGTCCACCCAATCAAAGGATCAGAGAATGAATCTAGTACTGAAAGCATAAGCTACAGCTAGCTAGCACTGCAGTGCATAAAAAGTGGTGAGTAGTTGACTCAAAGAGAGAGAAAGACAATAGTTGAAGAGTTTTGAAAAAAACA
Organism: Coregonus sp. 'balchen'; assembly: GCA_902810595.1. Lineage (NCBI taxonomy): Eukaryota > Metazoa > Chordata > Actinopteri > Salmoniformes > Salmonidae > Coregonus > Coregonus sp. 'balchen'. Next base: position 3,483,990 of record LR778253.1, on the reverse strand, counting down.
TTTTTTTTTTCAAAACTGAAGGAGATGCAAGATATTTTGTATTATTTTCACTTTCACTTACTTAGCTAGCGATTGCAACCTAGCTAGTTTAGCCTACTCAAACACCCAGCTCAAACAGAGAGGGATGTTAGCTAGCTGGCTATGGCTATCCAACACTGGAACTCTTCCAAGTCAAGGTCAGCTTTTGGTTTTATTAATTTATTGCCACCGGGGCCCGCCGGTGTAACTGCTAAACTGCTTGCTGACTGTACACTGTACTGATTGTAGTGGGTTTACTAACGCATTAGTTCTAGTAGCTATGTTGACTATGACTGGTGACAACAATGTAGGCTGTGTAGCGGTTAGCGGTTATGATATGAAGGTTTGGCTTGGAAAGGTTTTTTCGCCATAGACAGCTGATGTGTTGTGCACTGAAGTCCACAAGTGAAGGGAAAAGGTGAGAGGATGAGAAGCACGTAGATGCGAGAAGGAATTATACAATGAGCAAAGGGATCATGCTGTTTGTATGTGGCTGCTATGAAAGTGAACTGTGTTTGGGTGTGATCAGGGTGTATTCATTCCAGCAATTCTGTTAAAAAATGTTTCTTAAACGGAAGCAAACAAAACAAAATGGGGATAAACATACCTGAATGTGTCCAATAGAAAATCTTGTTTGCAACTGTTGGACTAATGATTACACCCTAGATCAGCTTGATGCAGGCAAGAGTGTGCAAGGCGTTATTGAATGTGTCAATGTCACCTTGATTACTCAAATTCCCCTCGACCTGTGCACCTGCGTTGTAAACTTTCATTAATAGGCTATGTTGTAGCAACCTCATGATGGATATAGGGAAAATTTGAGTATCATTTAGTAGCCTAAACCTGTCGATGTTACAGTGAGCTGGGTGAATGGAATATGAATGACAGTCATCCAATATGCTGTAATAGAAATAAGGCCATGCTCATAAAACAAATAATCGTCCTCCCTAATCTTAAATGGCACCAACTGCCACTGACATACACATACAAACGACAACATCATACAAACATCAACTACATCACCCTGCCCAGACCCACTAGCTCACACCCCCATCTCCAGCGCCAGCATCACTTTCTGCCACATGGCCTGAAACTGCACCATTTTGTTTCTCTCCGTAGCCCACGCACTTTCAATATTTCAATAATAAATCATTTGAGTTTTCCATTGTGTTAATGATGGCAAATGGATTGATTTCCAAGTTTTTAGTATATACTTTTTTAAGATGAGTGATGAGAAGAGAATCATCCAGCCCATTGGGTATCTCACTACACCCTCATATGCCATGTCTTGAAATATGTCGACAGACGGATTAAAAGTAAGTTTACATTGTAATTGGGGCGGCAGGTAGCTTAGTGGTTAAGAGTGTTGTGCCAGTAACCGAAAGGTCGCTGGTTCTAATCCCCGAGCCGACTAGGTGAAAAATCTGGCAATGTGCTCTTGAGCAAGGCACTTAACCCTAATTGCTCCTGTAAAATGCAAATTTAGCAGACGGAGCTATAAAGCAAACTTTATAGCTCCGCCCACAACTTCCGGACTTTATAGCATAGGCTCCCGAGTGGCGCAGTGGTCTAAGGCACTGCATCTCAGTGCTTGAGGCGTCACTACAGACCGAGTGGCGCAGTGGTCTAAGGCACTGCATCTCAGTGCTTGAGGCGTCACTACAGACCCCCTGGTTCGATTCCAGGCTGTATCACAACCGGCCGTGATTGGGAGTCCAATAGGGTGGCGCACAATTGGCCCAGCGTTGTCCGGGTTTGGCCAGTGTAGGCCGTCATTGTAAATAAGAATTTGTTCTTAACTGACTTGCCTAGTTAAATAAAGGAAAAATAGGCGTACAGAGGTCCATTATCAGCAACCATCAGTCCTGTGTTCCAATGGTACGTTGTGTTTGCTAATCCAAGTTTATCATATTGAAATGCATTCCAGGTGACTACCTCATGAAGCTGGTTGAGAGAATGCCAAGAGTGTGCAAAGCTGTCATCAAGTCAAAGGGTGGCTAGTTGAAGAATCTCAAATCTCAAATATATTTTGATTTGGTTAACACTTTTTTGGTTACTACATGATTCCATATGTGTTATTTAATAGTTTTGATGTCTTCACTATTATTCTACAATGTAGAAAATAGTACAAATAAAGAAAAACCCTTGAATGAGTAGGTGTTCTAAAACTTTTGACCGGTAGTGTACATTTTCATAGAAGCTTTTAAAATGGTAATTAATCGCATTGTTGTTTCTAATGACCGCTTTTGTGTCTTTATCTTTTGATATTATGACTGGTTTTGTCACGACTTCCTCCGAAGCTGCCTCCCCTCCTTGTTCGGGACAGGCTTCGGCGTTCGTCGTCACCGGCCTTCTAGCCACTGCCGCTCCTCATCTCATCATTCCATTTGTTTTGTCTTGTTTGAGGGCGTATGTCTCCTCCTGCGCATCATTTTAAAAGTTATCTTGAATTTGCTGGCTGAGCAAGTCGCCTATAGCCTACCCTCCATACACAAATAATTATGTTTTATCTTGACAATATCAGATTTACATTGATTGTTTGAAGGGAAAAAAATAAAATATTTGCGCAATCTAAAAAATAGTGTTTTTGTTAACGAGTTTGAACAGCCACTTATAGAGCCCTGTAAAAATCAGTTTTTATCTTTTTTGGTAAATTCCATTTCCAGGTTTTATTCTTTTAGGGTTTTCTAGTTGTTGTTTTTTGGTTTCCCCCAGATAGCATATGAATGTGTAGAATTGCAGGAAATTAATCAACTTTGTGCACGAAAAAACATTCAAACTCCTCCAATTTTCAACCAGAAATGGGGTGTGCCTTTGGTGGTTCATTGATGTGTCATTCTGGTCATGAATGCTGCGACCGACGTAGCTAATTCATTAGCTAAGCTAGCCACTTGTAGCTAGCCAGTAACTCCTCCAGACGTAGCTAGTTCATTAGCTAAGCTAGCCACTTGTAGCTAGCCAGTAACTCCTCCAGACGTAGCTAGTTCATTAGCTAAGCTAGCCACTTGTAGCTAGCCAGTAACTCCTCCAGACGTTCATTGGCTAGTTCATTTAGCTAAGCTAGCCACTTGTAGCTAGCCAGTAACTCCTCCAGACGTAGCTAGTTCATTAGGTAAGCTAGCACTTGTGCTAGCAGTAACTCCTCCAGACGTAAGCTGTTCGTTAGCTAAGCTAACCACTTGTAGCTAGCCAGTAACTCCTCCAGACGTAGCTAGTTCATTAGCTAAGCTAACCACTTCTAGCTAGCCAGTAACTCCTCCAGACGTAGCTAGTTCATTAGCTAAGCTAGTAACTTGTAGCTAGCCAGTAACTCCTGCAGTATGTGTTGATGTAATTTCACAAGATTTGTTTTTGAACGGAAGCTGTAGCCAATTATCTCATTCACCCATTATTTAGTTTTTAAGCATTAAATGACCTGGTATGATGGTGCATTGATCAGCTATACAGCTTAAAGGCGTTATTTTAGTGTTTTTGCTAAAAGTCAACATTTAAATGAACTGTCCAGTGTTTCCAGATTTCTATTAAATATGACCTATAATAATTACAATATGAGTGGTTCTACCACTCCTCCATGTACCGTGGTTATACCACTCCTCCATGTACCCGTGGTTCTACCACTCCTCCATGTACCGTGGTTCTACCACTCCTCCATGTACCGTGGTTCTACCACTCCTCCATGTACCGTGGTTCTACCACTCCTCCATGTACCGTGGTTCTACCACTCCTCCATGTACCATGGTTCTACCACTCCTCCATGTACCGTGGTTCTACCACTCCTCCATGTACCCATGGTTCTACCACTCCTCCAACCATTTCACTTTGCTTTGAAGACCTGTTTGCTTTCAGACCCCAATCACCTGTCCAGCATCCCAAATGGCAACCCGTTCCCTACATAGCGCACTGCTTTTGACCAGAGCCCTATTGGGAAACAGGGGTGCAGGCCTGGCATCTCTCCTCCTGGCTGATTCTGATTCTGCTCTCTCACGGTTACATGATCCAGAACACCAACCCATTAGAGGATTCAAAATGCTTATCTCATATTGAGAAGAAGACAAGGAGTCAGTGGATGTGTCCCGAGTGGCACCCTATTCCCCATAGGGCTCTGGTCTAAAGTAGTGCACTATGTAGGGAATAGGGTGCCATTTGGGGTGTACTCCCAGTCTAACCTGATGAAACATGACCATTGTTGTAGAAGGGCTGGCAAAGAGTTTATGCACGCATCAGTGATATTGAGAAGACTTTCAATGGAAAACGAGGTGAGTGAGGCCATCTTGCAGAGTTTGGATGACATAGCCTCCTGTGTAGCTCAGTTGGTAGAGCATGGCGCTTGCAACGCCAGGGTTGTGGGTTCGATTCCCATGGGGGGGGCCAGTATGAAAAATGTATGCACTCACTAACTGTAAGTCGCTCTGGATAAGAGCGTCTGCTAAATGACAAAACATTTTTAAAAAATATATTGGATCTTACGGGAGAGATTCCTTCAGTTAACATTCCCTGCTATGCTTGGAATCAACATGACGTGGTCAGAACTGTGGTGATAGTCTGGTAAGTGGTCAGAACTGTGGTCAATGCCTGTGGTGATGGTCAGTGGTCAGAACTGTGGTCAATGCCTGTGGCGATAGTCTGGTCAGTGGTCAGAACTGTGCTCAGTGATGATAGCGTTGTCAAAACTATATAGTTTGCATCCACGATGGTGATAAGACAGGGTCATGACGAGGTAAATTGATGAGGCATTGAGAATATCGGTGTGTGAACATTCTCTAGTATGCTTGGAATTGTGGCGTGTTGATAGTCTTGTCTGTGTCATTTTGATGATACATAGAAAACATTCTTAGTCCTCACCTTCAAATCTGATATGGAATGTATCCTTGCCGGAGTGAGAGGCTGGATGGTGTGTGAATTGTGGTCAAGGCTTTTGGTGCTGATAGTCTTGTCGTAACTATGTCATTCTATGTTCTGTCATGACTAGATCATTGGTGGTACATACATTCCCTTCTCCGATTTAACCTGAAATCTGAAGTGGAATGTAGACTTATCCTTCCATAACTATAGTTCTGAATGTAGACCTAAAACTATACAGTCTTGTCATTGATGATAATAATAATTGTTAGCCTAGATTTCACCTCAAATCTGATATGGAATGTATCCTTGCCGGAGTGAGAGGCCGTACCCTCGGTGTGGGTGATATCGAATGTACCCTCGCCAGGCATAATGGGACCCATCTCGTCCAAAAAGTTGACTCAAGTTTGCCAAAAAGCACCTGGATGATCATCAAGACTCTTGGAAGAACGTTCTATGGACAGATGATACAAAAGTATAACTTTTTGGACGACATGGTTCCAGTAATGCCTGGCGAAAACCAAACTCTGCATTCCACAGTAAGAACATCATACCAAAGGTCAAGCATGGTGGTGGTGGTGTGATAGTTTGGGGATGCTTTGCTGCCTCAGGACCTGGACGACTTGCCTTAATAGAAGGAACCATGAATTCTGCTCTGTATCAGAGAATTCTACAGGAGAATGTCAGACCATCCGTCTGTGAGCTGAAGCTGAAGCGCAGCTGGGTCATGCAGCAAGACAATGATCCAAAACACACAATCAAGTCTACATGAAAATTGCTTTGGAAGTTTTGGAATGGCCTAGTCAAAGTCCAGACCTAATCCCAATTAAGATGTTGTGGCAAGACTTGAAACGAGCAGTTCATGCTTGAAAATCCACACGTCACTGAGTTAAAGCAGTTCTGCATGGAAGAGTGTGCCAAAATTCCTCCACAGCGACGTGAGAGACTGATCAACAACTACAGGAAGCATTTGGTTGGAGTTATTGCAGCTAAAGGTGGCAAAACCAGTTATTGAGTGTAAGGGGGCAATTCATTTTTCACACAGGGGAATTGGGTGTTGCATAACTTCGTTTATGAAATAAATGAAATAAATATGTAATTGTTGTGTTATTTGTTCACTTATGTTCCCTTTATCTAATATTAGGTTTTGGTTGAAGATCTGATAACATTCAGTATCACAAATATGCAAAAGTAGAGAAAATTAGAATGGGGGCAAATACTTTTTCATAGTGAGGGAAAAAAGTATTTGATCCCCTGCTGATTTTCTACGTTTGCCCACTGACAAAGACATGATCAGTCTATAATTTTAATGGTAGGTTTATTTGAACAGTGAGAGACAGAATAACAACAACAAAAATCCAGAAAAACGCATGTCAAAAATGTTATAAATTGATTTGCATTTTAATGAGGGAAATAAGTATTTGACCCCTCTGCAAAACATGACTTAGTACTTGGTGGCAAAACCCTTGTTGGCAATCACAGAGGTCAGACATTTCTTGTACTTGGCCACCAGGTTTGCACACATCTCAGGAGGGATTTTGTTCCACTCCTCTTTGCAGATCTTCTCCAAGTCATTAAGGTTTCGAGGCTGACGTTTGGCAACTCGAACCTTCAGCTCCCTCCACAGATTTTCTATGGGATTAAGGTCTGGAGACTGGCTAGGCCACTCCAGGACCTTAATGTTATTTATTTTTTTATTTAACTGGGCAAGTCAGTTAAGAACAAATTCTTATTTACAATGACGGCCTACACCGGACGACGCTGGGCCAATTGTGCGCCGCCCTATGGGACTCTCAATCACGGCCGGTTGTGATACAGCCTGGAATCGAACCAGGGGGTCTGTAGTGACGCCTCAAGCACTGAGATGCAGTGCCTTAGACCGCTGCGCCACTCGGGAGCCGGTGCTTCTTCTTGAGCCACTCCTTTGTTGCCTTAGCCGTGTGTTTTGGGTCATTGTCATGCTGGAATACCCATCCACGACCCATTTTCAATGCCCTGGCTGAGGGAAGGAGGTTCTCACCCAAGATTTGACGGTACATGGCCCCGTCCATCGTCCATTTGATGCGGTGAAGTTGTCCTGTCCCCTTAGCAGAAAAACACCCACAAAGCATAATGTTTCCACCTCCATGTTTGACGGTGGGGATGGTGTTCTTGGGGTCATAGGCAGCATTCCTCCTCCTCCAAACACGGCGAGTTGAGTTGATGCCAAAGAGCTCGATTTTGGTCTCATCTGACCACAACACTTTCACTCAGTTCTCCTCTGAATCATTCAGATGTTCATTGGCAAACTTCAGACGGCCCTGTATGTGTGCTTTCTTGAGCAGGGGGACTTTGCGGGTGCTGCAGGATTTCAGTCCTTCACGGCGTAGTGTGTTACCAATTGTTTTCTTGGTGACTATGGTCCCAGCTGCCTTGATATCATTGACAAGATCCTCCCGTGTAGTTCTGGGCTGATTCCTCACCGTTCTCATGATCATTGCAACTCCACGAGGTGAGATCTTGCATGGAGCCCCAGGCCGAGGGAGATTGACAGTTATTTAGTGTTTCTTCAATTTGTGAATAAACGCACCAACTGTTGTCACCTTCTCACCAAGCTGCTTGGCGATGGTCTTGTAGCCCATTCCAGCCTTGTGTAGGTCTACAATCTTGTCCCTGACATCCTTGGAGAGCTCTTTGATCTTGGCCATGGTGGAGAGTTTGGAATCTGATTGATTGATTGCTTCTGTGGACAGGTGTCTTTTATACAGGTAACAAACTGAGATTAGGAGCACTCCCTTTAAGAGTGTGCTCCTAATCTCAGCTCGTTACCTGTATAAAAGACAACTGGGAGACAGAAATCTTTCTGATTGAGAGGGGGTCAAATACTTATTTCCCTCATTAAAATGCTAATCAATTTATAACATTTTTGACATGCGTTTTTCTGGATTTTTTTGTTGTTATTCTGTCTCTCACTGTTCAAATAAACCTACCATTAAAATTATAGACTGATTATTTCTTTGTCAGTGGGCAAACTTACAAAATCAGCAGGGGATCAAATACTTTTTTCCCTCAATGTATATATACAGTAAGCTCCAAATGTATTGGGACAATGACAAATGTTTTGTTATTTTGGCTCTACAATCCATCACTTTGGATTTGAAATGATACAATGACTATGAGGTTGAAGTGCAGTCTGTCAGTGTTCAGACATTTTAGGGGCCCCAAATGGGACAAATTCACTTATATGTGTATTAAAGTAGTAAAAAGTTAAGTATTTGGTCTCATATTCATAGCACGCAATAACTACATCAAGGTTGTGACTCCACACATTTTTGGGATGCATCTGTGGTTGTTTTTGGTTGTGTTTTAGATTATTTTGTGCCCAGTAGAAATGAATGATAAATAATGTATTGTGTCATTTTGGAGTCACTTTTATTGTTAATAAGAATATAATATGTTTCTAAACACTTCTACATGAATGTGGATGCTACCATGATTACAGATAGTCCTGAATGAATCGTGAATAATGATGAGTGAGAAGGGGGGGGGGGTATGATATTTGTGCGTCTGTAACTTAAAGCCTGTCTATAGTCTGCAGGCTACAGGCTGTGGGCCCCTCCAGCCCACTACTTAAGGCCTGTCTATAGTCTACAGGATACAGGCTGTGGGGCCCTCCAGCCCACTACTTAAGGCCTGTCTATAGTCTGCAGGATACAGGCTGTGGGCCCCTCCAGCCCACTACTTAAGGCCTGTCTATAGTCTGCAGGATACAGGCTGTGGGGCCCTCCAGCCCACTACTTAAGGCCTGTCTATAGTCTACAGGATACAGGCTGTGGGGCCCTCCAGCCCACTACTTAAGGCCTGTCTATAGTCTGCAGGATACAGGCTGTGGGCCCTCCAGCCCACTACTTAAGGCCTGTCTATAGTCTGCAGGATACAGGCTGTGGGCCCCTCCAGCCCACTACTTAAGGCCTGTCTATAGTCTGCAGGATACAGGCTGTGGGGGCCCTCCAGCCCACTACTTAAGGCCTGTCTATAGTCTGCAGGATACAGGCTGTGGGGCCCTCCAGCCCACTACTTAAGGCCTGTCTATAGTCTGCAGGATACAGGCTGTGGGCCCCTCCAGCCCACTACTTAAGGCCTGTCTATAGTCTGCAGGATACAGGCTGTGGGCCCCTCCAGCCCACTACTTAAGGCCTGTCTATAGTCTGCAGGATACAGGCTGTGGGCCCCTCCAGCCCACTACTTAAGGCCTGTCTATAGTCTGCAGGATACAGGCTGTGGGGCCCTCCAGCCCACTACGTAAGGCCTGTCTATAGTCTGCAGGATACAGGCTGTGGGGCCCTCCAGCCCACTACTTAAGGCCTGTCTATAGTCTGCAGGATACAGGCTGTGGGCCCCTCCAGCCCACTACTTAAGGCCTGTCTATAGTCTGCAGGATACAGGCTGTGGGCCCCTCCAGCCCACTACTTAAGGCCTGTCTATAGCCTGCTGGATACAGGCCGTGGGCCCCTCCAGCCCACTACTTAAGGCCTGTCTATAGTCTGCAGGATACAGGCTGTGGGCCCCTCCAGCCCACTACTTAAGGCCTGTCTATAGTCTGCAGGATACAGGCTGTGGGGCCCTCCAGCCCACTACTTAAGGCCTGTCTATAGTCTGCAGGATACAGGCTGTGGGCCCCTCCAGCCCACTACTTAAAGCCTGTCTATAGTCTGCAGGATACAGGCTGTGGGCCCCTCCAGCCCACTACTTAAGGCCTGTCTATTGTCTGCATGATACAGGCTGCGGGGCCCTCCAGCCCACTACTTAAGGCCTGTCTATAGTCTGCAGGATACAGGCTGTGGGCCTCTCCAGCCCACTACTTAAGGCCTGTCTATAGTCTGCAGGATACAGGCTGTGGGGCCCTCCAGCCCACTACTTAAGGCCTGTCTATAGTCTGCAGGATACAGGCTGTGGGGGCCCTCCAGCCCCAATACTTAAGGCCTGTCTATAGTCTGCAGGATACAGGCTGTGGGCCCCTCCAGCCCACTACTTAAAGCCTGTCTATAGTCTGCAGATACAGGCTGTGGGCCCCTCCAGCCCACTACTTAAAGGCCTGTCTATAGTCTGCAGGATACAGGCTGTGGGCCCCTCCAGCCCACTACTTAAGGCCTGTCTATAGTCTGCAGGCTATAGTCTGCAGGATACAGGCTGTGGGCCCCTCCAGCCCACTACTTAAGGCCTGTCTATAGTCTGCAGGCTATAGTCTGCAGGCTACAGGCTGTGGGCCCCTCCAGCCCACTACTTAAGGCCTGTCTATAATCTGCAGGATACAGGCTGTGGGCCCCTCCAGCCCACTACTTAAGGCCTGTCTATAGTCTGCAGGATACAGGCTGTGGGCCCCTCCAGCCCACTACTTAAGGCCTGTCTATAGTCTGCAGGATACAGGCTGTGGGCCTCTCCAGCCCACTACTTAAGGCCTGTCTATAGTCTGCAGGATACAGGCTGTGGGGCCCTCCAGCCCACTACTTAAGGCCTGTCTATAGTCTGCAGGATACAGGCTGTGGGGCCCCTCCAGCCCACTACTTAAGGCCTGTCTATAGTCTGCAGGATACAGGCTGTGGGCCCCTCCAGCCCACTACTTAAAGCCTGTCTATAGTCTGCAGGATACAGGCTGTGGGCCCCTCCAGCCCACTACTTAAGGCCTGTCTATTGTCTGCATGATACAGGCTGTGGGGCCCTCCAGCCCACTACTTAAGGCCTGTCTATAGTCTGCAGGATACAGGCTGTGGGCCCCTCCAGCCCACTACTTAAGGCCTGTCTATAGTCTGCAGGATACAGGCTGTGGGGCCCCTCCAGCCCACTACTTAAGGCCTGTCTATAGTCTTTAGGATACAGGCTGTGGGCCCCTCCAGCCCACTACTTAAGGCCTGTCTATAGTCTGCAGGATACAGGCTGTGGGCCCCTCCAGCCCACTACTTAAGGCCTGTCTATAGTCTGCAGGATACAGGCTGTGGGGCCCTGCAGCCCACTACTTAAGGCCTGTCTATAGTCTGCAGGCTACAGGCCAAGGGCCCCTCCAGCCCACTACTTAAGGCCTGTCTATAATCTGCAGGATACAGGCTGTGGGCCCCTCCAGCCCACTACTTAAGGCCTGTCTATAGTCTGCAGGATACAGGCTGTGGGCCCCTCCAGCCCACTACTTAAGGCCTGTCTATAGTCTGCAGGATACAGGCGGTGGGACCCCCCACGGCGGCAGGCAGGGCAGGGCCCAGGTCCTTGCAGACAGTGTTTTGAGGAGGACCAAATCATGAGAAAACTAAAAGAGAATTACTTGACACATTGGAAAGAATTAACAAAAGAACAGAGCAAACTGGAAAGCTATTTGGCCATAAACAGAGAGTACAAAGTGGCAGAATACCTGACCACTGTGACTGACCCAAACTTAAGGAACGCTTTGACTATGTACAGACTCAGTGAGCATAGCCTTGCTATTGAGAAAGGCCGCAGTAGGCAGACCTGGCTCTCAAGAGAAGACAGGCTATGTGCACACTGCCCACAAAATGAGGTGGAAACTGAGCTGCACTTCCTAACCTCCTGCCAAATGTATGACCATATTAGAGACACATATTTCCCTCAGATTGCAGAGATCCACAAAGAATTCGAAAACAAACCCAATTTTGATAAACTCCCTTATCTACTGTGTGAAAAACCACAGTGTACCATCACAGCAGCAAGATGTGTGACCTGTTGCCACAAGAAAAGGGCAACCAGTGAAGAACAAACACCATTGTAAATACAACCCATATTTATGATTATTTATTTTCCCATTTGAACTTTAACTCTTTGCACATTGTTACAACACCGTATATAGACATAATATGACATTTGAAATGTCTTTATTCTTTTGGAACTTCTGAGTGTAATGTTTACTGTTAATATTTATTGTTTATTTCACTTTTGTTTATTATCTACTTCACTTGCTTTGGCAATGTTAACACACGTTTCCCATGCCAATAAAGCCCTTAAATTGAAAATTGAATATAGCGAGAGACCGAGAGAGAGAGAGAGAGAGAGAGAGACAGAGAGAGAGAGAGAGAGAGAGAGAGAGAGACAGAGACAGAGACAGAGACAGAGACAGAGACAGAGACAGAGACAGAGAGAGAGAGAGAGATCAACGTTTCTTTCATTTATTTTAATTTCATAATGTTATTGGTTCTAATGTGGTGTGTCCCTTTTCCATAGTTTTTCTTCCCGTAAATCCCTTACTAATGAGGGATGGAATGTGTGTGTAAAAGAAAATGTCGATTTTCAAGACCAACCTATGTTTTTCATTGCTCAGTAATAAAGGTAGTCATTTTGACATCACATCCTGCTGGATGACACACCAACCAGAGTCTGGATGCATCGAGGAACACTAATGACTTATAAGCACATTCTGACACTCAAAATAACTTGAGTCTCTGTAACTAATAACTGAGCAGTCTGAGTATCAATTAAGTTTCGTGTCTTCTGAGAGGAAGTGATTTTGTAGGAAGGAATGTGAGGTTAAGACAAACATACTTCAGACAGACAGACAGACAGGCTAGGAATTATTCTCCATATTAAACCACCAAAAAGATCTTAGAACAATGATTAGCATGGCAAGGATCAACAGCCAAATCCCCAAACAACTAAAACAAACTATCCTCAACTCTCCTCATCTGTCAAGGAGTCTGTATGTGTCTCAAACTCAAGACATCCCCACTATAGTAAGATATTCTAGTTAGATGAAACCCCACTACATATTTTACATTATATTATATTATATGAATTTGGACATTTACATTTACATTTAAGTGATTTAGTATACACTCTTATCCAGGGGGTGTAGAAGGATTACTGTTAGACTATTCCAGGTATTCCTTAAAGAGGTAGGGTTTCAAGTGTCTCCGGAAGGTGGTGAGTGACTCCGCTGTCCTGGCGTCGTGGGGGAGCTTGTTCCACCATTGGGGTGCCAGAGCAGCGAATAGTTTTGACTGGGCTGAGCGGGAACTGTGCTTCCGTAGAGGTAGGGGGGCTAGCAGGCCAGAGGTGGATGAACGTAGTGCCCTCGTTTGGGTGTAGGGTCTGATCAGAGCCTGAAGGTAAGGAGGTGCCGTTCCCCTCACAGCTCCGTAGGCAAGCACCATGGTTTTGTAGTAGATGCAAGCTTCAACTGGAAGCCAGTGGAGTGTGTGGAGGAGCGGGGTGACGTGAGAGAACTTGGGAAAGTTCAACACCAGACGGGCTGCAGCGTTCTGGATAAGTTGTAGGGGTTTGATGGCACAGGCAGGGAGCCCAGCCAACAGCGAGTTGCAGTAATCCAGACGGGAGATGACAAGTGCCTGGATTAGGACCTGTGCCGCTTTCTGTGTAAGGTAGGGTCGTACTCTGCAAATGTTGTAGAGCATGAACCTGCAGGATCGGGTCACCGCTTTGATGTTAGCGGAGAACGACAGGGTGTTGTCCAGGGTCACGCCAAGGTTCTTTGCACTCTGGGAGGAGGACACAATGGAGTTGTCAACCCGTGATGGCAAGATCATGGAACGGGCAGTCCTTCCCTGGGAGGAAGAGCAGCTCCGTCTTGCCGAGGTTCAGCTTGAGGTGGTGATCCGTCATCCACACTGATATGTCTGCCAGACATGCAGAGATGCGATTCGCCACCTGGTTATCAGAAGGGGGAAAGGAGAAGATTGATTGTGTGTCGTCTGCGTAGCAATGATAGGAGAGGCCATGTGAGGATATGGCAGAGCCAAGTGACTTGGTGTATAGAGAGAATAGGAGAGGGCCTAGAACTGAGCCCTGGGGGACACCATAGTTATATTTCCCCTATAGTTATATGTTCTAGTTAGATGAAACCCCCCACATATATTACATTATATTAGACATATATTAATTATAGCTCAAATAATACAGAATCAATACATGTGTCCCAAATGGCACGCTATCCTCTACATAGTACACAGGGCCCTGGTCTAAAGTAGTGCACTATTTAGGGAACAGGGTGCCATTTGGGACGCTGTCCATTCCATTCCCAGCATTAAGCAGCAATCATTCTGCTTGGGTGATCTGAAGGCCATTGTCACCCCACAGCCACTTGAAGGATTCTTTTGTGTTACAGAAGAATGGCTGGGCTGACCCCCGACCGAGCAGAGGACAGGGGAGGGGGACACATACAGGCACACACACACACACACACACACACACACACACACACACACACACACACACACACACACACACACACACACACACACACACACACACACACACACACACACACACACCCTCAGGTCAGGAGGACTTGTGTGTTTCTTTAGCCCTGGTGACCAGACCTCTCAGCTACCAGGGATCGAATTTCAGTGTGAGAATGGACAGAGAGAGGAGGAGAGGGGAGAGAGAGGAGGAGGAGGGTAGAGAATGGAGGGGAGTAGAGATGAGAGGTGGGAGAGAGAGGGGGAGGGTGAGCCGAGAGTAGGGGGAGAGGGTATGATGAGGAGAGAGCAGATTGGGAGGGGAGGGGGAGGGGAGGTTCGAGGAGGAAAAGGGGTGGGAGGGGAGGAGAGGAAGGGGAGGGGGGTTTTGGGAAATTTTGGGGAAAGGGGGGGGGGAGGGGGGGTGGCGGGAGGGGTTTTGGGGGGGGGGGAGGGGGGAGGGCCGGGGAGGGGGGCACACGGGGGGGGAAAAAGGGAAGGGGGAAGGGGGGGGGGGAGTGGGGGCCCCCAAAAAGGGGGGGGGGGGGGGGGGGGGTTTTTTTTTTTTTTTTTTTCTTTTTTTTTTTGGGGGGGGGGGGGGGGGGAGGGGGTTTTTTAGGGGGGGGGGGGGGTTTTTCCCGGTGGGGGGGGGGGGGGGGAAAGGGGGTTTTGGGGGGGGGGGGGGGGCCCCCTTTTTTTTTTTTTTTTTTTGGTTTCGGGGGGTTTTTGGGGGGGTTTTTTTTTTTGGGGGGAGGGTTTGGGGGAAATTTTGGGGGGGGGGGGTCGGGGGGGTGGGGGCGGTGGGTTTTTTGGGGGGAGGGGGGGGGGCGGGGGGGTGGTTTTTGCTTTTTTAGGGCCCCCCTTTTTTTGGTTTTTTAAATTCTTTTGGGGGCTTTTCCCATTTTTTTTACGTTTTTCTTAAGGGTGGTTTTTTTAAAAAATATTTTCCCTTTTGTCTCTTTTTTTCCTTTTTTTTTTTTTTTCTTTTTTTTCCTTTTGTAACTCAAACTCGGGGGTTGAAAATGTTTTTTCCCAATTGGGTTTTTTGCACTTCCACTCACCGGTCCTGTTCTTTGTCTTTCCGTCTTTTTCTTTCCTTTAACGGTATATTTTGGGGACCATCCTACCCACTTTATTTCTTCAAAAATATTTCATTTTTTTACCACTTTTATTTGTGGACGTTTTAGGAAAAAGAATGGAAAATTTTATTTAAGTTTTTTTTCTTTTTGGTTTTTTGGGTTGGCTTACTTTGGGCCGGGCTCTGAGTTGTGCCTTTACTGAGGATTTCTTTTCCACATCTAATTATTTTGATTCTGGTAGTTGTATTAACACTGGTGGATGCCTTTTTTAGCAGGGGACCGGGCCTTATCAAAAGTTTTTTGTTAATTTTCTGTTTGGGTTCCTTTAATTGGTGTCCTTTCCTGTAGCGGGGTTTTTCCCTTATTGTTGGGGGGTGTAGGGCGGTTAAGGGTGGGTTTGCTGAAAAATTCCGGAACCTTTAATAGTTCAATAGAAATTGTTCCGTATAAGGGAGAACATTAAAACAATCTGTTAGGGAAACCAAGTAAAGGTAATTGTTTCTTAATATCCCCCTTTTTCTTCCCCCGAGGGGGGGCCCAGTTTTATAGTAAAACATTAAAACTCGAAGTTGTTTGTTTATTTAATTTATGTATGGTTTTTTTTTTTTTTTGGGTTTTTTTCCCCTTTCCGTTTCGGGTGCCCTTTTCCCTTTTCAGTCTGGTGCCCTTTGTCCTGTCAGTCGGGTTTCCTTTGCCCCCGTCATTCTGGTTGTGCGTGTAAGTGGCGTGCATCAATGTCCCTGGTAAAAAGCCAAAAAAAACCGTGGCCTGCGAGCCCGTTTTTGGAGTCAGTACGTTCAAAAGAAAATGATTTTTCCTGTATGAAGGTGATGAATCATGAATAATCATTAAAGTCTGATTAAGAGGAATGTACCAATGTAACCAATGGATGTGGAAATTGCCTTTTACATTGTAGAACCAGTTTATTGGTTGTAATTGCCAATTGGGTAATTGTATGGACCTGGGAGGGGCCATATGCTTATGGGGGCGTGGTCCTCTGGCCAGGTGTTGCTGACGCCTGCCAGATCTTACCACGCCTGGATAGGTATTTTACATATCAGCTAACCACATCATATGTTATAGCAATCTGTCAGTCGATGACACAGTCGATGATGTGTCACGCAACCATTGGTTGATGCATGCTCTGTCTGAGCAGGGGAACACGGCCTTTATGCAGGCTGTAATCTGTTTGAGCTCCTATTGGACAGATTCAATTTGGTTTCTTAAGGTGACGCTATGCAGTCTTGCCCTCTGCCTGCCTCTGTTCAGATAGGAAAGGTTAAGCCTGATACAGAGGGATATTTATTTTGGGCTATTGCCCGTGTATATTTCTACTTGTATATCTTGTATGATATGGCGCTTTCACCATTGGATCACCAAGACGTGGAAATAAATCTACACTCTGAGTGTGTCAGAATGCCTTGCCTTCTGTTGATTTGATGCGTTGCAACAAGGTCCCTATTTTACAATTATGTAGACAACACAATGAAAAGGACTGTCTGGTAGCCTCAATAAATACACTAAGATTTGTAGTTGAACAAGTCATTGCATGTATAGATGTATTTTTGACTTGACTTGAGACTTGACTTGAAAAAAGTTGTGAGTCGACACGACTTGACTTGGTCTTAGAATGCACGACCTGGACTTGACTCAAGACTCGACACGTTCTACTTGGGACTCGGCTTGAGACTTGAACTTTGTGACTTGAGACTTGAACCTTGTTACATGAGACTTGGACCTTGTGACTTGAGACTCAAACCTTGTGACTTGAGACTCAAACCTTGTGACATGAGACTTGCTTGTGACTCAGATAATAGTGACTTGGTCCCACCTCTGACATTGACTGTCATTTCCCCCACCCACCCCACATCTACACACACATAAGTAATATCTTGACCCAGATCCTCGGTGACAAAACAGAAAAGAAAAGTAGCTGTGAGAGGAATACCGAGGTAGAGGGGAAAGCCTCGTATAACTTCAAAAACTTCAAAGCTGTATCTTGCTCAATCATAGCCTAGATCTCTAGCTAGCTAGTCCACCCCACCCCCCTCCTCCTCTACTGACTACCACCCTGTGGAAACATACTTTTGGTGTAATTATGTTATCAAACCTGCTGGGAGAGACAGAGAGAGAGAGGAGAGAGAGAGAGAGAGAGAGAGGCAGCTGAACAAAGGCAAACAGCTGTGCCAATGAAAACACCAGCCAGTCATGGAGAATACGACTAGGACTCTGTGATCAGTGATTATGTTTTGAGTAGGTGTATCCATTCTTTGATGTGTTGTTTTGAGGTGTTGTTTTGAGGTGTTTTTTTGAGGTGTTGTTTTGCGATGTTGTTTTTATGTGTTGTTTTTATGTGTTGTTTTTATGTGTTGTTTTGAGGTGTTGTTTTGATGTGTTGTTTTGAGGTGTTGTTTTGGAGGGTGTTGTTTTGAGGTGGTTGTTTTTGCGATGTTGTTTTATGTGTTGTTTTTATGTTTGTTTTTATGTGTTGTTTTGAGGTGTTGTTTTGATGTGTTGTTTTGAGGTGTTGTTTTGATGTGTTGTTTTTAGGTGTTGTTTTGATGTGTTGTTTTGATGTGTTGTTTTGAGGTGTTGTTTTGATGTGTTGTTTTGATGTGTTGTTTTGAGGTGTTGTTTTGCGATGTTGTTTTGATGTGTTGTTTTGAGGTGTTGTTTTGATGTGTTGTTTTGAGGTGATGTTTGCAGCAGAAAGGGTCTTGTTTACATGGAAGTGGACACGACCACATGCAACTTCAAATGTAGCTTGTGCAAGATAATTAACAAACACTTAATCAGATGTTATCGTCTACAACATCGCAGATGGCATCAGAGGATTAATTAACCGCCAAACTAGCAAGCCAGTGAGGCAAGGTCAAATGTTACTGTTACTGAATTAAAGAGAGGCGTGATTGGTTACTGTTAATTAACTAAAGAGAGAGGCGTGGTTGGTTACTGTTAATGAACTAAAGAGAGAGACGTGGTTGGTTAAGAGACGAGCTATAGAACAAACATGTCTCAGCATTATCTGCAGGAACAGTGGAAAAGAGACGAGTTTCCCAACAGTTAGAAACCGTTGTTAGCAAGCTATTTTCCCCCATCAGTCAGTCAGTTCAGTCAGTCAGGTTCCTGTAGCCTGTAGCAGCAGAGCCAGTCAGCCAGTCAGTCAGTCAGCCAGTCAGTCAGTCAACCAGTCAGCCAGTCAGTCAGTCAGCCAGCCAGTCAACCAGTCAGCCAGTCAGTCAGCCACTCAGTCAGTCAGTCAGCCATTCAGTCAGTCAGCCAGTCAGTCAGCCAGTCAGTCAGCCAGTCAGTCAGTCAGTCAGCCAGTCAGCCAGTCAGTCAGCCAGTCAGTCAGCCAGTCAGTCAGTCAGTCAGTCAGTCAGTCAGTCAGGTTCCTGTAGCCTGTAGCAGCAGAGTCAGTCAACCAGTCAGCCACTCAGCCAGTCAGTCAGCCATTCAGTCAGTCAGTCAGTCAGTCAGCCAGTCAGCCAGTCAGTCAGCCAGTCAGTCAGCCAGTCAGTCAGTCAGTCAGTCAGTCAGGTTCCTGTAGCCTGTAGCAGCAGAGTCAGTCAACCAGTCAGCCACTCAGTCAGCCAGTCAGCCAGTCAGTCAGTCAGCCAGTCAGTCAGTCAGCCAGTCAGTCAGTCTGTCAGTCAGCCAGTCAGTCAGTCAGTCAGTCAGTCAGGTTCCTGTAGCAGCAGTCAGTCAGTCAGCCAGTCAGCCAGTCAGTCAG
>LR778253.1:3232648-3462648 GCA_902810595.1 Coregonus sp. 'balchen' | reverse complement strand
CACCTCATTTTGTGGGCAGTGTGCACATAGCCTGTCTTCTCTTGAGAGCCAGGTCTGCCTACGGCGGCCTCTCTCAATAGCAAGGCTATGCTCACTGAATCTGTACATATTCACGGATTTTCTTAATTTAGGGTCAGTCACAGTTGTCAGGTATTTTGCCACTGTGTACTCTCTGTTTAGAGCTAGGTAGCATTCCCATTTGCTCAGTTTTTTGGTTGATTCCTTCCAGTGTGTCAAATAGTTACAGTTGAAGTCGGAAGTTTACATACACCTTAGCCAAATACATTTAAACTCAGTTTTTCACAATTCCTGACATTTAATCCCAGTGAAAATTCCCTGTCTTAGGTCAGTTAGGATCACCACTTTATTTTAAAGAATGTGAAATGTCAGAATAATAGTAGAGATAATTATTTATTTAAGCTTTTATATCTTTCATCACATTCCCAGTGGGTCAGAAGTTTACACACACTCAATTAGTATTTGGTAGCATTGCCTTTAAATTTTTTAACTTGGGTCAAACGTTTCAGGTAGCCTTCCACAAGCTTCCCACAATAAGTTGGGTGAATTGTGGCCCATTCCTCCTGACAGAGCTGGTGTAACTGAATCAGGTTTGTAGGCCTCCTTGCTCGCACACGCTTTTTCAGTTCAGCCCACACATTTTCTATAGGATTGAGGTCAGGGCTTTGTGATGGCCACTCCAATATCTTGACTTTGTTGTCCTTAAGCCATTTTGCCACAACTTTGGAAGTATGCTTGGGGTCATTGTCCATTTGGAAGACCCATTTGCGACCAAGCTTTAACTTCCTGACTGATCTCTTGAGATGTTGCTTCAATATATCCACATCATTTTCCTTCCTCATGATGCCATCTATGTTGTGAAGTGCACCAGTCCCTCCTGCAGCAAAGCACCCCCACAGCATGATGCTGCCACCCCCGTGCTTCACGGTTGGGATGGTGTTCTCTGTCTTGCAAGCCTTCCCCCTTTTCCTCCAAACATAACGATGATCATTATGGCCAAACAGTTCTATTTTTGTTTCATCAGACCAGAGGACATTTCTCCAAAAAGTATGATCTTTGTCCCCATGTGCAGTTGCAAACCGTAGTCTGGCTTTTTTATGGCGGTTTTGGAGCGGTGGCTTCTTCCTTGCTGAGCGACCTTTCAGGTTGTGTCGATATAGGACTCGTTTTACTGTGGATATATATACTTTGTACCTGTTTTCCTCCAGCAACGTCACAAGGTCCTTTGCTGTTGTTCTGTGATTGATTTGCACTTTTCTCACCAAAGTATGTTCATCTCTAGGAGATGAGCGGTATGATGGCTGCGTGGTCCCATGGTGTTTAAACTTGCGTACCATTATTTGTACAGATAAACGTGGTACCTTCAGGCATTTGGAAATTGCTCCCAACGATGAACCAGACTTGTGGAGGTCTACAATTTTTCTTCTGAGGTCTTGGCTGATTTATTTTGATTTTCCCATGATGTCAAGCAAAGAGGCACTGAGTTTGAAGGTAGGCCTTGAAATACATCCACAGGTACACCTCCAATTGACTCATATAATGTCAATTAGCCTATCAGAAGCCTATCTAAGCCATGACATCATTTTCTAGAATTTTCCAAGCTGTTTAAAGGCACAGTCAACTTAGTGTATGTAAACTTCTGACCCACTGGAATTGTGATACAGTGAATAATAAGTGAAATAATCTGTCTGTAAACAATTGTTGGAAAAATTACTTGTGTCATGCACAAAGTATATGTCCTAACCGACTTGCCAAAACTATAGTTTGTTAACAAGACATTTGTGGAGTGGTTGAAAAAAGAGTTTTAATGACTCCAGCCTAAGTGTATGTAAACTTCTGCCTTCAACTGTCTTTTAGTTTTCTGATAATTTGGTTGGGTCTAAATGCTCTCCTGGGGCTCTGTGGGGTCTGTTTGTGTTTGTGAACAGAGCCCCAGAGCCAGCTGGCTCAGGAGACTCTTCTCTAGGTTCATCTCTCTGTAGGTGAGGGCTTTGTGGTGGAATGTGTGGGTATTGCTTCCTTTTAGATGGTTGTAAAATTTTACAGCTCTTTTATGGATTTTGATAACTAGCGTGTATAGTCTTATTTCTGTTCTGCATGCATTATTTGGGGTTTTGTGTTGTACACAAAGTATATTTTTGAAGACAGTGTCTTGATAGAATTTGTATTTGTTGTCTTGGCTACTGGACCTTTTTTGGAACACCATTATTTTTGTCTTACTGAGATTTACTGTCAGGGCCGTCTGACAGAATCTGTGCAGAAGATCTAGGTGCTGCTGTAGACCTTCCTTGGTTGGGGACAGAAGCACCAGATCATCAGCAAACAATAGACATTTGACTTCAGATTCTAGTAGGGTGAGGCCAGGTGCTGCAGACTGTTCTAGTGCCCTCACCAATTCGTTAATATAAATGTTGAAGAGGGTGGGGCTCAAGCTGCATCCCTGTCTCACCCCACAGCCCTGAGGAAAGAAATCTGTGTGTTTATTGCCAATTTTAACCGCACACTTGTTGTTTGTGTACATTGATTTTATATTGTCATATGCTTTCCCTCCAACACCACTTTCCATCAATTTGTATGGCAGACCCTCATGCCAAATTGAGTCAAACGCTTTTTGGAAATCAACAAAGCATGAGAATACTTTGCTTTTGTTGTTTTGTTTGTTTGTCACTTAGGGTGTGCAGGGTGAATACGTGGTCTGTCGTACGGTATTCTGGCAAGAAGCCAATTTGATATTTGATCAGGACATTGTTTTCACTGAGGAAAATGTTGGAGTCTGCTGTTGATGATAATGCAGAGGATTTTCCCATGGTTGCTGCTGACGCATATTCCACAGTAATTATTGGGGTCAAATTTGTCCCCACTTTCGTGGATTGGGGTGATCAGGCCTTGGTTCCAAATATTAGGGAAGATGCCAGAGCTGAGGATAATGTAGAATTTTTGAAAATTTGAATTTGTGGTCTGTATATTTTATCATTTCGTTTAGTATACCATCAACACCACATGCCTTTTTGGGTTGGAGGGTTTGTATTTTGTCCTGTAGCTCATTAAATGTAATTGGAGAATTCAGTGGGTTCTGGTAGTCTTTAATAGCTGATTCTAAGATTTGTAATTGATAATGTATATGTTTTTGCTGTTTGTTCTTTGTTATAGGGCCAAAATGATTGGAGAAGTTGTTTATCTATACATCTCTGTTTTGGATAGATAGCTCTTCGTGTTGTTGTTTGTTTACTGTGTTCCAATTTTCCCAGAAGTGGTTAGATTCTATGGATTCTTCAATTACATTGAGCTGTTTTCTGACATGCTGTTCCTTCTTTTTTCTTAGTGTATTTCTGTATTGTTTTAGTGTTTCACCATAGTGAAGGCGTAAGCTAAGGTTCTCTGTGTCTCTGTGTCTCTGTGTCTCTCTCTCTCTCTCTCTCTCTCTCTCTCTCTCTCTCTCTCTCTCTCTCTCTCTCTCTCTCTCTCTCTCTCTCTCTCTCTCTCTCTCTCTCTCTCTGTGTGTGGAAAGTGACCTGTTGAAGTCGATAAATGACAAACTGGGCATACTAGAGTTGGTCAGTAAGGATGTAAAGGAGTTGAAAGCGAGTCTTGAAATGAGTGACGAAAAAGCTGCGATAATGGAGAAAGAAACCAAAACATTAAAAGTGACAGTAACTATGGAAACGGACGTTAGGGAACTAAACAAGGAGAACAACCTTCTGAGAGAAGCCTTACTAGGCATCCACACTAGATCGATGAGAGTAAATCTAGTACTTACGGGTATTCAGGAAAAAGAGGGAGAAGTAACTGAGAATATTGTGAAGGACTTTTTGCTTACAGCGCTTCAAATCCCACTCGAGGCTGTCGATAAAATCCAACTCGAACGTGTATGTCACGCCCTGTGTCACGCTCTGGCTCCGGGACTTTGTATGTTGAGCCAGGGTGTGTTCGTTTCATTGTGTTCTGTTTGGTTGGGTTGTCTATGTGGTGGTTTCCTTGTTTGGTCGTGTGACTCCCAATCAGTGGTAACGAGTGTCAGCTGTCGGCTCGTTATCTCTGATTGGGAGCCATATTTAAACTGTGTGTTTTCACCTTGTGTTTGTGGGTTTTTGTTCCTGTACAGTCATTGTCACTGTGGACTTTACGATCGTCATTTGTTTTGTGGTTTTCGTGTTAGGCTTTAATTAAATAAAGTCATGTTCGCTCAACGCGCTGCGCTTTGGTCTACTCATTCGTCAGACGATCGTGACAGAAAAACCCACCGTACCAGGACCAAGCAGCGTGTCCAGGAGCCAAGGGTCTGGACATGGGAGGAGATTTTAGATGGTAAAGGGTCTTGGACTTGGGAGGAAATCCTGGATGGGATGGATCGCCGGCCATGGAGTAGAACAGTGGAGAGGCGACTGAGAGAGGAGCAACGGCGTCAGCAGGGCCATCAGCGGAGGGACGAGAGGCACCCCCAATAATTTTTTAGGGGGGGGCACAGGGCATGGACGACGGGGCTGACGGAGGCAGAGAAGGGGCGAATTCAAAAGGCCACCAGGTTACGGGGGCCACTGGTCAAAGTAGGGAGAGGAGGTTTAGAGGCACGGCGAGAGGTACTGGGGTGTGTTACCAGTCCGGTCCGGCCCGTTCCAGTTCCCGGAGTAGAGCCAGTGGTGTGTGTCCCCAGTACGGTCCGGCCTGTTACGGCCCCTCGCACCAAATGGACGGTGCGCGTCTCCAGCCCGGTCCGGCCTGTTCCTGCCTCTCGCACAAAGCCTACGGGGTGCGTCGCCAGCCCGGCCCGGCCTGTTCCTGCTCCACGCACAAAGCCTACGGTGTGCGTCGCCAGCCCGGCCCGGCCTGTTCCTGCTCCACGCACAAAGCCTACGGTGTGCGTTGCCAGCCCAGCCCGGCCTGTCCCTGCTCTACGCACTAAGCCTACGGTGTGCGTCGTCAGCCCAGCCCAGCCGGTCCCTGCTCCACGCACCAGGCCCACGGTGTGCGTCGTCAGCCCAGCTCGTCCTGTCCCTGCTTCACGCACCAGGCCCACGGTGTGCGTCGTCAGCCCAGCCCAGCCGGTCCCTGCTCCACGCACCAGGCCCACGGTGTGCGTCGTCAGCCCAGCTCGGCCTGTCCCTGCTCCACGCACCAGGCCCACGGTGTGCGTCGTCAGCCCAGCCCAGCCGGTCCCTGCTCCACGCACCAGGTCCACGGTGTGCGTCGCCAGCCCAGCCCGGCCCGTTCCTGCTACTCGCACCAAGCCAAGGGTGCGAGTCGTCAGCCTGGTCCAGCCCGTTCCTGCTACTCGCACCAAGCCAGGGGTACGAGTCGTCGGCCTGGTCCAGCCCGTTCCTGCTACTCGCACCAAGCCAAGGGTGCGAGTCGTCAGCCTGGTTCAGCTCGTCCCTGCTACTCGCACCAAGCCAAGGGTGCGAGCCGTCAGCCTGATCCAGCCCACTCCTGCTACTCGCACCAAGCCAGGGATGCGAGTCGTCAGCCTGGTGAGGCCCGTTCCGGCTCCACGCATCAAGCCTAGGGTGCGTATCATCAGCCAGGTCCGGTCCGTTCCTGCCTCACGCGCCAAGCCAGGGGTGCGCGTCGTCAGTCCAGATCCTACCAGCTGGGTCAGATCGGACCGGGGGCGCTACGGGGGGATTGAAGAAGGGTGGTGGTCAAGCCCGGAGCCGGAGCCGCCTCCGAGGAGTAATGCCCACCCAGCCCTCCCCTGTTTGGGGTTTTTGAGGCGCGGTCGCAGTCCGCGCCTTTAGGGGGGGGTACTGTCACGCTCTGGCTCCGGGACTTTGTATGTTGAGCCAGGGTGTGTTCGTTTCGTTGTGTTCTGTTTGGTTGGGTTGTCTATGTGGTGGTTTCCTTGTTTGGTCGTGTGACTCCCAATCAGTGGTAACGAGTGTCAGCTGTCGGCTCGTTATCTCTGATTGGGAGCCATATTTAAACTGTGTGTTTTCACCTTGTGTTTGTGGGTTTTTGTTCCTGTACAGTCATTGTCACTGTGGACTTTACGATCGTCATTTGTTTTGTGGTTTTCGTGTTAGGCTTTAATTAAATAAAGTCATGTTCGCTCAACGCGCTGCGCTTTGGTCTACTCATTCGTCAGACGATCGTGACACCCTGGCTCTGGGACTCTGTTTTGTTGAGCCAGGGTGTGTTGTTTCTATGTGTTTTGTGTTCTAGGTTTATTATCTAGCTTTTGTGTTTCTATGTTGGCCGGTGTGGTTCTCAATCAGAGGCAACATGTATCAGCTGTTGCTTGTTGTCTCTGATTGGGAACCACACTTAGGCAGCCTGTTTCCCACAGTGTGTTGTGGGATCTTGTTCCGTATGGTTTGTATTGTAACCAAGGAC
This sequence comes from Coregonus sp. 'balchen', assembly GCA_902810595.1. Taxonomy (NCBI): domain Eukaryota; kingdom Metazoa; phylum Chordata; class Actinopteri; order Salmoniformes; family Salmonidae; genus Coregonus; species Coregonus sp. 'balchen'. Next base: position 3,456,303 of record LR778253.1, on the reverse strand, counting down.
TTCACGTTTCGTATCGTTTGTTGTTTTGTTTTGTGTGATCATTCAAAAATAAAGTATGTTCGCATTCCACGCTGCGCCTTGGTCCTCTGTGTATGACGATCGTGACAGAAGATCCCACCCTAACTGGACCAAGCAGCGTGTCCAGGAGCCAACGCCAGAGGTGAATCTAGCGGATATCCACCTCGACTGGGTCAAGCCGCGTGAGGAGGAGAGAGGTTGGACTTGGGAGCAGAGGAGCGAGAGTCTGGCGAGAGCCATGGAGGCCTGGCCCACGGGGAGGAGAGACGCCCAGAATTTTTTTAGGGGGGGGCTCACGCCGTGGACGACGGGGCAGCAGGAGGCCGCCAGGTTACGGGAGTCACTGGTCACCAGGGGGAAGGAGGATGTAGAGGCACGGCGAGAGGTACTGGGGTGTGTTGCCAGTCCGGTCCGGCCCGTTCCTGATCCCCGCGTAGGGCCAGTGGTGTGTGTCCCCAGTACGGTCCGGCCTGTTCCTGTCCCTCGCAACGAGCCTGTGGTGCGCGTCGCCAGACCGGTCCGGCCTGTTCCTGCTCCTCGCACCAAGCCAATGGTGCGCGTCGCCAGCCCGACCCGGCCTGTTCCTGCTCCCCGCACCAAGCCTGTGGTGCGCAACAAGCCAGCCTGGTCCGGCCCGTTCCTGCTCCCCGCACCAAGGCTGTGGTGTGCTTCGTCAGCCCGGTTCGGTCCGTCCCTGCTCCCCGCACCAAGCCTGTGGTGCGCGTCGTCAGCCCGGTCCGGCTCATTCCTGCTCCCTGCACCAAGCCTGTGGTGCGCGTCGTCAGTCCGGCCCAGCCCGTGCCTGGGTCACCGGTGCCTGGTCAGGTACCGGTCAGCTGCTCCACATCGGAGCCTAAGCATTCCGCTCCACCGATGTCCAGTCCAGCTCCAGCCAGCGGGGCCAGACCGGACCAGGGGCGCTACGGAGGGTGGTGGTCAAGCCCGGAGCCGGAGCCGGAGCCGCCTCCGAGGAGGAATGCCCACCTGGCCCTCCCCTGTTCGGTTTGTGTTTGGCGCGGTCGCAGTCCGCGCCTTTGGGGGGGGGGTACATTTTTTAGAGCGCTTCAAATCCCACTCGAGGCTGTCGATAAAATCCAACTCGAACGTGTATGTCACGCCCTGGCTCTGGGACTCTGTTTTGTTGAGCCAGGGTGTGTTGTTTCTATGTGTTTTGTGTTCTAGGTTTATTATCTAGCTTTTGTGTTTCTATGTTGGCCGGTGTGGTTCTCAATCAGAGGCAACGTGTATCAGCTGTTGCTTGTTGTCTCTGATTGGGAACCACACTTAAGCAGCCTGTTTCCCACAGTGTGTTGTGGGATCTTGTTCCGTATGGTTTGTATTGTAACCAAGGACTTCACGTTTTGTATCGTTTGTTGTTTTGTTTCGTGTGATCATTCAAAAATAAAGTATGTTCGCATTCCACGCTGCGCCTTGGTCCTCTGTGTATGACGATCGTGACAGAGTACACCGTTTCGGACAAAGAGGACAGAAATAGGAGCGTCCAATCGTTGCCAAATTTGCTTTTTTTGAGGATAAAGCAATGGTTAAAAGACTAGGTAAAAGACTTGCTGGCACGAAAATAGGCATGAATGATCAGTTTTCCGAGGGAGATTGCAGAAAGGCGCAAAGTTCTGTTACCAATCTTCAACGAAAATAGATTAAAAGGGAAACGTGTTGCACTCGTTGTCGATAAACTGTTCCGAGACACAAAGATTACTCCATGGCTATTCTGAAAGTTCTAATAGAGGAGTCGAATAATGGAACACCCAATACTAGCCATGATAGGGATTGTAATATTAAAGAACATGTATTTTATAAAAGGATAGGACGATATATATAGGACGATATAACAAGAAAAGATAACAAGCAGAATAATACATCTTCAAATACAACTAATAAGAACATTGCATTTTTGGCAGGCAATTGTTGTTTTGGCGGACGGTTGTTGTGGTTGGTCCTGTGTTCTCCCCGGTGTCCTTTCCCCCTTGCGGCAGGTGTGGGATGCAGGTGTGCGTTTTTGTGTTTGGAAAAGTCTGGCGTTAAGTGAGTGAGAGGGGAAATGGTTGCAGGGGTTGTGGGAGAGAGCTTTCAATTTTGTGCAGATGAGGGAAATACATTTTAAAATAAAGTATACATCTAATTAATTAATTAATTGTCCTATCATGATGGAACGATCCCCAACCCTATATCCTAGAAACCCACCTGAGCAACCCATAAACCAAAGAGAAGTTCCCATCTGTTTTATGGACCTGCTATGAATTGCCTATATGCAGCCTAAACAGAGAAATAAATGCGGTCAGAGACCTACTTGAGCAGCACCGCCCCCTCAAGATTCTGAGCCTGCCTGGCATGATTGGTCCTACAAAGCCAGAGACCCCTGATGGGAGAGCATAATATACAAGGACATTCTCAAAGCTGCTAATGAGAACCTTGACGACCTTGTACCTAGCCGGTGGGGGATTCCGGTGGGGTAACCCCACCCAGGTAGTGGCAGTGCTGGCAACACTGGCTGCAGTAACCCATGGGGAGGGGGTCACACTCGGACAATCAGAGAGGGGGCTTACTATTGTGGCCCAAGTGGCACAAAATAATCCATTTTTGGGTTGAATCGCAGTGGTTGTTTGCTGAAGTGGTAGTTGCTTGTTAAAAATGTAATGTAATACAATGGCAATTCGGGTTATAGGTTAAAATCCTACACATAAACTGCCGACATTTTTACGCACATTAATTGATAATGATGGAAAATAAGATATGCAAGATATTTGAATAGATATTTTTTAAATAGCTATATAAATATATTGAGGTGAGAGCATTGGAAATGCTTTTGGCGGTTGACCTGCTTCTGTTTTGTGGGTGGCACTGTGTGCTGTTTTCGATGGATGGGTCCTGGTCCCTCGGGGGCATCGGGATCCGGGGGGACGGGGGTGGTCTGCCGATCACTGGGATGACGGCCCAACTTGGGATGGGGAGGGGCTTTAGCGGGGGAATTAGTGGATAACAATTGGAGGGTTATTTAGTAACATTTCAAATATCACGGTATAGCTATATGGACACTCAATCACTATGGTATTTTCTATTGGTAAATTTACAAACATATATAATGACAAATAGATTTGAAACTTATATCTCATTATGGTATGTGGTGAAATAAGTATAGCCAGTTATAATAGTAATGGCTTAGCAGATAATAACAAAAGAAGAACAATATTTACATGGCTCAAAGAGAAGGAATATAATATCTATTGTTTACAGGAAACCCATTCAACAATTCAACAATTCAACAATTCTAGATGAAGTTGTGTGGAAAAGGGAATGGGGGGGGGGTTAATAAATGAGAAATATACTTCTCCCATGGGCTAAGAAACTCAAAAGGGGTGATGATATTAATTAACAGTAATTTCGATCCGAATGTGCAAATTGTCCAAACAGATACGCAAGGTAGATGGATTGGACCATAAACAATATGGCTAACCTTTATGGACCAAATAATGATGATCCACACTTCTTTGAAAATATACATAATAAATGATCGACCTTGCAAGCAATTCAAGACTCTATTATTATGGTGACAGATTATAATACCGTTTTAAATAGCTCAATGGACCGTAAAGGAAATCACACTACAAATAATCACCCTCATGCTCTTAAGGAAATCGTGAATGTCATGGATACATTAGAACTAGTAGATACAGTGGGGGAAAAAAAGTATTTAGTCAGCCACCAATTGTGCAAGTTCTCCCACTTAAAAAGATGAGAGAGGCCTGTAATTTTCAACATAGGTACACGTCAACTATGACAGACAAATTGAGAAAAAATAATCCAGAAAATCAAGTTGCAAATTATGGTGGAAGATAAGTATTTGGTCACCTACAAACAAGCAAGATTTCTGGCTCTCACAGACCTGTAACTTCTTCTTTAAGAGGCTCCTCTGTCCTCCACTCGTTACCTGTATTAATGGCACCTGTTTGAACTTGTTATCAGTATAAAAGACACCTGTCCACAACCTCAAACAGTCACATTCCAAACTCCACTATGGCCATGACCAAAGAGCTGTCAAAGGACACCAGAAACAAAATTGTAGACCTGCACCAGGCTGGGAAGACTGAATCTGCTGTGGGAGCAATTATTAGGAATTGGAAGACATACAAGACCACTGATAATCTCCCTCGATCTGGGGCTCCACGCAAGATCTCACCCCGTGGGGTCAAAATAGTGAATGACCTGCAGAGAGCTGGGACCAAAGTAACAAAGCCTACCATCAGTAACACACTACGCCGCCAGGGACTCAAATCCTGCAGTGCAAGACGTGTCCCCCTGCTTAAGCCAGTACATGTCCAGGCCCATCTGAAGTTTGCTAGAGTGCATTTGGATGATCCAGAAGAGGATTGGGAGAATGTCATATGGTCAGATGAAACCAAAATAGAACTTTTTGGTAAAAACTAAACTCGTCGTGTTTGGAGGACAAAGAATGCTGAGTTGCATCCAAAGAACACCATACCTACAGTGAAGCATGAGGGTGGAAACATCATGCTTTGGGGCTGTTTTTCTGCAAAGGGACCAGGACGACTGATCCGTGTAAAGGAAAGAATGAATGGGGCCATGTATCGTGAGATTTTGAGTGAAAACCTCCTTCCATCAGCAAGAGCATTGAAGATGAAACGTGGCTGGGTCTTTCAGCATGACAACACCGCCCGGGCAACGAAGGAGTGGCTTCGTAAGAAGCATTTCAAGGTCCTGGAGTGGCCTAGCCAGTCTCCAGATCTCAACCCCATAGAAAATCTTTGGAGGGAGTTGAAAGTCTGTGTTGCCCAGCGACAGCCCCAAAACATCACTGCTCTAGAGGAGATCTGCATGGAGGAATGGGCCAAAATACCAGCAACAGTGTGTGAAAACCTTGTGAAGACTTACAGAAAACGTTTGACCTGTGTCATTGCCAACAAAGGGTATATAACAAAGTATTGAGAAACTTTTGTTATTGACCAAATACTTATTTTCCACCATAATTTGCAAATAAATTAATTAAAAATCCTACAATGTGATTTTCTGGATTTGTTTTTCTCATTTTGTCTGTCATAGTTGACGTGTACCTATGATGAAAATTACAGGCCTCTCTCATCTTTTTAAGTGTGAGAACTTGCACAATTGGTGGCTGACTAAATACTTTTTTCCCCCACTGTATCTATATATTGTGGCCATCGAGATGTTAGTTATTAAAATCAGATTTAACAATAATATCAAGGGATTAGAAATCCAGGGCTTAAAAACAAAGGTGTCATTGTACGCTGATGAGTCATGTTTTCTTTTAAATCCACAACTTGAATCCCTCCACAGCCTCATAGAGGATCTAGATACATTTTCTAACCTCTCTGGATTACAACGAAATTATGATAAATGTACTATATTACGTATTGGATCACTAAAAAATACAATTTTTACATTACCATGTAGTTTACCAATACAATGGTCTGATGATGATTTGGATATACTCGGAATACAGTGGGGAAAAAAAGTATTTAGTCAGCCACCAATTGTGCAAGTTCTCCCACTTAAAAAGATGAGAGAGGCCTGTCATTTTCATCATAGGTACACGTCAACTATGACAGACAAATTGAGAAGAAAAAATCCAGAAAATCACATTGTAGGATTTTTTATGAATTTATTTGCAAATTATGGTGGAAAATAAGTATTTGGTCACCTACAAACAAGCAAGATTTCTGGCTTTCATAGACCTGTAACTTCTTCTTTAAGAGGCTCCTCTGTCCTCCACTCGTTACCTGTATTAATGGCACCTGTTTGAACTTGTTATCAGTATAAAAGACACCTGTCCACAACCTCAAACAGTCACACTCCAAACTCCACTATGGCCAAGACCAAAGAGCTGTCAAAGGACACCAGAAACAACATTGTAGACCTGCACCAGGCTGGGAAGACTGAATCTGCAATAGGTAAGCAGCTTGGTTTGAAGAAATCAACTGTGGGAGCAATTATTAGGAAATGGAAGACATACAAGACCACTGATAATCTCCCTCGATCTGGGGCTCCACGCAAGATCTCACCCCGTGGGGTCAAAATGATCACAAGAACGGTGAGCAAAAATCCCAGAACCACACGGGGGACCTAGTGAATGACCTGCAGAGAGCTGGGACCAAAGTAACAAAGCCTAACATCAGTAACACACTACGCCGCCAGGGATTCAAATCCTGCAGTGCAAGACGTTTCCCCCTGCTTAAGCCAGTACATGTCCAGGCCCGTCTGAAGTTTGCTAGAGTGCATTTGGATGATCCAGAAGAGGATTGGGAGAATGTCATATGGTCAGATGAAACCAAAATAGAACTTTTTGGTAAAAACTCAACTCGTCGTGTTTGGAGGACAAAGAATGCTGAGTTGCATCCAAAGAACACCATACCTACTGTGAAGCATGGGGGTGGAAACATCATGCTTTGGGGCTGTTTTTCTGCAAAGGGACCAGGACGACTGATCCGTGTAAAGGAAAGAATGAATGGGGCCATGTATCGTGAGATTTTGAGTGAAAACCTCCTTCCATCAGCAAGGGCATTGAAGATGAAACGTGGCTGGGTCTTTCAGCATGACAATGATCCCAAACACACTGCCCGGGCAACGAAGGAGTGGCTTCATAAGAAGCATTTCAAGGTCCTGGAGTGGCCTAGCCAGTCTCCAGATCTCAACCCCATAGAAAATCTTTGGAGGGAGTTGAAAGTCCGTGTTGCCCAGCGACAGCCCCAAAACATCACTGCTCTAGAGGAGATCTGCATGGAGGAATGGGCCAAAATACCAGCAACAGTGTGTGAAAACTTTGTGAAGACTTACAGAAAACGTTTGACCTGTGTCATTGCCAACAAAAGGTTTATAACAAAGTATTGAGAAACTTTTGTTATTGACCAAATACTTATTTTCCACCATAATTTGCAAATAAATTCAAAAAAAATCCTGTCTGTCATAGTTGACGTGTACCTATGATGAAAATTACAGGCCTCTCTCATCTTTTTAAGTGGGAGAACTTGCACAATTGGTGGCTGACTAAATACTTTTTTACCCCACTGTACATATCCCAAATGAAGTAAATGATCTCACTCCAAAAAAATTGAATAGAAAGTTAGCAAAAATAGATAAGATCTTGCTACCATGGAAAGGTAAATACCTGTCAATTAGTGGAAAAATCACCCTGATTAACTCTTTAGTATTATCCCAGTTTACCTACTTGCTTATGGTCTTGCCTATGCCTAGCAAACCGTTTTTTAAATTATATGAGAAAAAAAGATTCCATTTTATTTGGAACGGCAAGCCAGACAAAATTAAACTGACCTATTTATATAATTAATATGAATTAGGAGGACAGAAATTATTAAATATTAAAGCATTAGACCTATCACTAAAAGCTTCAGTCATACAAAAATTATACTTAAATCCGAACTGGTTCTCTAGCAAACTAGTAAGATTGTCTCACCCAATGTTCAAGAAGGGACTCTTTCCCATTATTCAGATTACAACCCCTCACTTTCAGGTATTTGAAAAGGAAATTATCTCCCAAATATCTCCCAAATATCCCCAATATCACTATTTCTAAAACAAGCCATATAAAGTTGGTTGCAATTTCAATTTAATCCTCCAGAAATTACAGAACAAATATTGCAACAAATATTGTGGTTAAACTCAAATATACTAATTGATAAAAAAAAACGTTGTGTAATCTTCGTAAATGAAATTATCGGTAGGAATGGTGGAGTTATGTCGCACATGCAGCTAACAAAAACATATGGAAATGTCTGCTCTACCCAAAATTACAACCAAATAATTGCAGCATTACCGCAAAAATGGAAGAGGAATATGGAAGGAGGAAAAAGTAAGGAACTTGTCTGTCGGCCTTGCATTAAAGAACATAATTGGTTAAAGAAAATTGTGATAAATAAAAAAGTTTAACAGTTTCATTTAAGGACCAAAAGATTGACAGCCGTCCCATATAGATTGCAAAATAGTTGGGAAGAGATTTTTGACGTACCGATGCTTGGCGTGTTAACACACTGGTGGTTTGTTGTAACCGAGTATTGGTGCTAAACCATGTTATTGGAGGCTGGCATGCTAGTTGGCTTTGGCGTCATAGGATTCGGTGCCCTGGACGGTTTTCACGGAAGAATACTGTACCAAGTTTCTAGCTGAATAAACTAAGTTAGTCTATTTCTAGAAACATTGAACTGCTGTAGTTTTCAACAATTATAATTTCTAAAGTGGAAGTTGGGAGAGTTATATTTGAGTGTTTCAGTGAAACGTAAGTGAGGGAGGCCCCGCTCTCTCGCTTTCCCAGATGTTTAGTTCATTTCATTCCGATCTCCTTTGCATTATTGTAGCCTTTTCTGTAGCCTGTCAACTATGTGTCTGTCTATCCCTGTTCTCTCCTCTCTGCACAGGCCATGCAAACGCCTCACACCGCGTGGCTGCTGCCTCTCTAACCTGGTGGTCCCTGCACGCACGACCCACGTGGAGTTCCAGGTCTCCGGCAGCCTCTGGAACTGCCGTTCTGCAGCCAACAAGGCAGAGTTCATCTCAGCCTATGCTACCCTCCAGTCCCTCGACTTCTTGGCGCTGACGGAAACATGGATTACCACAGAAAACACTGCTACTCCTACTGCTCTTTACTCATCTGATCATGTGTTCTCGCATACCCCGAGAGCACCTGGTCAGCGCGGTGGTGGCACAGGAATCCTCATCTCTCCCAAGTGGACATTCTCTCTTTTTCCCCTGACCCATCTGTCTATCTCCTCATTTGAATTCCATGCTGTCACAGTCACTAGCCCATTCAAGCTTAATATCCTTGTCATTTATCGCCCTCCAGGTTCCCTTGGAGAGTTCATCAATGAGCTTTACGCCTTGATAAGTTCCTTTCCTGAGGATGGCTCACCCCTCACAGTTCTGGGGGACTTCAACCTCCCTACGTCTGCCTTTGACTCATTTCTCTCTGCCTCCTTCTTTCCACTCCTCTCCTCTTTTGACCTCACCCTCTCACCGTCCCCCCCTACTCACAAGGCAGGCAATACGCTTGACCTCATCTTTACTAGATGCTGTTCTTCTACTAATCTCACTGCAACTCCCCTCCAAGTCTCCGACCACTACTTTGTATCCTTTTCTCTCTCGCTCTCCTCCAACACTACTCACTCTGCCCCTACTCAGATGGTAATGTGCCGTCGCAACCTTCGCTCTCTCTCTCCCGCTACTCTCTCCTCTTCCATCCTATCATCTCTTCCCTCTGCTAAATCCTTCTCCCTCCCATCTCCTGATTCTGCCTCCTCAACCCTCCTCTCCTCCCTTTCTGCATCCTTTGACTCTCTATGTCCCCTATCCTCCCGGCCGGCTCGGTCCTCCCCTCCTGCTCCATGGCTTGACGACTCATTGCGAGCTCACAGAACAGGGCTCCGGGCAGCCGAGTGGAAATTGAGGAAAACTAGACTCCCTGCGGACCTGTCATTTTTTCACTCCCTCCTACATTCTCTTCCTCTGTTTCCGCTGCTAAAGCCACATTCTACCACTCTACATTTCATTTAAGGTGCTCCAAAGCTTTTTACTATCAATCACGTTTCAGGAGGAGACCCAGATGCAGACAGTGAGACAGTGTCGAAGTAACAAACGTTTATTACAAAAACAGGGGGCCTGGAAAACGATAGGTCAAGGGCAGGCAGAGGTCAGTAATCCAGGGTGGTGTGACAAGGTACAGAATGGCAGGCAGGCTCAGGGGCAGGCAGAATGGTCAAAACCGGGAAAACTAGAAAACAGGAACTTGAGAAAGACAGGAGCAAGGGGAAAAACGCTGGTAGGCTTGACGAAACAAAACGAACTGGCAACAGCCAAACAGAGAACACAGATATGAATACACTGGGGATAATGGGGAAGATGGGCGACACCTGGAGGGGGGTTGGAGACAATCACAAAGACAGGTGAAACAGATCAGGGTGTGACACTATCATTCTTTATGTCATTTATCTTCGATTCATAGTGTAGTTTCTTTTTCTTAATATTCATTTCTCAATTTGCAGTACGTTTGCCAATCGGTTGGCCAGACCTATTTGCAATCTCTTGCCTCATCCCTCTCAGCCATACAATTTTTTAATTCCCCATCAATCCACAGGGATTTAACCGTTTTTTACAGTCATTTACTTAATGGGTGCATGCTTATTAGTAACTGGGATAAGCAATTTCATGAACGTGTCAAGTGCAGCATCTGGTTGCTCCTCATTACACACCACAGACCAACAAATATTATTTACATCAACAACATAGGAATCACTACAAAACGTATTGTATGACCTCTTATACACAATATTAGGCCCAGCCTTTGGAACTTTGGTTTTCCTAGATATGGCTACTATATTATGATCACTACATCCAATGGATTTGGATACTGCTTTCAAACAAATTTCTGCAGCATTAGTAAAGATATGATCAATACATGTTGATGATTTCATTCCTGTGCTGTTTGTAACTACCCTGGTAGGTTGATTGATAACCTGAACCAGGTTGCAGGTACTAGTTAAAGTTTGAAGCTTTCTCTTGAGTGGGCAGCCTGATGAAAGCCAGTCAATATTTAAATCACCCAGAAAGTATACCTCTCTATTGATATCACATATATTATCAAGCATTTCACACATGTTATCCAGATACTGACTGTTAGCACTTGGTGGTCTATAGCAGCTTCCCACCAGAATGGGCTTTAGGTGAGGCAGATGAACCTGTAGCCATATTACTTCAACAGTATTTAACATGAGATCCTCTCTAATCTTTACAGGAATGTGGTTCTGAATATAGACCGCGACACCGCCCCATTGGCATTTCTGTATTTTCTGTAAATGTTATAACATTGTATTGCTACCACTGTATCATCAAAGGTATTATCTAAGTGAGTTTCAGAGATTGTCAGAATATGAATGTCATCTGTTACTAGCAAATTATTAATTTCATGAACCTTGTTTCTTAAGCTACATATGTTAACGTGGGCTATTTTTAACACTTTTCTGGGATGCTTGAGTATTTTTCTTGCTTTACTGGGAAGATTAGCAGAGGTAGACATACTTAGGTTATTTTTATTAGTGCAGGGTGAGCTGCACACAGTGGACTTCCTACTAGGGCACACCACCACAGTGCTAACAGTATTACTCTGGTTCATAGGCATATGATTACTGCATACAATAGCTGTAGGATCAGCAGAGGCATTCAGGGCAATAAGAGGGACATAAATTAGGTTATTTACATTGTGTCGTCCAACGCCCCTAGGATAATGTACATTTGCTGAATCATTATGTCAACTCAGCAACACAATGGTAGGGATTAATGAGCTGAATGTTCCAACAAAAATAAACTACATTGTCTTCTCTAAAAGACACTCCTCCATCCCCTCTAGGACCCAGAATACTGTCAGTATCTTCACACCCAGAATACTGCCAGTATCTTGACACCCAGAATACTGTCAGTAACTTCACACCCAGAATACCACCAGTACCTTCACACCCGGAATACTGCCAGTACCTTCACACCTAGAATACTGTCAGTAATGTCACACCCAGAATACCAGTATCTTCACACCCAGAATACTGCCAGAATCTTCACACCCAGAATACCACCGGTACTTTCACACCCAGAATACTGCCAGTACCTTCATACCCAGAACACCGCCAATACTTTCACACACAGAATACCACCAGTATCTTCACACCCAGAATAGCACCAGTATTTTCACACCCAGAATACCACCAGTATTTTCGCACCCAGAATACCACCAGTATTTTCACACCCAGAATACCACCAGTACTTTCACACCCAAAATACCACCATATTTTCACACCCAGAATACCACCAGTACCTTCACACCCAGAATACCACCAATACCTTCACACCCAGAACACCACCAATACCTTCACACCCAGAACACCACTGATTGGTGTGTTTTCCCCTTTAATACCAGTGATTGGTGTGTTTTTCCCCTTTAATCCCACTGATTGGTGTGTTTTCCCCTTTAATACCAGTGATTGGTGTGTTTTCCCCTTTAATACCAGTGATTGGTGGGTTTTCCCCTTTAATCCCACTGATTGGTATCTAATAGAAAGAGATCAAATCACAGAAACCACAGAGAGGAGGCAATTTTGTCAGTTGTTCAACCGACAAAAGAGTAGCACCTTCTATGAGATACAATTTCTTTTGAATGGTGCCGGAGAAGATGGCTGCCGTTTTACAGGCTCCTAACCAATTGTACTATTGTGTGTGTTTTTTCGCGTTATTTGTAATTTATTTTGTACATAATCTTTCTGCCATCGTCTCTTATGACCGAAAAGAGCTTCTGGATATCAGGACAGCGATTACTCACCTCATACCCCGTGTAGCTCAGTTGGTAGAGCATGGTGCTTGCAATGCCAGGGTGGTGGGTTCGATTCCCACAGGGGGCCAGTATGAAAAATGTATGCACTCACTAACTGAAAGTTGCTCTGGATAACAGCGTCTGCTAAATGACTAAAAAATAATACTGAACAAAGAGTTTTTCTTTAACGAGTCGGACACGAAGGATTTTCTTCAGACACCTGACAAGGCCCAAATCCCCGTCATTCGCATGAGAAAGAGACATAGATATCGGGGACGTAGGTTGGGGTGCCTTGTAAGGATCCGACAGAGAGTGTGTAATCTGCCTCTACCATCAGTCCTATTAGCCAACGTACAATCATTGGATAACAAAATAGACGAACTACGATCACGAATATCCTACCAACGGGACATTAAAAACTGTAATATCTTATGTTTCACAGAGTCGTGGCTGAACGACGACATGGATAACATACAGCTAGCGGGCTATACGCTACATTGGCAAGATAGAACAGCCGCCTCTGGTAAGACAAGGGGTGGCGGTCTGTGTATATTTGTAAACAACAGCTTGTGCACGAAATCTAATATTAAGGAAGTCTCGAGGTTTTGCTCACCTGAGGTAAAGTATCTCATGATAAGCTGTAGACCACACTATTTACCAAGAGAGTTTTCATCTATATTGTTCGTAGCTGTCTATTTACCACCACAAACCGATGCTGGCACTAAGACCGCACTCAATGAGCTGTATAAGGCCATAAGCAAACAGGAAAACGCTCATCCAGAGGCGGAGCTCCTAGTGGCCAGGGACTTTAATGCAGGGAAACTTAAATCCATTTTACCTCATTTCTACCAGCATGTTAAATGTGCAACCAGAAGGAAACAAACTCTAGACCACCTTTACTCCACACACAGAGACACGTACAAAGATCTCCCTCGCCCTCCATTTGGCAAATCTGACAATAATTCTATCCTCCTGATTCCTGCTTACAAGCAAAAACTAAAGCAGGAAGCACCACTGACTCGGTCAATAAAGAAGTGGTCAGATGATGCAGATGCTAAGCTACAGGACTGTTTTGCTAGCGCAGACTGGAATATGTTCCGGGATTCTTCCGATGTCATTGAAGAGTACACCACATAAGTCACTGGCTTCATCAATAAGTGCATCGATGACGTCGTCCCCACAGTGACCGTACGTACATACCCCAACCAGAAGCCATGGATTACAGGCAACATCCGCACTGAGCAAAAGGGTAGAGCTGCCGCTTTCAAGGAGCAGGACTGTAACCCGGACACTTATAAGAAATCCCATTATGCCCTCCGACAAACCATCAAACAGGCAAAGCTTCAATACAGGACTAAGATTGAATCGTACTACACCGGCTCCGACGCTCGTCGGATGTGACAGGGCTCGCAAACTATTACAGACTACAAAGGGATGCACAGCCGCGAGCTGCCCAGAGACACGAGCCTACCAGAGGAGCTAAATTACTTGTATGCTCGCTTCGAGGCAAGCAACACTGAAGCATGCATGAGAGCATCAACTGTTCCGGACGACTGTGTGATCACGCTCTCCGTAGCCGATGTGAGTAAAACTTTAAACAGGTCAACATTCACAAGGCCGCAGGGCCAGACGGATTACCAGGACGTGTACTCCGAGCATGCGCTGACCAACTGGCAAGTGTCTTCACTGACATTTTCAACCTGTCCCTGACTGAGTCTGTAATACCAACATGTTTCAAGCAGACCACCATAGTCCCTGTGCCCAAGAACACTAAGGTAACCTGCCTAAATGAATACAGACCCGTAGCACTGACGACTGTAGCCATGAAGTGCTTTGAAAGGCTGGTCATGGCTCACATCAACACCATTCTCCCAGAAACCCTAAACCCAGTCCAATTTGCATACATCCCCAACAGATCCACAGATGATGCAATCTCTATTGCACTCCACACTGCCCTTTCCCACCTGGACAAAATGAACACCTACGTGAAAATGCTATTCATTGACTACAGCTCAGTGTTCATCACCATAGTGCCCTCAAAGCTCATCACTAAACTAAGGACCCTGGGACTAAACACCTCCCTATGCAACTGGATCCTGGACTTCCTGACGTGCCGCCCCCAGGTGGTAAGGGTAGGTAACAACACATCTGCCACGCTGATCCTCAACACGGGGGCCCCTCTAGAATGTGTGCTCAGCCCCCTCCTGTACTCCCTGTTCACCCATGACTGCATGGCCAGGCACGACTCCAACACCATCATTACGTTTTAAGACGACACAACAGTGGTAGGCCTGATCATCAACAACGATGAGACAGCCTATAGGGAGGAGGTCAGAGACCTGGACGTGTGGTGGCAGGATAACAACCTCTCCCTCAACATGATCAAGACAAATGAGATGATTGTGGACTTAAGGAAAAGGAGGGCCGAGCACGCCCCCATTCTCATCGACGGGGCTGTAGTGGAACAAGTTGAGAGCTTTAAGGTCCTTGGTGTCCACATCACCAACAAACTATCATGGTCCAAACACACCAAGACAGTCGTGCAGAGGGCACGACAAAGCCTATTCCCCCTCAGGAGACTGAATAGATTTGGCATGGGTCCTCAGATCATCAAAAAGTTATTCAGCTGCACCATCGAGAGCCTCCTGACTGGTTGCGTCACTGTGTGGCGGGTGATTTCGTCAGGTGCAGGAGGGTAAATCACAGAGTAAAAGGTTTATTCGGCAATACAGCGGTACGCAGCAATGCGTAAAACACTCCAATGCGGTAAATACGGCGCACTGGAGAAAACAAGGCACACGGGTGAATATCCTGGAGATACACAATACAATACAGCTCCACCGAGCTATAGTCACCTCCACAATAAACAATCACACACAAAGACAAGGGGGACAGAGGGAACACTTATACAGGTACTGATGAGGGGATATGAACCAGGTGTGTGTAATAAACAAGACAAAACAAATGGAATGATGAGATGAGGAGCGGCAGTGGCTAGAAGGCCAGTGACGACGAACGCTGAAGCCTGCCCGAACAAGGAGGGGAGGCAGCTTCGGAGGAAGTCGTGACACACTGCCTGGTATGGCAACTACTTGGCCTCCGACCGCAAGGCACTACAGAGGGTAGTGGTTACATTCCAGTCCATCACTGGGGCCAAGCTTCCTGCCATCCAGGACCTCTATACCAGGCGGTGTCAGAGGAGGCCCTAGAAGTTGTCAAAGACTCCAGCCACCCTAGTCATAGACTGTTCTCTCTGCTACCGCACGCAAAGCGGTACAGGAGTGCCAACTCTAGGTCCAAAAGGCTTCTTAACAGCTTCTACCACCAAGCCATAAGACTTCTGAACAGCTAATCAAATGGCTACCCAAACTATTTGCATTGTTCCCGCCCCCTCTTTTACGTTGCTGCTACTCTCTGTTTAGTATCTATGCATAGTCACTTTAACTCTACCTACATGTACATATTACCCCAATTACCTCGACTAATTGGTACCCCCTGTATATAGCTATATATAGCCTGTATATTGACTCTGTACCGGTACCCCCTGTATATAGCCTGTATATTGACTCTGTACCGGTACCCCCTGTATATAGCCTGTACATTGACTCTGTACCGGTACCCCCTGTATATAGCTGTATATAGCCTGTACATTGACTCTGTACCGGTACCCCCTGTATATAGCCTGTATATAGCCTGTACATTGACTCTGTACCGGTACCCCCTGTATATAGCTGTATATAGCCTGTACATTGACTCTGTACCGGTACCCCCTGTAATAGCTGTAATTGACTCTGTACCGTCCCCTGATATAGCTGTATTAGCCTGTAATTGACTCTGTACCGGTACCCCCTGTATATAGCTGTATATAGCCTGTAATTGACTCTGTACCGGTACCCCCTGTATATAGCCTGTATATTGACTCTGTACATACCGGTACCTGTACCCCCCTGTATTAGCTGTATAAGCCTGTATATTGACTCTGTACCGGTACCCCCTGTAATAGCTTATGACCGTCGGTACCCTATAGCCTGTATATTGACTCTGTACCGGTACCCCCCTGTATATAGCTGTATATAGCCTGTATATTGACTCTGTCACCGGTACCCCCTGTATGTAGCTGTATATAGCCTGTATATTGACTCTGCACCGGTACCACCCCTGTATTAGCTGTATATAGCCTGTATATTGACTCTGACCGGTACCCCCTGTATATAGCCTGTATATTGACTCTGTACCGGTACCCCCTGTATATAGCTGTATATAGCCTGTATATTGACTCTGTACCGGTACCCCCTGTATGTAGCTGTATATAGCCTGTATATTGACTCTGCACCGGTACCCCCTGTATATAGCCTGTATATTGACTCTGTACCGGTACCCCCTGTATATAGCTGTATATTGACTCTGTACCGGTACCCCCTGTATATAGCCTCCCTACTGTTATTTTATTGCTGCTCTTTAATGATTTGTTATTTGTATTTTTTACTTAACACTTTTTTTTTCTTAAAACTGCATTGTTGGTTAAGGGCTTGTCAGTAAGCATTTCACTGTAAGGTCTAACCTACACCTGTTGTGTTCGGCGCATGTGACGAATAACATTTGATTTGATTTGATCTACATATACACGTAGAAAGTATTATAAATCTGACTTCAATACATAATGATTCAGTGTATTCCTGTCAAGAGTCAAATCTAATGCTGTCCTCCTTATGACAATCGCCAGCAGCAACAATTTCTGCAGAGCCAACATGTGCATCAGCCACATTCTAAAACTCTAGTTACTGCAGTAGACACACCGACGAATGAGCACGTGTGTGTGTGTGTGTGTGTGTGTGTGTGTGTGTGTGTGTGTGTGGGTGGGTGGGTATATGAGTATGTGTGTGTCTGTGTGTGTTTGAGCGTGCTCTGTGCATGCAC
Source organism: Coregonus sp. 'balchen' (assembly GCA_902810595.1). Lineage (NCBI taxonomy): Eukaryota > Metazoa > Chordata > Actinopteri > Salmoniformes > Salmonidae > Coregonus > Coregonus sp. 'balchen'. The sequence goes on along the minus strand of LR778253.1, from coordinate 3,439,013 downwards.
GTGTGTGTGTGTGTGTGTGTGCGTGCGTGCTTGTTTTCACTGGACCGTTGAGTAATGCAACCATGGGGAATAGGTGGAGCTCCTTCGCATCCCGAGTCGTCTGGAATCTGGATCCAGAACTACTTACTGAGCTACTGGCTCAGAACCACTGTTGGGCTGGGCTGGTTCTGGCTGGGTCTGGTTGGGCTGGGCTGGGTCTGGTTGGGCTGGATCTGGCTGGGCTGGGCTGGGCTGGTCTGGGTCTGGTTGGGCTGGGCTGGGTCTGGTTGGGCTGGGTCTGGGTCTGGTTGGGCTGGATCTGGCTGGGCTGGGCTGGGCTGGGCTGGGTCTGGTTGGGCTGGGCTGAGTCTGGTTGGGCTGGGTCTGGGTCTGGGTCTGGTTGGGCTGGGTCTGGCTGGGATGGGCTGGCTTGGGTCTGGCTGGGTCTGGTTGGGCTGGTTCTGGTTGGGCAGGGTCTGGTTGGGCAGGGTCTGGTTGGGCAGGGTCTGGCTGGGCTGGGTCGACTAACTGACTGATTGGGAGAGAGAGATGTTGGAAGATGGAATTGATTGGAGACACTTGTCTTCTGCTCTTCCTTTAAGATGTGTGTTGTGTTGTCCAGTGTTGGGTGTGTGTGTGTGTTGTGTTGTCCAGTGTTGGGTGTGTGTGTGTGTTGTGTTGTCCAGTGTTGGGGATGTGTGTGTTGTGTTGTCCAGTGTTGGGGATGTGTGTGTTGTGTTGTCCAGTGTTGGGGATGTGTGTGTTGTGTTGTCCAGTGTTGGGGATGTGTGTGTTGTGTTGTCCAGTGTTGGGGATGTGTGTGTTGTGTTGTCCAGTGTTGGGGATGTGTGTGTTGTGTTGTCCTGTGTACTTTTTGCGGTAACAAGTAATATAACGTAGTTGACAAATAATATTACAGTTACTGATTAAAGAGATGGGTTGTTCATTTTCTTATAATTCCCTTCCTAAATACTGTGATTATCATTATTCCCTCTCTCTTGGAGCAATATAAACCCTGCCCCAGATTTGAATTGTTTTGTCCTCTCATCAAGTTCCTGTTTACGCATGCACACACTACTAATGACACCTTTAGTGAGGGAGATCACACTCTACTACTGACAGCTTTAGTGAGGGAGATCACACTCTACTACTGACAGCTTTAGTGAGGGATATCACACTCTACTACTACTGCTTTAGTGAGGGAGATCACACTCTACTACTACTGCTTTAGTGAGGGAGATCACACTCTACTACTGACAGCTTTAGTGAGGGAGATCACACTCTACTACTGACAGCTTTAGTGAGGGAGATCACACTCTACTACTGACAGCTTTAGTAAGGGAGTAAACACTCTACTACTACTGCTTTAGTGAGGGAGATCACACTCTACTACTGACAGCTTTAGTGAGGGAGATCACACTCTACTACTGACAGCTTTAGTGAGGGAGATCACACTCTACTACTGACAGCTTTAGTAAGGGAGATCACACTCTACTACTGACAGCTTTAGTAAGGGAGTAAACACTCTACTACTACTGCTTTAGTGAGGGAGATCACACTCTACTACTGACAGCTTTAGTGAGGGAGATCACACTCTACTACTGACAGCTTTAGTGAGGGAGATCACACTCTACTACTGACTGCTTTAGTGAGGGAGATCACACTCTACTACTGACAGCTTTAGTGAGGGAGATCACACTCTACTACTGACAGCTTTAGTGAGGGATATCACACTCTACTACTGACTGCTTTAGTGAGGGAGATCACACTCTAGTACTGACAGCTTTAGTGAGGGAGATCACACTCTACTACTGACTGCTTTAGTGAGGGAGATCACACTCTACTACTGACAGCTTTAGTGAGGGAGATCACACTCTACTACTGACAGCTTTAGTGAGGGATATCACACTCTACTACTACTGCTTTAGTGAGGGAGATCACACTCTACTACTACTGCTTTAGTGAGGGAGATCACACTCTACTACTGACAGCTTTAGTGAGGGAGATCACACTCTACTACTGACAGCTTTAGTGAGGGAGTAAACACTCTACTACTACTGCTTTAGTGAGGGAGATCACACTCTACTACTGACAGCTTTAGTGAGGGAGATCACACTCTACTACTGACAGCTTTAGTAAGGGAGATCACACTCTACTACTGACAGCTTTAGTAAGGGAGTAAACACTCTACTACTACTGCTTTAGTGAGGGAGATCACACTCTACTACTGACAGCTTTAGTGAGGGAGATCACACTCTACTACTGACAGCTTTAGTGAGGGAGATCACACTCTACTACTGACAGCTTTAGTGAGGGAGATCACACTCTACTACTACTGCTTTAGTGAGGGAGATCACACTCTACTACTGACAGCTTTAGTGAGGGAGATCACACTCTACTACTACTGCTTTAGTGAGGGAGATCACACTCTACTACTGACAGCTTTAGTGAGGGAGATCACACTCTACTACTGACAGCTTTAGTGAGGGAGATCACACTCTACTACTGACAGCTTTAGTGAGGGAGATCACATTCTACTACTGACAGCTTTAGTGAGGGAGATCACACTCTACTACTGACAGCTTTAGTGAGGGAGATCACACTCTACTACTACTGCTTTAGTGAGGGAGATCACACTCTACTACTACTGCTTTAGTGAGGGAGATCACACTCTACTACTGACAGCTTTAGTGAGGGAGATCACACTCTACTACTGACAGCTTTAGTGAGGGAGATCACACTCTACTACTGACAGCTTTAGTGAGGGAGATCACATTCTACTACTGACAGCTTTAGTGAGGGAGATCACACTCTACTACTGACAGCTTTAGTGAGGGAGATCACACTCTACTACTACTGCTTTAGTGAGGGAGATCACACTCTACTACTGACAGCTTTAGTGAGGGAGATCACACTCTACTACTGACTGCTTTAGTGAGGGAGATCACACTCTACTACTACTGCTTTAGTGAGGGAGATCACACTCTACTACTGACTGCTTTAGTGAGGGATATCACACTACTACTGACAGCTTTAGTGAGGGAGATCACACTCTACTACTGACAGCTTTAGTAAGGGAGATCACACTCTACTACTGACAGCTTTAGTGAGGGATATCACACTCTACTACTACTGCTTTAGTGAGGGAGATCACACTCTACTACTGACAGCTTTAGTGAGGGAGTTCACACTCTACTACTACTGCTTTAGTGAGGGAGATCACACTCTACTACTACTGCTTTAGTGAGGGAGATCACACTCTACTACTACTGCTTTAGTGAGGGAGATCACACTCTACTACTGACAGCTTTAGTGAGGGAGATCACACTCTACTACTGACTGCTTTAGTGAGGGAGATCACACTCTACTACTGACAGCTTTAGTGAGGGAGATCACACTCTACTACTACTGCTTTAGTGAGGGAGATCACACTCTACTACTGACAGCTTTAGTGAGGGAGATCACACTCTACTACTACTGCTTTAGTAAGGGAGATCACACTCTACTACTGACAGCTTTAGTGAGGGAGATCACACTCTAGTACTGACAGCTTTAGTGAGGGAGATCACACTCTACTACTGACAGCTTTAGTGAGGGAGATCACACTCTACTACTGACAGCTTTAGTGAGGGAGATCACACTCTACTACTACTGCTTTAGTAAGGGAGATCACACTCTACTACTGACAGCTTTAGTGAGGGAGATCACACTCTACTACTGACAGCTTTAGTGAGGGAGATCACACTCTACTACTACTGCTTTAGTGAGGGAGATCACACTCTACTACTGACAGCTTTAGTGAGGGAGATCACACTCTAGTACTGACAGCTTTAGTGAGGGAGATCACACTCTACTACTGACAGCTTTAGTGAGGGAGATCACACTCTACTACTACTGCTTTAGTGAGGGAGATCACACTCTACTACTACTGCTTTAGTGAGGGAGATCACACTCTACTACTACTGCTTTAGTGAGGGAGATCACACTCTACTACTGACAGCTTTAGTGAGGGAGATCACACTCTACTACTGACTGCTTTAGTGAGGGAGATCACACTCTACTACTGACAGCTTTAGTGAGGGAGATCACACTCTACTACTGACAGCTTTAGTGAGGGAGATCACACTCTACTACTGACAGCTTTAGTAAGGGAGTAAACACTCTACTACTACTGCTTTAGTGAGGGAGATCACACTCTACTACTGACAGCTTTAGTGAGGGAGATCACACTCTACTACTGACAGCTTTAGTGAGGGAGATCACACTCTACTACTGACAGCTTTAGTAAGGGAGATCACACTCTACTACTGACAGCTTTAGTAAGGGAGTAAACACTCTACTACTACTGCTTTAGTGAGGGAGATCACACTCTACTACTGACAGCTTTAGTGAGGGAGATCACACTCTACTACTGACAGCTTTAGTGAGGGAGATCACACTCTACTACTACTGCTTTAGTGAGGGAGATCACACTCTACTACTGACAGCTTTAGTGAGGGAGATCACACTCTAGTACTGACAGCTTTAGTGAGGGAGATCACACTCTACTACTGACAGCTTTAGTGAGGGAGATCACACTCTACTACTACTGCTTTAGTGAGGGAGATCACACTCTACTACTGACAGCTTTAGTGAGGGAGTTGGAAAATGGCAGAAGCATCTCAAACATGGACTTTCTTTGCGTGGAAATACTCCCATTACTTTGATCTGGTAGGAGGACAAAATTACAAGAATATAACTGTAAAATGTCAACTGTGCCCCAGGCGAGAAATACCTCTCTACTGCTAGAAACACTTCCAATCTCTTGAAGCACCTGCAAAAGCAACACGCCAAGACAAAACACGTAGTCGAAAGACCCCTTGAGGTCTGACCACTGCTGTTGAAGATGACTGTAGGCTTACCTCATCCAAACAACCAAGGCTTGGTTTTAATCGTTCAGGAGGACAGGCTGTAACCCAGGGAGAGACGAACAGCTTGTAGCTGGGTATGTAGTAGAGAAAATGCTGCCCTTATCCACGGTAGAATCCCCCTCTTTAAGTATCTGTCATTATTAAACCAGTTGGTGTATAGGCCTACGTAACGTAAAGTAACGTTGACATTGTTTACATTGAGTGAGGACGCGCAACGTTTTGGGGTGTGACGCAAAAGTAATATAACCAGCAGTGTAACTAATGACTTTTCCCAGGGAGTAATACGTAAAGTAATTAGTTACTGTTGAAAGAAGTAACAAGTAATAGTTAATATATTACTGTTTTTGAGTAACGACAACAACACTGGCTGTGGCCAATACACACTTACCTTATATATAATATATGAACCCCTTACCTTGTATATAATATAATATATGAACACTTTACCTTACAGTGGCTTGCAAAAGTATTCACCCCCCTTGGCATTTTTCCTACTTTGTTGCCTTACAACCTGGAATTAAAATTGATTTTGGGGGGGTTTGTATCATTTGATTTACACAACATGCCTACCACTTTGAAGATGCCAAATATTTTTTCTTGTGAAACAAACAAGAAATAAGACAAAAAAACTGAAAACTTGAGAGTGCATAACTATTCACCCCCCCCCCAAAGTCAATACTTTGTAGAGCCACCTTTTGCAGCAAGTACAGCTGCAAGTCTCTTGGGGTATGTCTCTATAAGTTTGGCACATCTAGCCACTGGGAATCTTGCCCATTCTTCAAGGCAAAACTGCTCCAGCTCCTTCAAGTTGGATGGGTTCCGCTGTTGTACAGCAATCTTTAAGTCATACCACAGATTCTCAATTGGATTAAGGTCTGGGCTTTGACTTGGCCATTCCAAGACATTTAAATGTTTCCCCTTAAACCACTTGAGTGTTGCTTTAGCAGTATGCTTAGGGTCATTGTCCTGCTGGAAGGTGAACCTCCATCCCAGTCTCAAATCTCTGGAAGACTGAAACAGGTTTCCCTCAAGAATTTCCCTGTATTTAGTGCCATCCATCATTCCTTCAATTCTGACGAGTTTCCCAGTCCCTGCTGATAAAAGACATCCCCACAGCATGGGGATGGTGTTCTCGGGGTGATGAGAGGTGTTGGGTTTGCGCCAGACATAACGTTTTACTTGATGGTCAAAAAGCTCAATTCTAGTCTCATCTGACCAGAGTACCTTCTTCCATATGTTTGGGGAGTCCCACATGCCTTTTGGCGAACACCAAACGTGTTTGCTTATTTTTGTCTTGAAGCTATGGCTTTTTTCTGACCACTCTTCCATAAAGCCCAGCTATGTGGAGTGTACAGCTTAAAGTGGTCCTATGGACAGATACTCCAATCGCCGCTGTGGAGCTTTGCAGCTCCTTCAGGGTTATCTTTGGTCTCTTTGTTGCCTCTGATTAATGCCCTCCTTGCCTGGTCCGTGAGTTTTGGTGGGCGGCCCGCTCTTGACAGGTTTGTTGTGGTGCCATATTCTTTCCATTTTTGAATAATGGATTTAATGGTGCTCCATGGGATGTTCAAAGTATCAGATATTTTTTTATAACCCAACCCTGATCTGTACTTCTCCACAACTTTGTCCCTGACCTGTTTGGAGAGCTCCTTGGTCTTCATGGTGCCGCTTGCTTGGTGGTGCCCCTTGCTTAGTGGTGTTACAAACTCTGGGGCCTTTCAGAACAGGTGTATATATACTGAGATCATGTGACAGATCATGTGACACTTAGATTGCACACAGATGGACTTTATTTAACTAATTATGTGACTTCTGAAGGTAATTGGTTGCACCAGATATGCATGCACCACTTATCCGTAATTTATTTTTTCGAATTTTTTGAAACAGGTAATTTTTTTCATGAAATCCAAATAAAAATCCATTTAAATTACAGGTTGTAAAAATAGGAAAAACGCCAAGGGGGATGAATTAGCACCTTACCTTATATATAATATAATATATTAGCACCTTACCTTATATATAATATAATATATTAGCACCTTACCTTATATATAATATAATATATTAACACCTTACCTTATATATAATATAATATATTAACACCTTACCTTATATATAATATAATATATTAACACCTTACCTTATATATAATATAATTTAATATATTAACACCTTACCTTATATATAATATAATACAGTGAGGGAAAAAAGTATTTGATCCCCTGCTGCTTTTTGTATGTTTGCCCACTGACAAAGAAATGATCAGTCTATAATTTTAATGGTAGGTTTATTTGAACAGTGAGAGACAGAATAACAACAACAAAATCCAGAAAAACGCATGTCAAAAATGTTAGAAATTGATTTGCATTTTAATGAGGGAATTAAGTATTTGACTCCCTCTCAATCAGAAAGATTTCTGGCTCCCAGGTGTCTTTTATACAGGTAACGAGCTGAGATTAGGAGCACACTCTTAAAGGGAGTGCTCCTAATCTCAGTTTGTTACCTGTATAAAAGACACCTGTCCACAGAAGCAATCAATCAATCAGATTCCAAACTCTCCACCATGGCCAAGACCAAATAGCTCTCCAAGGATGTCAGGGACAAGATTGTAGACCTACATAAGACTGGAATGGGCTACAAGACCATCACCAAGCAGCTTGGTGAGAAGGTGACAACAGTTGGTGCGTTTATTCGCAAATGGAAGAAACACAAAAGAACTGTCAATCTCCCTCGGCCTGGGGCTCCATGCAAGATATCTCCTCGTGGAGTTGCAATGATCATGAGACCGGTGAGGAATCATCCCAGAACTACACGGGAGGATCTTGTCAATGATCTCAAGGCAGTTGGGACCATAGTCACCAAGAAAACAATTGGTAACACACTACGCCGTGAAGGACTGAAATCCTGCAGCGCCCGCAAGGTCCCCCTGCTCAAGAAAGCACATATACAGGCCCGACTGAAGTTTGCCAATGAACATCTGAACGATTCAGAGGAGAACTGGGTGAAAGTGTTGTGGTCAGATGAGACCAAAATCGAGCTCTTTGGCATCAACTCAACTCGCCGTGTTTGGAGGAGGAGGAATGCTGCCTATGACCCTAAGAACACCATCCCCACCCTCAAACATGGAGGTGGAAACATTATGCGTTGGGGGTGTTTTTCTGCTAAGGGGACAGGACAACTTCACCGCATCAAAGGGACGATGGACGGGGCCATGTACCGTCAAATCTTGGGACGGGGCCATGTACCGTCAAATCTCCTCCTTCCCTCAGCCAGGGCATTGAAAATGGGTCATGGATGGGTATTCCAGCATGACAATGACCCAAAACACATAGAAAATCTGTGGAGGGAGCTGAAGGTTCGAGTTGCCAAACGTCAGCCTCGAAACCTTCATGACTTGGAGAAGATCTGCAAAGAGGAGTGGGACAAAATCCCTCCTGAGATGTGTGAAAACCTGGTGGCCAACTACAAGAAATGTCTGACCTCTGTGATTGCCAACAAGGGTTATGCCACCAAGTACTAAGTCATGTTTTGCAGAGGGGTCAATTACTTATTTCCCTAATTAAAATGCAAATCAATTTATAACATTTTGGACATGCGTTGTTCTGGATTTTTTGTTGTTGTTATTCTGTCTCTCACTGTTCAAATAAACCTACCATTAAAATTATAGACTGATAATTTCTTTGTCAGTGGGCAAACGTACAAAATCAGCAGGGGATCAAATACTTTTTTCCCTCACTGTATATTAACACCTTACCTTATATATAATATATTAACACTTTATTCTTGACAATATAAAGCAGCTCAGCAGCTGATGCTTAATGACTCTAAACTAATAATATAATTATTAATATAATTAATTATAATAATAATAATCCTGGATGATCCTTGATATTACCCTCATCTGCGTCGCCGAATTCTCTGCGAAGCCTCTTCCTGATAGTTAACCGTCGGCTGCCCAGAGAACAGGCTACTCTGGTGAATTTCAATGATAAATGGAAAATGGTGCTCGTTTATAAAGTTAAATCAAAGTTGAATCAATGTTGGTAAGATCACATGATGATTCATTCGTCTTCTATACTGATCAAAAATATAAACGCAACATGTGAAGTGTTGGTCCCATATTTCATGAGCTGAAATAAAAGATCCCAGAAAATGTTCCATACACACAAAAAGCTTATTTTGTGCACAAATTTGTTTACATCCCTGTTAGTGAGCATTTCTCCTTTGCCAAGATAATCCATCCACCTGACAGCTGTGGCATGTCAAGAAACTGATTAAACAGCATGATCATTACACAGGTGCACCTTGTGCTGGAGACAATAAAAGGCCCCTGTAAAATGTGCAGTTTTGTCACACAACATAATGCCACAGATGTCTCAACTTTTGAGGGAGCATGCAATTGGCATGCTGACTGCAGGAATGTCCACCAGAGCTATTGCCCGAGAATTGAATGTTAATTTCTCTACCATAAGCCACCTCCAACGTTGTTTTAGAGAATTTGGCAGTACGTCCAACCTGCCTCACAACCGCAGACCACGTGTAACCATGCCAGCCCAGGACCTCCACATCCGGCTTCTTCACCTGCGGGATCATCTGAGGCCAACCACCCGGACAGCTGATGAAACTGAGGAGTATTTATTTCTGTAATGAAGCCCTTTTGTCGGGAAAAACTCATTCTGATTGGCTGGGCATGGCTCCCAAGTGGGTGGGCCTATGCCCTCCCAGGCCCACCCATGGATGTGCCCCTGCCCAGTCATGTGAAATCCAAAGATTAAGGCCTAATAAATGTATTTCAATTGACTGATTTCCTTATATGAACTGTAACTCAGTAAATACGTTGAAATTGTTGCATATTGCTTTTATATTTTTGTTCAGTGTACACTAGCAGTCAAACGTTTTAGAACAGATGCTCATTCAAGGGTTTTTCTTTATTTTTACATTGATTCTACATTGTAGAATAATAGTGAAGACATCAAAACTATGAAATAACACATATGGAATCATGTAGTAAACAAAAAAGTGTTAAATAAATCAAAATATATTTTATATTTGAGATTCTTCAAATAGCCACCCTTTGCCTTGATGCCAGCTTTGCAGACTCTTGGCATTCTCTCAACCAGCTTCACCTGGAATGCTGTTCCAACAGTCTTGAAGGAGTTCCCACATATGCTGAGCACTTGTTGGCTGCTTTTCCTTCACTCTGTGGTCCGACTCATCCCAAACCATCTCAATTTGGTTGAGGTCGGGGGTTTCTGATGCAGCACTCCACCACTCTCCTTCTTGATCAAATAGCCCTTACACAGCCTGGAGGTGTGTTGGGTCATTGTCCTGTTGAAAAACAAATGATAGTCCCACTAAGCGCAAACCAGATGGGATGGCGTATTGCTGCAGAATGCTGTGGTAGCCATGCTGGTTAATTGTGCCTTGAATTCTAAATAAATCACAGACAGTCTCACCAGCAAAGCACCCCCACACCATAACACCTCCTCCTCCATGCTTTACGGTGGGAACTACACATGCAGAGATCATCCGTTCACCCACACCGCGTCTCACAAAGACACGGTGGTTGGAACCAAAAATCTCCAATTTGGACTCCAGACCAAAGGACAGGTTTCCACTGGTCTAATGTCCATTACTCGTGTTTCTTGGCCCAAGCAAGTCTCTTCTTCTTATTGGTGTCCTTTAGTAGTGGTTTCTTTGCAGCAATTCGACCATGAAGGCCTGATTCACACAGTCTCCTCTGTACAGTTGATGTTGAGATGTGTCTGTTACTTGAACTCTGTGAAGCATTTATTTGGGCTGCAATTTCTGAGGCTGGTAACTCTAATGAACTTATCCTCTGCAGCAGAGGTAACTCTGGGTCTTCCATTCCTGTGGTGGTCCTCACGAGAGCCAGTTTCATCATAGCGCTTGCTGGTTTTTGCGACTGCACTTGAAGAAACGTTCAAAGTTATTTTAATGTTCCGTATTGACTTACCTTCATGTCTTAAGTTATTATAAAGTAATGATGGACTGTTGTTTCTCTTTGCTTATTTGAGCTGTTCTTGCCATAATATGGACTTGGTCTTTTACCAAATAGGGCTATCTTCTGTATACCCCCCCCCCCCCCCCACAAATTAACTTTTAAGAAGGCACACCTGTTAATGGGAATACATTCCAGGTGACTACCTCATGAAGCTGGTTGAGAGAATGCCAAGAGTATGCAAAGCTGTCATCAAGGCAAAGGGTGGCTATTTGAAGAATCTCAAATATAAAATATATTTAGATTTTTTTAACACTTTTTTGGTTACTACATGATTCCATTTGTGTTATTTCATAGTTTTGATGTCTTCACTATTATTCTACAATGTAGAAAATAATAAAAAATAAAGAAAAACCCTGGAATGAGTAGGTGTGTCCAAACTTTTGATTGGTACTGTAAATATACACTACCGTTAAAAAGTTTGGGCTCACTTACAAATTCCCTTGCTTTCGAAAGAAAAGCAATTTTTTTGTCCATTAAAATAACATCAAATTGATCAGAAATACAGTTTAGACATTGTTAATGTAAATGGCTATTGTAGCTGGAAACTGCAGATTTTTTATGGAATATCTACAGTATATAGGGCCAATTATCAGCAACCATCAGTCCTGTGTTCCAATGGCACGTTGTGTTTGCAAAATCCTAGTTTATCATTTTAAAAGGCTAATTGATCATTAGAAAACCCTTTTGCAATTATGTTAGCACAGCTGAAAACTGTTATGCTGATTAAAGAAGCAATAAAACCGGCCTTCTTGAGACTAGTTGAGTATCTGGAGCATCAGCAATTGTGGGTTCGATTACAGGCTCAAAATGGCCAGAAACAAAGAACTTTCTTCTGAAACTCGACAGTCTATTCTTGTTCTGAGAAATGAAGGCTATTCCATGCAAGAAATTGCCAAGAAACTGAAGATCTCGTACAACGCTGTGTACTGCTCCCTTCACAGAACAGCGCAAACTGGCTCTAACCAGAATAGAAAGAGGAGTGGGAGGCCCCGGTGCACAGCTGAGCAAGAGGACAAATACATTAGAGTGTCTAGTTTGAGAAACAGGCGCCTCACAAGTCCTCAACTGGCAGCTTCATTAAATAGTACCCGCAAAACACCAGTCTCAACGTCAACAGTGAAGAGGCGACTCCGGGATGCTGACCTTCTAGGCATAGTTGCAAAGAAAAAGCCATATCTCAGACTGGCCAATAAAAAGAAAAGATTAAGATGGGCAAAAGAACACAGACACTGGACAGAGGAAGATTGGAAAAAAGTGGTATAGACAGACGAATCGAAGTTTGAGGTGTTCGGATCACAAAGAAGAACATTTGTGAGATGCAGACCAAATGAAAAGATGCTGGAGGAGTGCTTGATGCCATCTGTCAAGCATGGTGGAGGCAATGTGATGGTCTGGGGGTGCTTTGGTGGTGGTAAAGTGGGAGATGTGTACAGGGTAAAAGGGATCTTGAAGAAGGAAGGCTATCACTCCATTTTGCAACGCCATACCATACCCTGTGGACGGCGCTTGATTGGAGCCAATTTCCTCCTACAACAGGACAATGACCCAAAGCACAGCTCCAAACTATGCAATAACTATTTGGGAAGAAGCAGTCAGCTGGTATTCTGTCTATAATGGAGTGGCCAGCACAGTCACCGGATCTCAATCCTATTGAGCTGTTGTGGGAGCAACTTGACCGTATGGTACGTAAGAAGTGCCCATCAAGCCAATCCAACTTGTGGGAGGTGCTTCAGGAAGCTACATCACTTCTAATGAGATTTTAAGATGATTTTGCGAATGGTCCGATTTTTCTCTCATGCCGCCAAAACTCAACAGCATGCACCACTAGGCAAAATACAAAATACAGTATGTGTTTTGATGGAAACAAAACATAAATAGTTTAGTTTTGGTTAACATCATCTGCTCCAGAATTTACTCACTGCACACGTTTTAAAACAACACTGTAGCCTTCATAACTTAAGAAGATCTAAATGCATATTCCCATGAAACTGAGAACAAATAGTTGGCTTCACAGGAGGTTGGTGGCACCTTAATGGGAGAATGGGCTCGTGGTAATGACTGGAGCAGAATCAGTGGAATGGTATCAAATTTATCAAACACATGGTTTCCATGGTGATGCCATTCCATTCGCTCCGTTCCGGCCATTATTATGAGCCGTTCTCCCCTCAGCAGCCCTCCACTGATAGCAATTTATATTTTATACGTACATTTGTTAATTTTACCGATAATCATAAGAGTTTAGTTTCTATCCACTTCCTTATTATTTCCCTGTTGTCCCATAGAGATGTATAGAGATCATAATGCTTTATCTGTCCCATGATGGCGTTGTCCCATAGAGATGTATAGAGATCATAATGCTTTATCTGTCCCATGATGCCGTTGTCCCATAGAGATGTATAGAGATCATAATGCTTTATCTGTCCCATGATGCCGTTGTCCCATAGAGATGTATAGAGATCATGGTGCTGAATCTGTCCCATGATGGCGTCTGTGAGCGCACGGGCAGCGCCATTGCGACAGATACAACGTTGCGATCTCTATACATCTCTATGACTGTGAAATGTGTTGTGGTTGTCCCACCTAGCTATCTTCAGATGAATGCACTAAACTGTAAGTCGCTCTGGATAAGAGCATCTGCTAAATGACTAAAACGTAAATGATGGACTGAGACAATGACAATGATTGTTCTCACACACCCCTAACATGTAATATGTACCCTTGTAATGTGTCTAAAAAAACACTTCCACACATACCAAACACTCCCTAATATGTTAATGTGAGTACTGTCAGTACCCACCAGCGGACAGAAGTTGTTGTTAGATGGAATATCAGCAGCAGACAGAAGTTGTTGTTAGATGGAATATCAGCAGCAGACAGAAGTTGTTGTTAGATGGGATATCAGCACCAGTCCAAACACAAATACGGCAAGCTTCTCAGGGTTCCAGTGTCTCATACAGAAACGGACCGCATGTATGTATGATTCAAACGGACAGCATGTATGTATGATTCAAAAGGACAGCATGTATGTATGATTCAAACGGACAGCATGTATGTATGATTCAAACGGACAGCATGTATGTATGATTCAAACGGACAGCATGTATGTATGATTCAAACGGACAGCATGTATGTATGATTCAAACGGACAGCATGTATGTATGATTCAAACGGACAGCATGTATGTATGATTCAAACGGACAGCATGTATGTATGATTCAAACGGACAGCATGTATGTATGATTCAAACGGACAGCATGTATGTATGATTCAAACGGACAGCATGTATGTATGATTCAAACGGACAGCATGTGTGTATGATTCAAACGGACAGCATGTGTGTATGATTCAAACGGACAGCATGTATGTATGATTCAAACGGACAGCATGTATGTATGATTCAAACGGACAGCATGTATGTATGATTCAAACGGACAGCATGTATGTATGATTCAAACGGACAGCATGTGTGTATGATTCAAACGGACAGCATGTGTGTATGATTCAAACGGACAGCATGTATGTATGATTCAAACGGACAGCATGTATGTATGATTCAAACGGACAGCATGTATGTATGATTCAAACGGACAGCATGTGTGTATGATTCAAACGGAAATCATGTGTGTATGATTCAAACGGACAGCATGTATGTATGATTCAAACGGACAGCATGTATGTATGATTCAAACGGACAGCATGTATGTATGATTAAAATGGACAGCATGTATGTATGATTCAAACGGACAGCATGTGTGTATCATTCAAACGGACAGCATGTGTGTATGATTCAAACGGACAGCATGTATGTATGATTCAATCGGACAGCATGTATGTATGATTCAAACGGACAGCATGTATGTATGATTCAAACGGACAGCATGTATGTATGATTCAAACGGACAGCATGTATGATTCAAACGGACAGCATGTATGTATGATTCAAACGGACAGCATGTATGTATGATTCAAACGGACAGCATGTATGTATGATTCAAACGGACAGCATGTATGTATGATTCAAACGGACAGCATGTGTGTATGATTCAAACGGACAGCATGTATGTATGATTCAAACGGACAGCATGTATGTATGATTCAAATGGACAGCATGTATGTATGATTCAAACGGACAGCATGTATGTATGATTCAAACGGACAGAATGTATGTATGATTCAAACGGACAGCATGTGTGTATGATTCAAACGGACAGCATGTATGTATGATTCAAACGGACAGCATGTGTGTATGATTCAAACGGACAGCATGTATGTATGATTCAAACGGACCGCATGTATGTATGATTCAAACGGACAGCATGTGTGTATGATTCAAACGGACCGCATGTGTGTATGATTCAAACGGACAGCATGTATGTATGATTCAAACGGACAGCATGTATGTATGATTCAAACGGACACAGCATGTATGTATGATTCAAACGGACACAGAATGTATGTATGATTCAAACGGACAGCATGTATGTATGATTCAAACGGACAGCATGTATGTATGATTCAAACAGACAGCATGTATGTATGATTCAAACGGACAGCATGTATGTATGATTCAAACGGACAGCATGTATGTATGATTCAAACGGACAGCATGTATGTATGATTCAAACGGACAGCATGTATGTATGATTCAAACGGACAGCATGTATGTATGATTCAAACGGACAGCATGTATGTATGATTCAAACGGACAGCATGTATGTATGATTCAAACGGACAGCATGTATGTATGATTCAAACGGACAGCATGTATGTATGATTCAAACGGACAGCATGTATGTATGATTCAAACGGACCGCATGTATGTATGATTCAAACGGACAGCATGTATGTATGATTCAAACGGACAGCATGTATGTATGATTCAAACGGACAGCATGTATGTATGATTCAAACGGACCGCATGTATGTATGATTCAAACGGACCGCATGTATGTATGATTCAAACGGACCGCATGTATGTATGATTCAAACGGACCGCATGTATGTATGATTCAAACGGACCGCATGTATGTATGATTCAAACGGACAGCATGTATGTATGATTCAAACGGACAGCATGTATGTATGATTCAAACGGACAGCATGTATGTATGATTCAAACGGACAGCATGTATGTATGATTCAAACGGACAGCATGTATGTATGATTCAAACGGACAGCATGTATGTATGATTCAAACGGACAGCATGTATGTATGATTCAAACGGACAGCATGTATGTATGATTCAAACGGACAGCATGTATGTATGATTCAAACGGACCGCATGTATGTATGATTCAAACGGACCGCATGTATGTATGATTCAAACGGACAGCATGTATGTATGATTCAAACGGACCGCATGTATGTATGATTCAAACGGACCGCATGTATGTATGATTCAAACGGACCGCATGTATGTATGATTCAAACGGACCGCATGTATGTATGATTCAAACGGACAGCATGTATGTATGATTCAAACGGACCGCATGTATGTATGATTCAAACGGACAGCATGTATGTATGATTCAAACGGACAGCATGTATGTATGATTCAAACGGACAGCATGTATGTATGATTCAAACGGACAGCATGTATGTATGATTCAAACGGACAGCATGTATGTATGATTCAAACGGACAGCATGTATGTATGATTCAAATGGACCGCATGTACGGACAGCATGTATGTATGATTCAAACGGACCGCATGTATGTATGATTCAAACGGACAGCATGTATGTATGATTCAAACGTACCGCATGTATGTTTGATTCAAACGGACAGCATGTATGTATGATTCAAACGGACCGCATGTATGTATGATTCAAACGGACAGCATGTATGTATGATTCAAACGGACAGCATGTATGTATGATTCAAACGGACAGCATGTATGTATGATTCAAACGGACAGCATGTATGTATGATTCAAACGGACAGCATGTATATATGATTCAAACGGACAGCATGTATGTATGATTCAAACGGACCGCATTTATGTATGATTCAAACGGACCGCATGTATGTATGATTCAAACGGACCGCATGTATGTATGATTCGAACGGACAGCATGTATGTATGATTCAAACGGACCGCATGTACGGACAGCATGTATGTATGATTCAAACGGACCGCATGTATGTATGATTCAAACGGACAGCATGTATGTATGATTCAAACGGACCGCATGTATGTTTGATTCAAACGGACAGCATGTATGTATGATTCAAACGGACCGCATGTATGTATGATTCAAACGGACAGCATGTATGTATGATTCAAACGGACAGCATGTATGTATGATTCAAACGGACAGCATGTATGTATGATTCAAACGGACAGCATGTATGTATGATTCAAACGGACAGCATGTATGTATGATTCAAACGGACAGCATGTATGTATGATTCAAACGGACAGCATGTATGTATGATTCAAACGGACAGCATGTATGTATGATTCAAACGGACAGCATGTATGTATGATTCAAACGGACAGCATGTATGTATGATTCAAACGGACCGCATGTATGTATGATTCAAACGGACCGCATGTATGTATGATTCAAACGGACAGCATGTATGTATGATTCAAACGGACCGCATGTATGTATGATTCAAACGGACCGCATGTATGTATGATTCAAACGGACCGCATGTATGTATGATTCAAACGGACCGCATGTATGTATGATTCAAACGGACAGCATGTATGTATGATTCAAACGGACCGCATGTATGTATGATTCAAACGGACAGCATGTATGTATGATTCAAACGGACAGCATGTATGTATGATTCAAACGGACAGCATGTATGTATGATTCAAACGGACAGCATGTATGTATGATTCAAACGGACAGCATGTATGTATGATTCAAACGGACAGCATGTATGTATGATTCAAATGGACCGCATGTACGGACAGCATGTATGTATGATTCAAACGGACCGCATGTATGTATGATTCAAACGGACAGCATGTATGTATGATTCAAACGGACCGCATGTATGTTTGATTCAAACGGACAGCATGTATGTATGATTCAAACGGACCGCATGTATGTATGATTCAAACGGACAGCATGTATGTATGATTCAAACGGACAGCATGTATGTATGATTCAAACGGACAGCATGTATGTATGATTCAAACGGACAGCATGTATGTATGATTCAAACGGACAGCATGTATATATGATTCAAACGGACAGCATGTATGTATGATTCAAACGGACCGCATGTATGTATGATTCAAACGGACCGCATGTATGTATGATTCAAACGGACCGCATGTATGTATGATTCGAACGGACAGCATGTATGTATGATTCAAACGGACCGCATGTATGTATGATTCAAACGGACCGCATGTATGTATGATTCAAATGGACAGCATGTATGTATGATTCAAACGGACCGCATGTATGTATGATTCAAACGGACAGCATGTATGTATGATTCAAACGGACAGCATGTATGTATGATTCAAACGGACAGCATGTATGTATGATTCAAACGGACAGCATGTATGTATGATTCAAACGGACAGCATGTATGTATGATTCAAACGGACAGCATGTATGTATGATTCAAACGGACAGCATGTATGTATGATTCAAACGGACAGCATGTATGTATGATTCAAACGGACCGCATGTATGTATGATTCAAACGGACCGCATGTATGTATGATTCAAACGGACCGCATGTATGTATGATTCAAACGGACCGCATGTATGTATGATTCAAACGGACCGCATGTATGTATGATTCAAACGGACAGCATGTATGTATGATTCAAACGGACCGCATGTATGTATGATTCAAACGGACAGCATGTATGTATGATTCAAACGGACAGCATGTATGTATGATTCAAACGGACAGCATGTATGTATGATTCAAACGGACAGCATGTATGTATGATTCAAACGGACAGCATGTATGTATGATTCAAACGGACAGCATGTATGTATGATTCAAACGGACAGCATGTATGTATGATTCAAACGGACCGCATGTATGTATGATTCAAACGGACAGCATGTATGTATGATTCAAACGGACAGCATGTATGTATGATTCAAACGGACAGCATGTATGTATGATTCAAACGGACAGCATGTATGTATGATTCAAACGGACCGCATGTATGTATGATTCAAACGGACAGCATGTATGTATGATTCAAACGGACAGCATGTATGTATGATTCAAACGGACAGCATGTATGTATGATTCAAACGGACAGCATGTATGTATGATTCAAACGGACAGCATGTATGTATGATTCAAACGGACAGCATGTATGTATGATTCAAACGGACCGCATGTATGTATGATTCAAACGGACCGCATGTATGTATGATTCAAACGGACCGCATGTATGTATGATTCAAACGGACAGCATGTATGTATGATTCAAACGGACCGCATGTATGTATGATTCAAACGGACCGCATGTATGTATGATTCAAACGGACAGCATGTATGTATGATTCAAACGGACCGCATGTATGTATGATTCAAACGGACAGCATGTATGTATGATTCAAACGGACAGCATGTATGTATGATTCAAACGGACAGCATGTATGTATGATTCAAACGGACAGCATGTATGTATGATTCAAACGGACAGCATGTATGTATGATTCAAACGGACAGCATGTATGTATGATTCAAACGGACAGCATGTATGTATGATTCAAACGGACAGCATGTATGTATGATTCAAACGGACAGCATGTATGTATGATTCAAACGGACAGCATGTATGTATGATTCAACCGGACAGCATGTATGTATGATTCAAACGGACAGCATGTATGTATGATTCAAACGGACCGCATGTATGTATGATTCAAACGGACCGCATGTATGTATGATTCAAACGGACAGCATGTATGTATGATTCAAACGGACTGCATGTATGTATGATTCAAACGGACAGCATGTATGTATGATTCAAACGGACAGCATGTATGTATGATTCAAACGGACCGCATGTATGTATGATTCAAACGGACAGCATGTATGTATGATTCAAACGGACAGCATGTATGTATGATTCAAACGGACAGCATGTATGTATGATTCAAATGGACAGCATGTATGTATGATTCAAACGGGCAGCATGTATGTATGATTCAAACGGACAGCATGTATGTATGATTCAAACGGACCGCATGTACGGACAGCATGTATGTATGATTCAAACGGACCGCATGTACGTATGATTCAAACGGACAGCATGTACGTATGATTCAAACGGACCGCATGTATGTTTGATTCAAACGGACAGCATGTATGTATGATTCAAACGGACCGCATGTATGTATGATTCAAACGGACAGCATGTATGTATGATTCAAACGGACAGCATGTATGTATGATTCAAACGGACAGCATGTATGTATGATTCAAACGGACAGCATGTATGTATGATTCAAACGGACAGCATGTATATATGATTCAAACGGACAGCATGTATGTATGATTCAAACGGACCGCATGTATGTATGATTCAAACGGACCGCATGTATGTATGATTCAAACGGACCGCATGTATGTATGATTCAAACGGACAGCATGTATGTATGATTCAAACGGACCGCATGTATGTATGATTCAAACGGACCGCATGTATGTATGATTCAAACGGACAGCATGTATGTATGATTCAAACGGACCGCATGTATGTATGATTCAAACGGACAGCATGTATGTATGATTCAAACGGACAGCATGTATGTATGATTCAAACGGACAGCATGTATGTATGATTCAAACGGACAGCATGTATGTATGATTCAAACGGACAGCATGTATGTATGATTCAAACGGACAGCATGTATGTATGATTCAAACGGACAGCATGTATGTATGATTCAAACGGACAGCATGTATGTATGATTCAAATGGACCGCATGTATGTATGATTCAAACGGACCGCATGTATGTATGATTCAAACGGACCGCATGTATGTATGATTCAAACGGACCGCATGTATGTATGATTCAAACGGACAGCATGTATGTATGATTCAAACGGACCGCATGTATGTATGATTCAAACGGACAGCATGTATGTATGATTCAAACGGACAGCATGTATGTATGATTCAAACGGACAGCATGTATGTATGATTCAAACGGACAGCATGTATGTATGATTCAAACGGACAGCATGTATGTATGATTCAAACGGACAGCATGTATGTATGATTCAAACGGACCGCATGTACGGACAGCATGTATGTATGATTCAAACGGACCGCATGTATGTATGATTCAAACGGACAGCATGTATGTATGATTCAAACGGACCGCATGTATGTTTGATTCAAACGGACAGCATGTATGTATGATTCAAACGGACCGCATGTATGTATGATTCAAACGGACAGCATGAATGTATGATTCAAACGGACAGCATGTATGTATGATTCAAACGGACAGCATGTATGTATGATTCAAACGGACAGCATGTATGTATGATTCAAACGGACAGCATGTATGTATGATTCAAACGGACAGCATGTATGTATGATTCAAACGGACCGCATGTATGTATGATTCAAACGGACCGCATGTATGTATGATTCAAACGGACCGCATGTATGTATGATTCAAACGGACAGCATGTATGTATGATTCAAACGGACCGCATGTATGTATGATTCAAACGGACCGCATGTATGTATGATTCAAACGGACAGCATGTATGTATGATTCAAACGGACCGCATGTATGTATGATTCAAATGGACAGCATGTATGTATGATTCAAACGGACAGCATGTATGTATGATTCAAACGGACAGCATGTATGTATGATTCAAACGGACAGCATGTATGTATGATTCAAACGGACAGCATGTATGTATGATTCAAACGGACAGCATGTATGTATGATTCAAACGGACAGCATGTATGTATGATTCAAACGGACAGCATGTATGTATGATTCAAACGGACCGCATGTATGTATGATTCAAACGGACCGCATGTATGTATGATTCAAACGGACCGCATGTATGTATGATTCAAACGGACAGCATGTATGTATGATTCAAACGGACCGCATGTATGTATGATTCAAACGGACCGCATGTATGTATGATTCAAACGGACAGCATGTATGTATGATTCAAACGGACCGCATGTATGTATGATTCAAACGGACAGCATGTATGTATGATTCAAACGGACAGCATGTATGTATGATTCAAACGGACAGCATGTATGTATGATTCAACCGGACAGCATGTATGTATGATTCAAACGGACAGCATGTATGTATGATTCAAACGGACCGCATGTATGTATGATTCAAACGGACCGCATGTATGTATGATTCAAACGGACAGCATGTATGTATGATTCAAACGGACTGCATGTATGTATGATTCAAACGGACAGCATGTATGTATGATTCAAACGGACCGCATGTATGTATGATTCAAACGGACAGCATGTATGTATGATTCAAACGGACCGCATGTATGTATGATTCAAACGGACCGCATGTATGTATGATTCAAACGGACAGCATGTATGTATGATTCAAACGGACCGCATTTATGTATGATTCAAACGGACAGCATGTATGTATGATTCAAACGGACAGCATGTATGTATGATTCAAACGGACAGCATGTATGTATGATTCAAACGGACAGCATGTATGTATGATTCAACCGGACAGCATGTATGTATGATTCAAACGGACAGCATGTATGTATGATTCAAACGGACAGCATGTATGTATGATTCAAACGGACAGCATGTATATATGATTCAAACGGACAGCATGTATGTATGATTCAAACGGACCGCATGGTCTAAGGCACTGCATCGCAGTGCTAGCTGTGCCACTAGAGATCCTGGTTCGAATCCAGGCTCTGTCGTAGCCGGCCGTGACCGGGAGACCCATGGGGCGGCGCGCAATTGGCCCAGCGTCGTCCAGGGTAGGGGAGGGAATGGCCGGCAGGGATGTAGCTCAGTTGATAGAGCATGGCGTTTGCAACGCCAGGGTTGTGGGTTCGATTCCCACATGGGGTATGAAAAAAAATATATAATAATAATGTATGCACTAACTGTAAGTCGCTCTGGATAAGAGCGTCTGCTAAATGACTAAAATGTAAATGTAAAAAATGTATGTATGATTCAAACGGACCGCATGTATGTATGATTCAAACGGACCGCATGTATGTATGATTCAAACGGACCGCATGTATGTATGATTCAAACGGACAGCATGTATGTATGATTCAAACGGACCGCATGTATGTATGATTCAAACGGACCGCATGTATGTATGATTCAAACGGACAGCATGTATGTATGATTCAAACGGACAGCATGTATGTATGATTCAAACGGACAGCATGTATGTATGATTCAAACGGACCGCATGTATGTATGATTCAAACGGACAGCATGTATGTATGATTCAAACGGACAGCATGTATGTATGATTCAAACGGACAGCATGTATGTATGATTCAAACGGACAGCATGTATGTATGATTCAAACGTCGTACTAGAACGCTGGCATTAAAACACATCACACCTCTAATCAGGAACAAGGTGTGATGCTCGGATGGGCAACAGACCTGGAAAAGTTCACCTGTCCACCTCTGGTTCATCCACCTCTGGCCTGCTGGCTCCCCTTCCTCTGCGGAAGCATAGTTCCCGCTCAGCCCAGTCAAAGCTATTCGCTGCTCTGGCATCCCAATGTTGGAACAAGCTCCCTCGCGACGCCAGGACAGCGGAGTCACTCACCACCTTCCGGAGACATTTGAAACCCCACCTCTTTAAGGAATACCTGGGATAGGATAAAGTAATCATTCTACCCCCCCCTTACTCCAACCCACCCCCCGCCCCCTAAAAAAAAAAGAAAAAAAGAAAAAAAAAAACACTTTTAAAGGGGTTTGTTGGGGTTGTTTTGAACCCCCGGGGGGTTGCAAAGCATTTAAAGGGGGGTTTTTCCCTCCCATAAGCCCAAAACCCCCCCCCAAAATTGAAAAATTAACACACAAAAAAAAACACCCCCCAGGAAAAACCCAAAAAAAAACTTTTTTTCGGGGGCCCCAAAAATTACAAATGGTGGGGGCCCGGGGGAATTAGACCCCCGGGGGAAAACCCCTGAAATTAAAAAACTCCGAAAAAACCGGGATGAAAGTAAAGTAGGGTTTTAAAGGGGGAAAAAATAATTTTGGGCTAATTAAAAATGGGGGGAAAAAAAGGAAAATTTTTCGGTTTTTTCCCCACCCCAACCCCCCCAATTAAACCCCTTTATTTTTCCCGGGGGGCGGGGGGAAAAATTAATTTTTTGGCCCCGGGTTTAAAAAGGTCCTTTTAATTAAGGGGGTTTTTTAACCCCTTTTCCCCCCCCCTTGGACCCCCAATTCCCCTTTTTTTAAAAAAAACCCGGGAAACTAAAATTAGAATGGCTTTTAAAAAAACAAAACCCAGTTTTTTTTTTTTAAAATTTTCCTTCACCCCTTTTACCCCCCAAATTTTTTTTCCTTTTCCCCCTAAAAAAAAATTTCCTAGGGGTTTTAATCAAGGCCATTGGACCAAAAATTGGTTTTAAAAAAATTTTTTTTTAAACCAATTTTTTTTTTGGGGGCCCGGGTTTTTTCTAACAAACTTACAAAAAACTTCCCAAAAATTCCATTTTAGTTTACCTACAACAGAAAAAAAGTTGGGGAAAATCCATGCCCCCATCCCCAAAAAAAAAAAAACCCTTTTTATTTTAAAAAACAAAAAGGGGCCCCAGGGGTTTTACAAGCCAATTTCCCCCTTTTTTCATTGGGCCCCCAGGGGCCGGGAAAAAAGGGTTCGGGGAAAAAAACTGGGGGTTTTTAAAAACGGGGTTTTGGATTAAAACCCTCCATTTTTTTTTTATTTTTTTTTAAAACAGGAAGCCCATTTAAAAAAAAATTTTTTAAAAAACGGCCCCCCCCGGGGGCCCGCAGGGGGGAAATTTTTAAAACCCCCCAAAAAAAAAAAGGGGGGGGGGGGGGGGAAAAAAAACCCTTCCATAAATTGATCATTTTCCTAGCCAACCCCCCAAACGTCCTTGCCCCCGATGCGCAAAAAAACAGAAACAAAAAAACACCAAAAACCCCCCTTTTTTTTTCAGATCATCTACAATGCAAACCCCAGGAATGATTAGTCTGCAACGGCTAAACGGGGTTTTAAAAAAAAGTCGATAAAAACTGACTAAAACGGGCTCCAGAATCAGATGCTGGGAAACTACACGGCTAAAAAAAGTCGTGAAAAATGGCTATGAAAAAGATTCAAAAAACCCTTTCCAGGGGCTTTTTTTATTCTTTCTCCTTTTCCCCCCCCCCCCGGGGCCAGCCCCCCGTGCCCAGCAAAAAATGTTTCCTGCTGGGGCCCCCAATGGGGAAAACCTCCCCCCGGGGAGGGGACCCCCCCTTCCAACTTTTAAAACCCCACCTCGGGGAAAGGGGGGGAAAAAACCTTTAAAAAATGAATGGTTTTCCCCTGGTAAAACCCCCCCCCCCCCCCAAATTTTAAAAAAGGTTAATCCCGGAAGGACAACCCAATTGTTGAAGTCGCTCTGGTTAGGCCTGTAAAATAAAGTAAAAAGTTTAAAAGATTAAAAAAAAACTCCGTGGTCGTCTGTAAGTAGGTCCATGGAACAAATGAAAAAAAACCCCGGGAACAAAAATCTAAAAAGGGGGGGGTTTTAAAAAAGCCAAAGGCCGGGAAAAAACTAGCTAATGACAACAAAGGGTCCAGGAACAAAGTAAAAACCCTTGGGAAAAGATGCCTAACTACAAGGGGCCCTAAAAATCGCAAGGCCCCATTAATCAATGCTTAAACTAAAACTCCCTAAAAAGGCTATACTAAAAACCCGTTAAAATGAACTTTAAAGGTCCCCCGGTTGGGGAACAGGGTGTAAAAATAAACCCAGGGGGGAAAGACAAACCGTTAACCGGGCCCCGTGGAATGATTTAAAAAAGGGGGGGGTTTTGAAGCAAAGCCCAGGGAAAAAGCTATCTGTAAAAATTTTAATTTCGATGAGCTAATCAAAAGTAGTGGAATGGTATAAAATTTTTTAAAAGGCCCTTTAAAAATGTAGCTTGGGGGGGGGGAACAAAAAAAGAAAAGGTATGGGAACAATTAAAAAAACAACCCGGGAAAAATAAGCAACAAAAAAGGCCCCGGGGCTTGGAACCCCCCCAAAAACCTCCCCCCAAAAAAAAACCCCCAAAAACAACCCAAAACACCCAAAAAACCCCAACAACCCCCACACAAAAAAAAACAGCAAAACCCCAAAAACCCAAAAAAAACACAAACCAAAAACCCAAACCCCAAACCCCAAAACCACCACCCCACCCACAAAAAAAAACAAAAACAAACCACCCCAAACCCCCCCCCCCCCCCCCAAACAAAAAAAAAAACAATAAACAGCAAAAAAAAAAAAAAAAACGGGGTGGGGGAAACCAAAAACCCCCCCGGGCAAAAAAAAAAACCGGCCGGAAAATCAAAAAAAAAAAGTCCCTTGGGGAAAAAGGCAACCTGAATCCAATAAATTTCATAGCCCAAAAAAAAAAAACAAAAAAAACCCCAAAAAAATTTTCCCCCTCAGGGTTTTTAAAAATTCACAATTTCCAAAAATTTAGGGGTTTTTTTTGGTTTTTAAAAAATTTCCTGTTAAAAACCGTTCATCCAAAAAAGTCCGAAATGAAAGAGGCCCGTGTGGAAACTTTTGTATTTTTGTTCTGATTGGCCCACCGGGGGCTCCCGGGGCCTGGACAAAACAGGGGTTTTTTTTTTTTTTATTTTCTGCAGGGTTTTTTTAAAACCCGCTAGCAAACTGCAACAGGCTCCAGTTAAAATCAGATGCTAGCAAAATTTCCATTCACCCAAAAAAAACCCCTCTCCCCAGGCCAAAAATTTTAACCTTTCCTTTTCTTGAAAACATCATATCAAATAACCCTTTTATATCTTTATAGACTTTTTTTGTGCTGGCGAACCTATGGCCTTTCAGCTGGACAGGGTCGTGATTGAAAAGACGAACCGTTGCCAGCACACTCGTTAGGAGTGCCTTTTTTTAAAAACACAAGGGCCGGGTTGGTGGAGGGTACCCCCATATCCCCATATTCTTTCTTTGCTTATACTCACTTCTGAACCCCGGATGCGTTCAAATGTATGGAGGTATACGACTTTATGACGTTGTCCCTTCGTTAAGACGGGCAACCAAGGGCCAGAATGCATAAGTTTATTTAACTTAATAAAAAACAAAAACAAAAAAACCCCCAAACAAATGACGCCAAAGGTAAACACAAAAAAACCTCACAGGGAACAAATCCCCACTTTGAACGAGTGCCAATGGCTGCCAAATTTGATCCCCAAAATCAAGACACGACGAAGCTGCCCTGTTTGGGCCCCCAAAACCGGCCAACAGAACACAATACTAGAATTAACATAGATTACCCCTAGAAATAAAACATAAAAAAATCACACCCTGACTCAACAAATAAGAGTCCCCAGAGTCAGGGCGTGACAGATGTAGCACAATATTCGCAGAAATCCATTCAGGTGTATTTTGTGGCTTTTGGCAAATGCATTCCAATGATCTAAAGTCGTGCTGTTGCTACTGCCTGTTAAACACACAGTCCAGTTCAAAGTGAATGATGGCAGGCCCGTGTGGCAAATGGCTTGTTTGTATAAAGGTCTACTGTAGTTCTGATTGGCTATAGCACACCGGTGTGTGCAGTCTCCGGTCCTGGACAAGACAGGTGTTTTTATTATGTTTTATTTACTGCAGTGTCTACTCATTGTCCAAACGCACGGCCGCTTTCCCACTGTATACTGCTATAGAATTTTCACAAGTGCCTTAGTATATGGAATTCCCAAACATTCTAAGAATTTATGAAAATGGGAAAATGACAGTATCTAAGTGGTCGCTTGTCAGATTACTATTTTTTTTGAGTGTCATATTCTTCCTGGGGATGTACATGTATATATATCCTTAAAGGGAGCGGTTGTCGGGAGAGGTTGTGTTTTCTCTAGCAGGAGGTAAGCTTGGCTTCTTATATGGTGTTGAGTAAAGCTTAAACCATGTATTTAGATTGTAGGTAGGTATTGTAGTTAGGTATTATAGGTAGTTTACTCAGGTAGTTATTGTAGGTTATTGTAGGTAATTATTGTAGGTAAGTATTGTATTCGGCGGACCCCGGCGAAGCACGAGGCTAGCCTACCCACTACTTGGACCAACAAAGCTAGCTAGCGGGTAGCTACTGGTAACTTTTAGCAACTGTGGTTAGTTGTTTCCAATGTTATTTCACGCTTAAGAGTACCTGTGATTGAGCCAGCTAGCTCCACCATTCAGCTGTTTTTCTAACCTCATTATCCGAGGCATTAACGTTAGGTGGTTGGTAGCTGCTGTACTTAATACAGCTACTGATTGCAGTCTGCCAGTTTGGCTTTATACATAGCTTGGGCTTTGTCGAGTAAGGCTTAAACTATGTATTTAGATTGTAGTTAGGTATTATAGGTAGGCATCGTGGGCTGTATATTATTAAGTAGTATAGGTAGGCATCGTGGGCTGTTGTGGGTAGTTGTTGTGTAGTTATTGTAGGTTACTTTTGTAGTCGGCGGTGCCGGGTGTAGCACGAAGCTAGCTAGCTAACTCACCTCCTGGATTAGCTGGCGAGTAGCTATTAGCAACGGTAGCAACTAAAAACAATATCCTTTTAGCCAGCTACATTCGTTCGCAGCGACGCCGTTTTTTCAAACAAAGTCAACACAGCAGCCATTGCTAGCTAGCCAACACTACCAGCTGGCTGTACTGTAGTAGCTAAATACAATATCTTTGTGCTAGCTAGCCAACGTTTAATCATTGCTGCGTTATGAAAGAACTAGACACGGACACGAATTATCTGTTTAGTGTGTTCACACACTATTGGTAGTTTGTTGTAACCAAGTATTGGTGCTAAACTGTGTGTTATTGGATGCTAGCATGCTAGTTAGCTATGGCGTCATAGTTAGCTAGCTGAATAAAGTAAGTTGAGTCTATTAATTGAAACATTGAACCGCTGTAGTTTACAACAATTCTAATTTCTAAAGTGGAAGTTGGGAGAGTTTTATTCGGGTGGTTCAGTGAAACAATTATAGTTTTCTGAGGTGGAAGTTGGGAGAGTTATATTTTTTTGGTGAGGGAGGCCTGCTCTCTCCTTTCCCAGATGTTTAGTTCATTTCATTTTCCGATCTCCTCTGCATTATTGTAGCCATCTGCTGCAGCCTGTCAACTATGCCTCTGCCTATCCCTGTTCTCTCCTCTCCGCACAGGCTACACAAACGCCTCACACCCGCGTGGCTGCTGCCTCTCTAACCTGGTGGTCCCTGCACGCACCACACACTGGAGTTCCAGGTCTCAGGCAGCCTCTGGAACTGCCGTTCTGCTGGGGCCGCCAACAAGGCTGACTTCATCCCAGCCTATGCTACCCTCCAGTCCCTCGACTTCCTGGCGCTGACGGAAACATGGATTACCACTGAAAACACTGCTACTCCTACTGCTCTCTCCTCGTCTGACCATGTGTTCTCACATACCCCGAGAGCATCTGGTCAGAGGGGTGGTGGCACAGGAATCCTCATCTCTCCCAAGTGGTCATTCTCAATTTTTCCCCTAACCCATCTGTCTATCTCTCATTTGAATTCCACGCTGTCACAGTCACTAGCCCATTTAAGCTTAATATCCTTGTCATCTATCGCCCTCCAGGTTCCCTTGGAGAGTTCATCAATGAGCTTGACGCCTTGATAAGTTCCTTTCCTGAGGATGGCTCACCCTTCACAGTTTTGGGGGATTTCAAACCTCCCTACGTCTACATTTGACTCATTTCTCTCTGCCTCCTTCTTTTCCACTCCTCTCCTCTTTTGACCTCACCCTCTCACCGTCCCCCCTTACTCACAGGCAGGCAATACGCTTGACTTCATCTTTACTAGATGGTTGCTCTTCTACTGATCTCACTGCAACTCCCCTCCATGTCTCCCGACCACTACTTTGTATCCTTTTCTCTCCCGCTCTCCTCCAACACTACTCACTCTGCCCCTACACAGATGGTAACGCGCCGCCGCAAACCTTCGCTCTCTCTCTCTCCACTACTCTCTCCTCTTCCATCCTATCATCTCTTCCCTCTGCTCAATCCTTCTCCCTCCAATCTCCTGACTCTGCCTCCTCAACCCTCCTCTCCTCCCTTTCTGCATCCTTTGACTCCCTGTGTCCCCTATCCTCCCGGCCGGCTCGGTCCTCCCCTCCAGCTCCGTGGCTTGATGACTCATTGCGAGCTCACAGAACAGAGCTCCGGGCAGCGAGCGGAAATGGAAGAAAACTAAACTCCCTGCCGACCTGGCATCTTTTCACTCCCTCCTCTCTACATTTTCTTCATCTGTTTCTGCTGCTAAGGCCACTTTCTACCACTCTAAATTCCAAGCATCTGCCTCTAACCCTAGGAAGCTCTTTGCCCACATTCTCCTCACTGCTGAATCCTCCCCCCCACCCCCCCCCCCCCCTCCTCCCTCTCTGTGGATGACTTCGTCAACCACTTTGAAAAGAAGGTTGACGACATCCGATCCTCGTTTGTTAAGTCTAATGACACTGCTGGTCCTGCTCACACTGCCCTAACCCTATATTTTGACTTATTTCTCCCCTCTCTCTCCAGATAAAATCTTGCGACTAGTGACTGCAGGCCGCCCAACAACCTGCCTGCTTGACCCCATTCCTTCCTCTCTTCTCCAGACCATCTCCGGTGACCTTCTCCCCTACCTCACCTCGCTGATCAACTCATCCTTGACTGCTGGCCATGTCCCTTCCGTCTTCAAGAGAGCGAGAGTTGCACACCCTTCTCAAAAAAACCAACACTCGTTCCCACTGATGTCAACAACTACAGACCAGAATCCCTTCTTTCTTTTCTTTCCAAAACTATTGAGCGTGCCGTCTTTAGCCAACTCTCTTGCTATCTCTCTCAGAATGACCTTCTTGATCCAAACCAGTCAGGTTTCAGGACTGGTCATTCAACTGAGACTGCTCTTCTCTGTGTCACGGAGGCTCTCCGCACTGCTAAAGCTAACTCTCTCTCCTCTGCTCTTGTCCTTCTAGACCTGTCTGCTGCCTTTGATACTGTGAACCATCAGATCCTCCTCTCCACCCTCTCCGAGCTGGGCATCTCCGGCGCGGCTCACCTCCTGGATTGCGTCCTACCTGACCGGTCGCTCCTACCAAGTGGCGTGGCGAGAAGCTGTCTCCGCACCACGTGCTCTCACCACTGGTGTCCCCCAGGGCTCAGTTCTAGGCCCTCTCCTTTTCTCCCTATACACCAAGTCACTTGGCTCTGTCATATCCTCACATGGCCTCTCCTATCATTGCTACGCTGACGATACACAACTAATCTTCTCCTTTCCCCCTTCTGATAACCAGGTGGCGAATCGCATCTCTGCATGTCTGGCCGACATATCAGTATGGATGACGGATCACCACCTCAAGCTGAACCCTGGCAAGACGAAGCTGCTCTTCCTCCCGGGGAAGGACTGCCCGTTCCATGATCTCGCCATCACGGTTGACAAACTCCGTTGTGTCCTCCTCCCAGAGTGCGAAGAGCCTTGGCGTGACCCTGGACAACCCCTGTCGTTCTCCGCTAACATCAAGGCGGTGACCCGATCCTGCAGGTTCATGCTCTACAACATTCGGAGAGTACGACCCTGCCTTACACAGGAAGCGGCACAGGTCCCTAATCCAGGCACTTGTCATCTCCCGTCTGGATTACTACTGCAACTCGCTGTTGGCTGGGCTCCCTGCCTGTGCCATTAAACCCCTACAACTCATCCAGAATGCCGCAGCCCGTCTGGTGTTCAACCTTCCCAAGTTTCTCTCACGTCACTCCCCTCCTCCGCACACTCCACTGGCTTCCAGTTGAAGCTCGCATCTGTTACAAGACCATGGTGCTTGCCTATGGAGCAGTGAGGGGAACGGCACCTCCGTACCTTCAGGCTCTGGATCAGTCCCTACACCCAACGAGGGCATTGCGTTCATCCACCTCTGGCCTGCTGGCTCCCCTTCCTCTGCGGAAGCATAGTTCCCGCTCAGTCCCAGTCAAAACTGTTCGCTGCTCTGGCACCCCAATGGTGGAACAAGCTCCCTCAAGACGCCAGGACAGCGGAGTCACTCACCACCTTCCGGAGACATTTGAAACCCCACCTCTTTAAGGAATACCTGGGATAGGATGAAGTAATCCTTCTACCCCCACCAAAAAAAATAAAAAAATAAAAATAAAAATATTATTGTAAAGTGGTTAACCCACTGGCTATAGGGTGAATGCACCAATTTGTAAGTCGCTCTGGATAAGAGCGTCTGCTAAATGACTTAAATGTAAATGTAAATGTATATGAACAGATTGCAATAAGATTTCATGTTGCTAAAATGCTGTCAGTTCCACTTTAAATGCAACAATGTTTCACACACAAGTTATTTTCAAAGAGATGGCTAACAACAGCAAGCACACCGCAATAAAAAACACAGTTCCACTCACCAGATGATGATCATTTGAAACTCAACTTCTTGTTGAAAGATATTCTTGAGAAGGGAGAAGCTAACAAATTAGCAACAACTATTGAGCTATTGCTCAGAGACCTGTTGGCCTTCAAGAAGACAGAAGTTTCCATACGTTTTTGTAAAAACGGTCCCACTCATTAAGTCAAAATGTGATTGGTTGATTCCACTGTCACTCCAAAAATGTTGCCCTAATACAGTTGAATGGCAGATGCCTTTATCTAGCTTCTGATGGCCTAGCCAATGGCTGACTTAGATAGCTAGATTTATCTCCCCGGAGACCAGCAAAGTAAAATCCTGATTGGATATTTATTTCTCTTCAGTGTTAACACTTTCCTTTCCAACAAAAACTGAAGAGATTAAATCAGAACATCATTGAAAATAATTATATAATTATCATTATTATTATATTGTTATAATCATAATTTTTTATAAATCCTTAGCCCTTTTCTGAAGGTGTAGAAGGTCCATTGTTCCCCACTGTGTTTGGGTTTGTAATCATTTGTAGTGACTCTATTTTCCCTCAGCATGCATTGTTTCACTATTTTGAATGTCTAAAGAATCCATATGTTGTTCTGAAATATGAACATTTTGAACTTATTATGGTGGTGATTTCACAAAATTACAATCATGGTCTTGAATTGGACTCCACACATGAGCTTTACTGTTGGCATGACACAGGACTGATGGTAGCGCTCACCTTGTCTTCTCCGGACAAGGTGTTTTCCGGATGCCCCAAACAATCAGAAAGGGGATTCATCAGAGAAAATGACTTTATCCCAGTCCTCAGCAGTCGAATCCCAGTACCTTTTGCAGAATATCAGTCTGTCCCTGATGTTTTTCCTGGAGAGAAGTGGCTTCTTTGCTGCCGTTCTTGACACCAGGCCATCCTCCAAAGTCTTCGCCTCACTGTGCGTGCAGATGCACTCACACCTGCCTGCTGCCATTCCTGAGCAAGCTCTGCAGGATCGGTGCCCCGATCCTGCAGCTGAATCAACTTTAGGAGACGGTCCTGGCGCTTGCTGGACTTTCTTGGGCGTCCTGACGCCTTCTTCACAACAATTGAACCTCTCTCCTTGAAGTTCTTGATGATCCGATAAATGGTTGATTTAGGTGCAATCTTACTAGCAGCAATATCCTTGCCTGTGAAGCCTTTTTTGTGCAAAGCAATGATGACGGCACGTGTTTCCTTGCAGGTAACCATGGTTAACAGAGGAAGAACAATGATTTCAAGCACCACCCTCCTTTTAAAGCTTCCAGTCTGTTATTCTAACTCAATCAGCATGACAGAGTGATCTCCAGCCTTGTCCTCGTCAACACTCTCACCTGTGTTAACGAGAGAATCACTGACATGACGTCAGCTGGTCCTTTTGTGGCAGGGCTGAAATGCAGTGGAAATGTTTTTTGGGGGATTAAGTTCAAAGAGGGACTTTACAATTAATTGCAATTCATCTGATCACTCTTCATGACATTCTGGAGTATACGCAAATTGCCATCATCAAAACTGAGGCAGCAGACTTTGTGAAAATTAGTATTTGTGTCATTCTCAAAACTTTTGACCACGACTGTATGCAGACTCACTGATGTATATTTGAGTGCGTCCGCCCCACCAACACATGTAGATATTTATGACTAACCTGTCAAACCATAGAGACCAACAGGGGGAGAAGACATCTCTGCTTCCCAAAACGACACCCTATTCCCTTCGTAGTGCACTACTTTTGACTCAGGCCTATTCCCTCTGTAGGGAAAAAAGTAGGATCAAAGGTAGTGCACTAGAAATGGAATAGGGTGCTATTTGGGACGTAACCAGGTGGCTGTGCATTCAGGAAGAATGCGCAAATGATTAAAGTCTAGAAGCAACATAAAACCATCCCTGTACAGAGTTAAAGTGGTTTCTGAGCTGGGTCTGTACAGAGTTAAAGTGGTTTCTAAGCTGGGTCTGTACAGTGTTAAAGTGGTTTCTGAGCTGGGTCTGTACAGAGTTAAAGTGGTTTCTGAGCTGGGTCTGTACAGAGTTAAAGTTGTTTCTGAGCTGGGTCTGTACAGTGTTAAAGTGGTTTTTGAGCTGGGTCCGTACAGTGTTAAAGTGGTTTCTGAGCTGGGTCTGTACAGAGTTAAAGTTGTTTCTGAGCTGGGTCTGTACAGTGTTAAAGTGGTTTCTGAGCTGGGTCTGTACAGTGTTAAAGTGGTTTCTGAGCTGGGTCTGTACAGTGTTAAAGTGGTTTCTGAGCTGGGTCTGTACAGTGTTAAAGTGGTTTCTGAGCTGGGTCTGTACAGTGTTAAAGTGGTTTCTGAGCTGGGTCGTACAGTGTTAAATTGGGTTTCTGAGCTGGGTCTGTACAGTGTTAAAGTGGGTTTCTGAGCTGGGTCTGTACAGTGTTAAAGTGGTTTCTGGAGCTGGGTCTGTACAGAGTTAAAGTGGTTTCTGAGCTGGGTCTGTACAGAGTTAAAGTGGTTTCTGAGCTGGGTCTGTACAGTGTTAAAGTGGTTTCTGAGCTGGATCTGTACAGTTTTTGAGAATATTTAGCACTCTATATCTGTGTATCTGTGGCTGTGTTTGAGAGAGAGAGGGAAGAGAGAGTAGAGAGAGAGAGAGAATGAGAGAGAGAGAGAGAGAGAGAGAGCTGCACTAGAGCGCGAGAGAGAAGAGAGAGATCTGAGCTGAGCTGAGGGATTGTGTCATCATCTCATAGGATTCCTTTCTCGTCTCTTTCTAACTCCTCCTCATCTTCCTTTTTTTGTGCTCTGTCTCTCCTCCTACTTCTCTCCCCCCTCCTTTTCTGTTCTCTCTCCAAACTCTCTTCCTTTCTCTCTCCTCTCTTATTCGTCTTTCGTTAGCTCTCTCTCGTCACTTTTTTTTTTTTTCTACTAAAACTCTTCCATTAAGTCTGTATGAGCTTCTGACCCTGGGGACTTGAAGCAGACAGACAATGAACAGAGACAAACCTCAATTTCACATCCTTGTAGAAAAAAATACTTTGGCTTACTTAAAATAAGAAAAGCTCTTTCGTTTCCAAGATGTTTTATTGGAGTGCCCCAAGTGACTTAAAATATTTATAACTCCAGGAGATAGTTGTTTTCCTCCTAATCTGAGCCAAGACGGTAACTTCATATCCAAGACGGCCCCCACCCGACGTACTGTTTAGTGTAGAGGAGAGATCTCTCTCTCTCTGTGTGTATAGGGAATACTTACTAGTCAAGAAACTATTATATTCTGTTGGACATGTATACAGAGAGGGGAGAAACGTGTGTGAGTCTGTGTATTGTGTGTATTGTGTATTGTGTGTGTATTGTGTGTGTGTGTGTGTGTGTGTATTGTGTGTGTATTGTGTGTGTGTGTATTGTGTGTATGTGTGTTTGTGTGTGTATTGTGTGTGTGTGTTATTTGTGTGTGTGTATTGTTGTGTGTGTGTTGTGTGTGTGTGTATTGTTCTGTGTGTGTGTTGTGTGTGTGTTTGTTGTGTGGTGTGTCTTGTGTGTGTGTGTTTGTGTGTCTTGTGTGTTGTGTGTGTTTGTGTTTATTGTGTGTGTTTGTTGTGGGTATTTGTGTGTGTCTTGTGTGGGTGTGTTTGTGTTTGTGTGTCTTGTGTGTGGTGTGTGTGTGTGTTTGTGGTGTGTGTGTGTGTGTGTGTGTAGGTTGTGTGTGTATTGTGTGTGTGTGTATTGTGTGTATTGTGTGTGTGTGTGTGTGTATTGTTTGTGTGTGTATTGTGTGTGTGTGTGTATTGTGTGTGTATTGTTTGTGTGTGTATTGTGTGTGTGGAGGGTTGAGTCAAGATAGTAAAGAAGCATATTTTGCTTTTAAATCAAATCAAATGTCCTGTCTCACTGTCCTGTCTCAATGTCCTGTCTCAATGTCCTGTCTCACTGTCCTGTCTCGCCACGAAGATTTAAGACTAAGATGCGTTCTCTACCAGCTCTATCTAGCTGCTACTTCAGCACATATCTTTATAATCTGGTTAGAGTTAACTGGATACAGTTGGTCACAGTGCAACAGTCATTCCCAGGCCACAGAGAGAAGGCTGAGGGCAAATAAACCTCATAACCTCACTGTGGCTGAGACAAAAAAATATGGACAACACAACACAGGGGGAAAAAAAAACTGTTAGGAATTCCGTTTTGTTTGTGTGTGTGTGTGGTGCTTCCTTTGACCTGTAACATTTAATGTGGTTTACAGTACTGATAAAAAAAAAAATTACAAGCTTGTTTTTTTCTCTATTAAATTTACTGAAACTTTATAACAAAAGAGCAGCAAGGTGAAAGCTAGGAGAAAGGTTGATTATTGGACCCGTCTGTCTCTCTCCCAGTATCTGACATTCAGACAGTCTTAGTCTACTTTACCTTAAGACAATAATCTACAGAACACTGAGAATGAAACTGTTTGCTTCTGTGCTATAGACACAGACAGACAGACAGACAGACAGACAGGCAGACAGGCAGACAGGCAGCAAGCAGGCAGCAGGCAAACAGGCAGCAAGCAGGCAGACAGGCAGACAGATAGACAGGCAGCAAGCAGGCAGACAGGCATGCAGACAGACAGACAGGCAGCAAGCAGGCAGCAGGCAGACAGGCAGGCGGCAGGCAGACAGGCAGGCGCAGGCAGACAGGCATGCAGACAGACTGACAGGCAGCAAGCAGGCAGCAGGCAGACAGGCAGGCGGCAGGCAGACAGGCAGGCGGCAGGCAGACAGACAGACAGGCAGCAAGCAGGCAGACAGGCAGGCAGACAGACAGACAGACAGACAGACAGACATACAGACAGACAGACAGGCAGGCAGCAAGCAGGCAGACAGACAAGCAGCAAGCAGGCAGACAGGCAGGGGGCAGGCAGACAGGCAGGCAGACAGACAGACAGGCAGCAAGCAGGCAGACAGGCAGGCGGCAGGCAGACAGGCAGGCAGACAGACAGACAGGCAGCAAGCAGGCAGACAGGCAGGCGGCAGGCAGACAGACAGACAGACAGACAGACAGGCAGCAAGCAGTCAGACAGGCAGGCAAGCAGCAGGCAGCAGGCAGCAGGCAAACAGGCAGACAGCTACACAGGCGGACAGACAGACAGACAGACAGACAGGCAGACAGAGAGCAGGCAGACAGACAGGCAGCAGGCAGGTAGCAGGCAGGCAGGCAGGTCACGTTCTCGCTCCCAGGAGTCCAGAGGTCTGTCTGTCTGTCTGGCTGGCTCTTCAGACAGCGGTACAGTGTTTGTTGGGGAATGTGGAACAATTCTGGAGGCCTGCCTTTGATCCAGCCTGCTCCATCAGGGATACATCCTCCTGCCTTTGATCCAACCTGCTCCATCAGGGATACATCCTCCTGCCTTTGATCCAGCCTGCTCCATCAGGGATACATCCTCCTGCCTTTGATCCAGCCTGCTCCATCAGGGATACATCCTCCTGCCTTTGATCCAGCCTGCTCCATCAGGGATACATCCTCCTGCCTTTGATCCAGCCTGCTCCATCAGGGATACATCCTCCTGCCTTGATCCAGCCTGCTCCATCAGGGATACATCCTCCTGCCTTTGATCCAGCCTGCTCCATCAGGGATACATCCTCCTGGCCTTTGATCCAGCCTGCTCCATCAGGGATACATCCTCCTGCCTTTGATCCAGCCTGCTCCATCAGGGATACACCTCCTCCTGCCTTTGATCCAGCCTGCTCCATCAGGATACATCCTCCTGCCTTTGATCCAGCCTGCTCCATCAGGGATACATCCTCCCTGCCTTTGATCCAGCCTGCTCCATCAGGGATACATCCTCCTGCCTTTGATCCAGCCTGCTCCATCAGGGATAACATCCTCCTGCCTTTGATCCAGCCTGCTCCATCAGGGATACATCCTCCTGCCTTTGATCCAGCCTGCTCCATCAGGGATACATCCTCCTGCCTTTGATTCCAACCTGCTCCATCAGGGATACATCCTCCTGCCTTTGATCCAACCTGCTCCATCAGGGATACATCCTCCTGCCTTTGATCCAGCGTGCTCCATCAGGGATACATCCTCCTGCCTTTGATCCAGCGTGCTCCATCATGGATACATCCTCCTGCCTTTGATCCAGCCTGCTCCATCAGGGATACATCCTCCTGCCTTTGATCCAGCCTGCTCCATCAGGGATACATCCTCCTGCCTTTGATCCAGCCTGCTCCATCAGGGATACATCCTCCTGCCTTTGATCCAGCCTGCTCCATCAGGGATACATCCTCCTGCCTTTGATCCAGCCTGCTCCATCAGGGATACATCCTCCTGCCTTTGATCCAGCCTGCTCCATCAGGGATACATCCTCCTGCCTTTGATCCAGCCTGCTCCATCAGGGATACATCCTCCTGCCTTTGATCCAGCCTGCTCCATCAGGGATACATCCTCCTGCCTTTGATCCAGCCTGCTCCATCAGGGATACATCCTCCTGCCTTTGATCCAGCCTGCTCCATCAGGGATACATCCTCCTGCCTTTGATCCAGCCTGCTCCATCAGGGATACATCCTCCTGCCTTTGATCCAGCCTGCTCCATCAGGGATACATCCTCCTGCCTTTGATCCAGCCTGCTCCATCAGGGATACATCCTCCTGCCTTTGATCCAACCTGCTCCATCAGGGATACATCCTCCTGCCTTTGATCCAACCTGCTCCATCAGGGATACATCCTCCTGCCTTTGATCCAGCGTGCTCCATCAGGGATACATCCTCTTCACACTGTGCTGTATCCTTGGGCAGTGTGTGTGCGGTGTCTGCAGCTGTTTTTTTTTTGTGGTACTTGTGTGTGAGCGCGTGGGCGTGTGTCTCCGTGTGTCTCAGGGAGAGCTAAAAAGTGTGTGTGGTAGTGTGTGTACATGGCTGTGTGTCCTCGACAGTGAGTGTGTGTGTGAGAGTGAATGTCCCCAGAATGTCTGTCTGATAGTGTGCGTAATATGGCCGTGTTATCTGGGTACATTTGAAGACTTCGGTAAATGTTTGTGCATGAGAGCGCGTTATTGGCAACTTGACATGTATTTTGTTGTATATGTTTGTGTGTTTGTGAGTGTGCAGTAGTTTGTTTGTGGCAGGAAGTTTGTGTTTGTTTGTGTGTGTGTGTGTGTGTGTGTGTGTTTGTGTGCGTGCAGTAACAGTTGCGTGTGTGTGTGTAATTGAGTCTCTGTGTTTCTGATCTCTTCCATATGTGCCCATGTGTTACCTGGACTCACCATAGTAACCACAATAATAACTACCATAATAACTACCATAATATCTACCATAATCTACCATAATATCTAGCTTAATATCTACCATAATATCTACCATAATATCTACCGTAACATCTACCGTAATATCTACCATAATATCTATCATAATATCTACCATAATATCTACCGTAACATCTACCGTAATATCTACCATAATACCTATCATAATATCTACCATAATATCTACCATAATAACTACCATAATATCTACCATAATATCTACCATAATATCTACCATAATATCTACCATAATATCTACCATAATAACTACCATAATATCTACCATGATATCTACCATAATATCTACCATAATAATCTACCATAATATCTACCATAATATCTACCATAATATATCATAATATCTACCATAATATCTACCATAATATCTACCGTAATATCTACCGTAATATCTACCGTAATATCTACCGTAATATCTTCTATAATATCTACCATAATATCTACCGTAATATCTACCGTAATATCTCCTATAATATCTACCATAATATCTACCATAATATCTACCATAATATCTACCATAATATCTACCATGATATCTACCATAATATCTACCATAATACAGTCGGGGAAAAAAGTATTTAGTCAGCCACCAATTGTGCAAGTTCTTCCACTTAAAAAGATGAGAGAGGCCTGTAATTTTCATCATCAACTATGACAGACAAATTGAGATTTTTTTTCTCCAGAAAATCACATTGTAGGATTTTTAATGAATTTATTTGCAAATTATGGTGGAAAATAAGTATTTGGTCACCTACAAACAAGCAAGATTTCTGGCTCTCACAGACCTGTAACTTCTTCTTTAAGAGGCTCCTCTGTCCTCCACTCGTTACCTGTATTAATGGCACCTGTTTGAACTTGTTATCAGTATAAAAGACACCTGTCCACAACCTCAAACAGTCACACTCCAAACTCCACGTTTGACCTGTGTCATTGACAACAAAGGGTATATAACAAAGTATTGAGAAACTTTTGTTATTGACCAAATACTTATTTTCCACCATAATTTGGAAATCAATTCATTAAAAATCCTACAATGTGATTTTCAGGATTTTTTATCTCATTTTGTCTGTCATAGTTGACGTGTACCTATGATGAAAATTACAGGCCTCTCTCATCTTTTTAAGTGGGAGAACTTGCACAATTGGTGGCTGACTAAATACCCTTTTCCCCACTGTACATACAACTGTTACCAGCTAGCTAGTGGGTTTACATTGGCAGATCTGAAATAGCCCTAACCCTCACAATGAATCTTCTATTCTTATCAGTGTGTAATGAAGTAAGCTCACAGGGCCTTAAAGCTTCATGAAAGTACTTGATATAAACATTACAAACAAGAGATCAATAGCCTATCCTGTAGCTAAATGAAACAAGAGCACTTTGGTCAACTGATAGTTTCACATTTCAGCTACTTCCTTCAGGTTGAAGTAATTAGTTTCTCCTACAGCCCTCCTGCCCTCTCCTCCCCTCCATTTCCCCCCTCTCCTCCCCTCCATCCCTCCACTTCCTCCCCTCCATCCCTCCACTTCCTCCCTCTCCACCCCTCCATCCCCCACTTCCCCCCCCCCACCCCTCATCCCTCCACTTCCCTCCCCTCTCCCTCTCCATCCCTCCATCCCTTCCTCTTCCCCCCTCTCCACCCCTCCATCCCTCCACTTCCCTCCCTCTCCTCCCCTCCCTCCCTCCATCCCCCCTCCCTCCACTTCCCCCTCTCCACCCCTCCATCCCTCCACTTCCCCCTCTCCACCCCTCCTCCCCTCCCTTCTCCCCCCTCCCATCCCCCCCCCTCCATCCCTCCACTTCCCCCCTCTCCACCCCTCCTCCCTCCACTTCCCCCCTCTCCACCCTCCTCCCTCTCATCCCTCCACTTCCCCCCCTCCTCCCTCCCCTCCATCCCTCCACTTCCCCCCTTCCCCCCTCCATCCCTCCTCCCCCCCTCCCACCCCCATCCCTCCACTTCCCCCCCCCTCTCCATCCCTCCATCCCTCCACTCTCCCCCCCTCCTCCCTCCCCTCCTCCCCTCCATCCCTCCACTTCCCCCTTCCCCCCTCTCCCACCCCTCCCATCCCTCCACTTCCCCCCTCCCCCCTCTCCTCCCTCCATCCCTCCACTTCCCCCCTCTCCTCCCCTCCTCCCCTCCATCCCTCCACTTCCCCCCTCACCACCCCCTCCACCCCTCCTCCCTCCCTTCCCACCCTCTCCTCCTCCCTCCCTCCTTCCCCTCCCTCCCATCCCCTCCCTCCCTCCATCCCTCCACTTCCCCCCTCTCCTCCCCTCCATCCCTCCACTTCCCCCCTCACCACCCCTCCTCCCCCCACCCTCCACTTCCCCCTCCTCCACCCCTCCATCCCCTCCCCTTCCCCCCTCTCCATCCCCCCCTCCTCCCTTCCCCCCTTCCTCCCTCCATCCCTCCACTTCCTCTCCCCCCTCTCCTCCCTCCATCCCTCCACTTCCCCCCCTCTCCTCCCCTCCATCCCTCCACTTCCCCCCCCTCCCCCTCCCTCCTCCTCCCCTCCACTCCCCCCTTCCCACCCCTCCTCCCTCCTCCTCCATCCCTCCACTCCCCCCCTCTCCACCCCCTCCATCCCTCCACCCTTCCCCCCTTCCCCCCTCTCCTCCCTCCATCCCTCCATCCCCCCCTCCTCCCTCCTCCCTCACTTCCCCCCTC
Organism: Coregonus sp. 'balchen'; assembly: GCA_902810595.1. NCBI lineage: Eukaryota > Metazoa > Chordata > Actinopteri > Salmoniformes > Salmonidae > Coregonus > Coregonus sp. 'balchen'. The sequence continues at coordinate 3,396,605 of LR778253.1, read as the reverse complement.
CTCCCTCCATCCCTCCACTTCCCTCCCTTCCCCCCTCTCCTCCCCTCCATCCCTCCACTTCCCCCCCTCCTCCCCCTCTCCCTCCATCCCTCCCTTCCCACTTCCCCCCTCACCCACCCCTCCCTCCCCCTCCATCCCTCCACTTCCCCCCTCTCCACCCTCCATCCCTCCCTCCCCCCTCTCCCCCCTTCCCCTCTCCCCTCCATCCCTCCATCCCTCCACTTCCCCCCTCCCCCTCCCCTCCATCCCTCCACTTCCCCCCTCTCCTCCCTCCATCCCTCCACTTCCCCCCTTCCCCCTCCTCCCTCCACTCCCCCTCTCCTCCCCTCCATCCTCCACTTCCCTCCACTCCCTCCATCCCCCCCTCTCTCCCTCCATCCCTCCACTTCCCCCCTCTCCCCCTCCATCCCTCCACTTCCCCCCTCTCCCCCCTCCATCCTCCACTTCCCTCCCTTCCTCCTCACCCTCCATTCCACCCCTCCTCCCTCCATCCCTCCACTTCCCCCATCTCCCCCCTCCATCCCTCCACTTCCCCCCTCTCCTCCCCTCCATCCCTCCACTTCCCCCCCTCCACCCCTCGCTGCCATTATGTTTTTCTGTAGCCTCCCTCCACTCGCTCCTGCCCCTTTTTGGTTTGGTAGATGAGTTCCCTCCTGGGTATCGTAAACCTCAGCTGTTAAGCTATTAAATCTGTTAGAGGACTGTGTTAAATCTGTTGGAGGACTGTGTTAAATCTGTTGAGGACTGTGTTAAATCTGTTTAGGAGGACTGTGTTAAAATCTGTTAGGAGGACTGTGTTAAATCTGTTTAGAGGACTGTGTTAAATCTGTTAGAGAACTGTGTTAAATCTGTTAGAGGACCTGTGTTAAATCTGTTTAGAGAACTGTGTTAAATCTGTTAGAGGACTGTGTTAAATCTGTTAGAGGACTGTGTTAAATCTGTTAGAGGACTGTGTTAAATCTGTTAGAGGACTGTGTTAAATCTGTTAGAGGACTGTGTTAAATCTGTTAGAGAACTGTGTTAAATCTGTTAGAGGACTGTGTTAAATCTGTTAGAGGACTGTGTTAAATCTGTTGGAGGACTGTGTTTACATCTGTTGGAGGACTGTGTTAGAATCTGTTAGAGGACTGTGTTAAATCTGTTAGAGGACTGTGTTAAATCTGTTAGAGGACTGTGTTAAATTGCAGGAGGACTGTGTTAAATCTGTTGGAGGACTGTGTTAAATCTGTTGGAGGACTGTGTTAAATCTGTTAGAGGACTGTGTTAAATCTGTTAGAGGACTGTGTTAAATCTGTTAGAGGACTGTGTTAAATCTGTTGGAGGACTGTGTTAAATCTGTTAGAGGACTGTGTTAAATCTGTTGGAGGACTGTGTTAAATCTGTTAGAGGACTGTGTTAAATCTGTTAGAGGACTGTGTTAAATTGCAGGAGGAATGTGTTTTAAGTGGTGGCGGCGTGGAGGCTAAAGGGCTCTGCCTCAATCTCTCTCACTCTGGCCTCGAGCCAGATCCAGCTGCCAGCCTCCTGCTACAGGGTGGTGGGTCCTCGGTCCCCGCCAGCTGTGGTGCCTCCTGCCTGGTAGAGGAGCCCATTCCTCAGCCCAATTCCCAGCCCTCCTCATAGCCCTTAGCCTTTGGAGGGTCCTCTCAGTGCCACCCTCATCGGTGTGTAGTGTGTGTCTGAGTGCGGTGTAGGGTGTCTTTAGCCCTCTCCAAGGTGAGGAGAACTCTGATGTGGTGTCTCCTCTCTTTCTAACGTCTCAGCTTCAGTCCTGTGTCCTATCACTCAGCACAGCTTCCTGTCTCAGCTTCAGTCCTGTGTTCTATCACTCAGCACAGCTTCCTGTCTCAGCTTCAGTCCTGTGTTCTATCACTCAGCACAGCTTCCTGTCTCAGCTTCAGTCCTGTGTTCTATCACTCAGCACAGCTCCCTGTCTCAGCTTCAGTCCTGTGTTCTATCACTCAGCACAGCTTCCTGTCTCAGCTTCAGTCCTGTGCAGTAATTATTATTTTACTGTGTGTCTTCTACTCCTGGTGACTAAGCATTAGCTTCTCTCTGGATTGGAGCGGCCAGACATTATAGAAGAGCCACCAAGAAGGATTAGCATTTCATATTTGAAGAAAAAAACTACGTTGCAACCATAGGGTATTAAGTGTCTAGTAAATGAGTCGGGCGTCTCATTGTGACACAAAAGGGCTTTCTCTACTGTGGTAATAAACATGATTAATGGGTTAATAGAAGAAGGCGTGACAGCAGCGGCATGTTGATTACATTGACTAACCCAGCCAGAATCACAAAGAGAGAGTGAGAAAGAGAGGAAGAGGAGAGAGAGAGAGAGAGAGAGAGAGAGGAGGAGAGAGAGGAGAGAGAGAGAGAGAGAGAGGACATAGACAGGATCACACAGAGACACTCAGACAGAGACAGACAGAGACACTGAAACAGAGAGAGACAGAGACACTGACACAGAGACAGAGACAGACAGAGACAGACAGAGACTTTGACAAAGGGACAGACAGAGACACTGACACAGAGACAGAGACAGACAGAGACAGACAGAGACACTGACAAAGGGACAGACAGAGACACTGACACAGAGACAGACAGAGACAGAGACATAGACAGACAGACAGAGACAGTGACAGACAGAGACAGACAGACAGAGACACTGACACAGAGACAGACAGAGACAGACAGACAGAGACACTGACACAGAGACAGACAGAGACAGACATAGACACTGACACAGGAACAGACAGAGACACTGACACAGGGACAGACAGAGACAGACAGAGACACTGACAAGGACACGGACATGGACAGAGACACACAGGGACAGAGGCAGACATAGACACTGACACAGACACAGACAGAGACAGACAGAGACAGACTGAGACAGAGACAGACTGAGACACTGACACATGGAAAGACAGAGACACTGACACAGGGACAGAGACAATGATAAAGGGAGAGACAGAGACACTGACACTGACACGGACAGAGACAGGGACCGGGACAGAGACATACAGAGACAGACAGAGACACTGACACAGATACAGACACAGACAGAAACAGACAGAGACAGAGACATGGACAGACAGAGACAGACAGTGACAGAGACAGAGGCAGAGACAGACTGAGACAGACAGGGAATGGGGCAGAGGCAGAGACAGGGACATAAAGAGACAGACAGTGACAGAGACAGACAGTGACAGAGACAGAGACAGACAGTGACAGACAGAGACAGAAACAGAGACAGAGACAGAGACAGAGACAGAGACAGAGACAGAGACAGAGACAGAGACAGAGACAGAGACACAGAGAGAGACAGAGACAGAGACAGAGACAGAGACAGAGACAGAGACAGAGACAGAAACAGAGACAGAGACAGAGACAGAGACAGAGAGAGACACAGAGAGACACAGAGAGACACAGAGAGACACAGAGAGACACAGAGAGAGACAGAGACACAGAGAGAGACAGAGCCAGAGCCAGAGCCAGAGCCAGAGACAGATACATAGACAGAGACAGAGACAGAGACAGTGATGGAGAGAGAAAAAGACAGAGACAGAGACAGAGACAGAGACAGAGACAGAGACAGAGACAGAGACAGAGACAGAGACAGAGACAGAGACAGTGACAGAGGCAGAGACAAAGACAGGGACAGAGACAGAGACAGAGACAGAGACAGAGACAGAGACAGAGACAGAGACAGACAATGACAGAGACAATGACAGAGACAGAGACAGAGACAGAGACAGAGACAGACAGTGACGGAGAGAGACAGAGACAGAGACAGACAGTGACAGAGACAATGACAGAGACAGAGACAGAGACAGAGACAGAGACAGAGACGAGACAGAGACAGACAGTGACGAGAGAGACAGAACAGACAACAGAGACAGACAGAGACAGACAGTGAACAGAGACAGAAACAGAAAAACAGAGACAGAGGACAGAGACAGAGACAGAGACAGAGACAGAGCCTGACAGATGACAGAGACAGAGACAGAGACAGAGACAGAGACAGAGACAGAGACAGAACAGAGACGAGACAGACCAGAGAGAGAGACAGACGACAGAGACAGAGACAGAAACAGAGACAGAGACAGAGACAGAGACAGAGACAGAGACAGAGACAGAGACAGAGACAGACAGTGAAGGTCATGAACATCTTTGTTGTGCTGAAGGAAAAAATGAGAGGTGGAGGACGTGATGTTCCATCTCAGTCATGTGAAGCAACATTCCCAACTGCATTACCAAAGAGACAGAGACACAGGCACTCGGTGCTGGGAGCTTTAGATGAATGCGTCCCAAATGGCACCCTATTCCCTAAATAGTGCACCATATCCCTATGGGCCCTGGTTAAAAGTAGTGCACTGTAAAGGAAATAGGATGCCATTTGGGACGTAGTGATAGTGACAGGGACTGGTGCCTACGAAGGCTTGGCAGACTGCCCTGGAGAACCACACATGAGCATGTTCAATCGCCAGACAGACCAGAATAATTCCCACATAATCGGAATTTATACAGTCACTTGAGTGAGCCCCATAACATGCTGACAGGGTTCGGTGTGTTTGAGACAAAGACAGAGTGCCGGGTCTTAGTGAAGGCAGGGAGAGGAGGATAATGTGGCTATTGTAGAGACAGTCAGACAGGGGGGCCTCTTCTGAAGAGTGTGGCCTAAGTACTAAAGGGACAACAATTCCTTCAGATAGCGTTTTCCTACACGTCTCTCTCAGAGAGAGGGAGAGAGAGAGGGAGACATGGCATTGGAAAAGTTCCTCAGCCTTGGACAGATGAACACTTTTTGTGAAGTTGGCCTTTAAAATCGTGTTATCTGTTGAAATGTAGACGTGTAAGAGACCCTGCGTTTGAATGGTTGGTTGGAGTGGCCTTGCGTCTTCTGAAGAGGTTATATGACTGCCACACTCAGGCAGTGTGTTTTAGGATGCCATCAAATCAAAATGTATTGGTCGCGTACACAGATTTTTCAGATGTTATCGCAGGTGCAGCGAAACGCTTGTGTTTCTAGCTCCAACAGTGTAGTGATATCTAGCAATACAAAACTATACACATCATCAGAAAGTTATAATATCAGAAATATCTAAACTAGCAATCGGGGGAGAAGGGCCTTGGTCAGGGAGGTGACCAAGAACCCGATGGTCACTCTGACAGAGCTCCAGAGTTCCTCTGTGAGTTCCTCTTCCAGAATTTTTAAGAATTGTTAAATTACGATCCTAGTTGTTTTAGCCACGGAAAAAAGACAGGAACCTTCCACTAACTGTGATTGGCTGATATAATGGATGGGTTGGACATACCAAGAGATGACTTCGGATTGGTCTGCCATGTAGCATGCTTCTTTCTATAACGTGAGCTGTATGTGTTGATAATCCTTTACACCGTGGCTTTTTTGAAAGATATCATGAAGAACTGCAAAAGTGTTGCTCCTGCTCACAACTGAATTTAACAGGCGCTATCGATAAAGATCAGTGGGAAAAAGTTTTGACGGACTACTTTCTGGAGGACGATCGTTGCCGTGCTGACTCTCTCTGACTCTGAAAATGAATCTGACGATGAGGAAATCTCTGATTTAGGTAAAAACATTTAAATTGAACCAGACATTGTAGAGTATTCTGATGACAGTGATGTAGGAAGAAACTGTGATCAACAGTGTTGTTGTCATTGAAGAAGTTGAACGAGTTTTGCCCCTGTGGAAGCAGAGTATGATAGCTAAGGAGATGGAGAAAATTCTGGCGTTTGATTGCAAATATGCAGACGGAGTCGAAAAGAGAACACTGAAGGCTGTTGTATAAAACACCTGTCTCCGGATTACATCTTCAAACTAAGGGCAACCATGGCATCCGTAACAGAGAGGGAGAAGCGTCCATCCATGTATACGGGTAAGAGATTCTAGCTAGCTACATTTTCAGATATTATACGTTTCTAATTTTGTCAGAATGTCGTTTTCATTGCAAGTTAAAACATACTGTTATCTAACGTTAGCTGGCTCGCTAGCTAACGTTACATGTATGAGCTGTGTAGTAATATTATTTGTATCTCAGGAAGCAATTTGCATTGCTAGTTATAGCCTAATGTGAGCTAGCTAGCTAACATTGAACCTAGTTGGTTAGCTTTAGCTACCTGCAGATTCATGGATGGTTCATGGTAGTATGGGGTTGGGATTATGGGTCTGAACAAAAGACTCCACTATGCCAGTAACCATTTCACTGTACCGTTTACACCTTCTGTATCCTGTGCATGTGACAAATAAACATTGGTTTTATTTGATATATATAGTGTGTGTTTACCAGAGACTGTAATGTGAAGAACAACATGATCTGCACCAAAGTCAGATTAGGATATAGGACAAGGACTAGATAAAGTGTATTTGTACTACTACTGTTTGCTCCAGTAGGTCGACCAAACCATTCACTGGCCATTTTCTCAAAAGTGAGGTTACAAGTTTATCAACTTTCAAAGCAGAATTACTACTTTCCCATTGTTCCTCAATTGTAGTGTATGATATACCATTTTCTAGCTCTGAGTCTCTACTTTTATCCAATGTAAAAAAAAATCAATTTCAAATGTTGCCACATAGGACCGAAACAAGGTGATTAGTTGAGTTACCTTTACTTGCTTGGGTGCTGGAACAATGGTGGGCATCTTGAAGCAAGTCGGATGACAGACTGCGATAGGGAGAGATTTAATATTTAGGTAAACACTCCAACCAGCTGGTCTGTGCATGATCTGAGGACGCGGCTTGGGATGCCGTCTGGGCTAGCAGCCTCGCGAGGGTTAACACGCTTGAAAATATTACTCATGTCGGCCCACTGAGATCGGGAGCCCACAGTCCTTGTGAGCGGGGGGGCCCCCGGCGGCGGCTCTGTGTTATTCTCCTCAAAGCAGGTGAAGAAGGTGTTCAGTTTGTCTGGCAGTGAGGCACCGGTGTCTGCAACGTGGCTGGTTTTCCCTTTATTATCCGTGAGTGTCTGGAGTCCCTGCCACATGCATCTCGTGTCTGAGCCGTTGAATATCGATTCCACTTTGTCCCTGTACTGACGTTTTGCCTGTTTGACTGCCTTACGTAGGTCATAGCTGGTCTGTTTGTACGCGTCCGTATTCCCGGTTGCCTTTCCTACGGTTCACGCTTCCAGTTTTGCGCAAATGCTTCCATCTATCCATGTTTTTTTTGGTTTGGATATGGTCTGATCGTCACCATAGGAACAACATTCTCTACGCACTTCCTGATTAACCCAGTGACCCCGAGTCAGTGTAATTGTCAATGTTATTCTCAGAGGCAACCAGGGGAACATATCCCAGTCCATGCGATCAAAACAGTCCTGCAGCATAGATTCCGATTGGAAATTCCACCTATGGCGCTTCCTGTTTTAATTTCTGACTATACGCTGGGATGGAGGCGTGATCTGATTTGCCAAAGGGAGGGTTGGGGGAGGACCTTGCAGCTTTGTAGCCAACACTACTCCTGAGCTAGTGATAAATCTAGCTCCCTTCTAACGTCCCTGTGTTTCCCCTTGACCCCCTCTAAGCCCCACATGAGGATCTTTCTGCCTCCTTGTATCCGTCTCTCTCTGAACGGGCTTATTTTATTGATCTCTCCTTTTCCTTCTCCGTTGGAAGACAAAAGTCAGAGAGAAGGGACCTTGGATTTTCTCGTCCCACTGCGTTTTGAGGAAGCGAAGACGGAAAAATGTAAGGAATCGAGGTGAGATGAATTGAGAAAGAGCCAAGGAGACCGACTGCTTTTCAAAATAAATGTTGGCTGAGGATGGCAACTGAAGGGAGTGAGTGTGGGTGTGTGTGGTCCCCTGTCTCTCCCTGGAGACATGCTGCTGTCAATGGTACATTTCCTGTAGTGTAGAGACCATTTACTTTCTTCTGAGAAAGACCTAAAGCGTTAGCCTTGAGTCACATCTCTACCAACTGGTTTGGTTAACACTGTATAACTGCCAAGGTTTGATGCCCTTGTTCTCCACCAAGAACAGCTTTTTGACTTCTACATTTTAATCAGGCCATTTCCTGTATGTCATCTGTAAGGTTGTGATGTTGATCACGCCCACTGGCCTCCATCCTGATACTAGACTTATGGTGCCTCCACTCTGATACTAGACTTATGGTGCCTCCATCCTGATACTAGACTTATGGTGCCTGCAGCCTGATACTAGACTTATGGTGCCTCCAGCCTGATACTAGACTTATGGTGCCTCCAGCCTGATACTTTATGGTGCCTCCAGCCTGATACTAGACTTATGGTGCCTCCAGCCTGATACTTTATGGTGCCTCCAGCCTGATACTAGACTTCTGGTGCCTCCAGCCTGATACTAGACTTATGGTGCCTCCAGTCTCATACTTTATGGTGCCTCCAGCCTGATACTAGACTTATGGTGCCTCCAGCCTGATACTAGACTTATGGTGCCTCCAGCCTGATACTTTATGGTGCCTCCAGCCTGATACTAGACTTTATGGTGCCTCCAGCCTGATACTAGACTTATGGTGCCTCCAGCCTGATACTTAATGGTGCCTCCAGCCTGATACTAGACTTATGGTGCCTCCAGCCAGATACTAGACTTATGGTGCCTCCAGCCTGATACTAGACTTATGGTTCCTCCAGTCTGATACTTTATGGTGCCTCCAGCCTGATACTAAACTTATGGTGCCTCCAGCCTGATACTAGACTTATGGTGCCTCCAGCCTGATACTAGACTTATGGTGCCTCCAGCCTGATACTAGACTTATGGTGCCTCCAGCCTGATACTAGACTTATGGTGCCTCCAGCCTGATACTAGACTTATGGTGCCTCCAGCCTGATACTAGACTTATGGTGCCTCCAGCCTGATACTAGACTTATGGTGCCTCCAGCCTGATACTTTATGGTGCCTCCAGCCTGATACTAGACTTATGGTGCCTCCAGCCTGATACTAGACTTATGGTGCCTCCAGCCTGATACTAAACTTATGGTTCCTCCAGCCTGATACTAGACTTATGGTGCCTCCAGCCTGATACTAGACTTATGGTGCCTCCATCCTGATACTAGACTTATGGTGCCTCCAGCCTGATACTAGACTTATGGTTCCTCCAGCCTGATACTAGACTTATGGTGCCTCCAGCCTGATACTAGACCTATGGTGCCTCCAGCCTGATACTAGACTTATGGTGCCTCCAGCCTGATACTAGACTTATGGTGCCTCCAGCCTGATACTAGACTTTATGGTGCCTCCAGCCTGATACTTTATGGTGCCTCCAGCCTGATACTAGACTTATGGTGCCTCCAGCCTGATACTAGACTTATGGTTCCTCCAGCCTGATACTAGACTTATGGTGCCTCCAGCCTGATACTAGATTTATGGTGCCTCCAGCCTGATACTAGACTTATGGTGCCTCCAGCCTGATACTAGACTTATGGTGCCTCCAGTCTGATACTAGATTTATGGTGCCTCCAGCCTGATACTAGACTTATGGTTCCTCCAGTGTGATACTTTATGGTGCCTCCAGCCAGATACTAAACTTATGGTTCCTCCAGCCTGATACTAGACTTATGGTGCCTCCAGCCTGATACTTTATGGTGCCTCCAGCCTGATACTAGACTTATGGTGCCTCCAGCCTGATACTAGACTTATGGTGCCTCCAGCCTGATACTTTATGGTGCCTCCAGCCTGATACTTTATGGTGCCTCCAGCCTGATACTAGACTTATGGTGCCTCCAGCCTGATACTTTATGGTGCCTCCAGCCTGATACTAGACTTATGGTGCCTCCAGCCTGATACTAGACTTATGGTGCCTCCAGCCTGATACTTTATGGTGCCTCCAGCCTGATAGTAGACTTTATGGTGTGTCCCAATAATACCTCCACTCTCCTCCACTTCCTCCCACAAAACTAAAAGCATTGGATTAGTGGAGACGTGCTAGAGAGGGAGTTTCCACAATGTTTCAACACCATTGAAAAGAAAGGTATGTGAAGAAGTGCACACTTTGGGTGGGAGGAAGGAGAGATGACTGGGACACAGCCTGAGTATCCCAAACTACCTCTGATCGGTTTTGTCTTGTCCTCCATCTGGCCTGGACAAGGAGGCTCCACCCCAGAGCCACAAGCTGTGGGCAGGCAGGCCAGGCTGGAAGAAAAGGGCTTCCACCAAGCCAAAACCACTGTTTCCCCACTGCTGTGTACAGCTACAGCCATGCTCTGGTCTGCTGCTTCGTAACAAATTGAGGAGGAGTTTGATGGCATTCACAGCGTTACATTGTAGTCAATAAGCAGACTGGTCCCCTGTGGGAATCAAACCCACAACCCCTGGCGTTGCAAGCGCCATGCTCTACCAACTGAGCCACACAGGATACATTCACAGTGTCATGCACGCGTGCACACCCACTGAGCCCATTGCACACCCACTGAGCCCATCCATACAATATGACTCCCTACTGTCTCCCTACTGTCTCCCTAATGTCTCCCTAATGCCTCCCTACTGTCTCCATACTGTCTCCCTACTGTCTCCCTACTGTCTCCCTACTGTCTCCCTACTGTCTCCCTAATGCCTCCCTACTGTCTCCCTAATGCCTCCCTACTGTCTCCCTAATGTCTCCCTACCAACTCCCTAATGTCTCCCTAATGTCTCCCTACTCTCTCCCTAATGTCTCCCTAATGTCTCATGGTGATGATCCACATTGGCTCATTGTACAGCATTATCTTACAAATCAAACCTGACCTCGTCCTCTCTGGGTTAGGGAGGGCATTTGAAATTATTTCACTATTCAAATAATATCATGACATTTTGTCAGACATCCGGATAGCGTTTTAGTGTAAGAGCTGTTTGAAAAGACATCCTGAAATGTCACCCTTTTTTGGTGGGATGGAGTTTTGGCCTTCCATGGTGAAAGAGAGTTCCAAACCTCTCTGCCAATAACAGCTAGTTTTCAGTTTACCCTCCCCAATGACCACTCCCAGACAGTCCTAGCAAAACTCTTGCTTGAGAATTAATTTTTTTTGGACCATTTTAAACAATCAATTAACTGTTACCCAGGAATGATTTTATATTGAAATAAAAACGGCAGGGACGACCTCTGACCTATGTTCGCTCACACACACACACACACACACACACACACACACACACACACACACACACACACACACACACACACGTCCATACATATATTGTCCATTAGGATTCATTAGAAAATTGGAAGTTAGCCAAAGGGAGTCAATTCCTGAGTGACTCCCCAAGCAGCAACCACACACATTCAGCTCCGCAGTGTTATAGTGTTCTTGTGCGTGTGTGTGTATTTTATGGTCTTGTGTCTCTCTGTAAGCAGGACACTGAGTTTCTAATGGAAATGGTCTCCTCTCCTCTCCTCTCCTCTCCTCTCCTCTCCTCTCCTCTCCTCTCCTCTCCTCTCCTCTCCTCTCCTCTCCTCCTCTCCTCTCCTCCTCTCCTCTCCTCTCCTCTCCTCTCCTCTCCTCTCCTCTCCTCTCCTCTCCTCTCCTCTCCACACCCCCATACTGCATTCTGTCATTTGTCTTAAACCAAACCCTGAAATAAAACAGCTATAATGTAAAGGGATTTTCTTGCTCTTTCTTCACTAGTGGAAAAGCAGCATGCTTTGTGGAATCCAGTCGCCCACGCATTCTGTCAGGACACTTGATTCCAATTAGATATTTTCTTTTCTTTCTGGTTCTGACCTCCTGCTTTCATCTCTCCCTCTGTCTTCCATCCCTCCCTCCCTCTGTCATCTCCTCCCTCCCTCCCTCCCTCCCTCCCTCCCTCCCTCCCTCCCTCCCTCCCTCCCTCCCTCCCTCCCTCCCTCTGTCATCTCCTCCCTCCCTCCCCTCCCTCCCTCCCTCCCTCCCTCCCTCCCTCCCTCCCTCCCTCCCTCCCTCTCCTTCTCCTCTGCTAACCCTCTAACCCTCTAATCCTGTCTAACCCTCTAATCCTGTCTCCATCTGTCTAACCCTGTCTCCATCTGTCTAACCCTGTCTCCATCTGTCTAACCCTGTCTCCATCTGTCTAACCCTGTCTCCATCTGTCTAACCCTGTCTCCATCTGTCTAACCCTGTCTCCATCTGTCTAACCCTGTCTCCATCTGTCTAACCCTCTGTCTAACCCTGTCTCCATCTGTCTAACCCTGTCTCCATCTGTCTAACCCTGTCTCCATCTGTCTAACCCTGTCTCCACTGTCTAACCCTGTCTAGTCACCCTGTCTCCATCTGTCCCTGTCTCCATCTGTCTAACCCTGTCTCCATCTGTCTAACCCTGTCTCCATCTGTCTAACCCTGTCTCCATCTGTCAACCCTGTCTCCATCTGTCTACCTCCATCTGTCTAACCCTGTCTCCATCTGTCTAACCCTGTCTCCATCTGTCTAAACCCTGTCTCCATCTGTCTAACCCTGTCTCCATCTGTTACCTCAAACCCTGTCTCCATCTGTCTAACCCTGTCTCCATCTGTCTAACCCTGTCTCCATCTGTCTAACCCTGTCCTCCCATCTGTCTAACCCTGTCTCCATCTGTCTAACCCTGTCTCCATCTGTCTAACCCTGTCTCCATCTGTCTAACCCTGCCTTCCCATTCCTGTCCCATCTGTCTAACCCTGTCTCCATCTGTCTAACCCTGTCTCCATCTTCTAACCCTGTCTCCATCTGTCTAACCCTGTCTCCATCTGTCTAACCCTGTCTCCATCTGTCCTTAAACCCTGTCTCCATCTGTCTAACCCTGTCTCATCTGTCTAACCCTGTTCCTTCCATCTGTCTAACCCCCTGTCTCCATCTGTCTAACCCTGTCTCCATCTGTCTAACCCTGTCTCCATCTGTCTAACCCTGTCTCCATCTGTCTAACCCCTATGTCCCTGCCCATCTGTCTAACCCTGTCTCCATCTGTCTATCTTCTAACCCTGTCTCCCATCTGTCTAACCCTGTCTCATCTGTCTAACCCTTGTCTCCATCTGTTAACCCTGTCTCCATTGTCTAACCCTGTCTCCATCTGTCTAACCCTGTCTCAACCTGTCTAACCCTGTCTCCATCTGTCTAACCCTGTTCTCCATCTGTCTAACCCTGTCTCCACTGTCTAACCCTGTCTCCATCTGTCTAACCCTGTCTCATCTGTCTAACCCTTGTCTCCATCTGTCTAACCCTGTCTCCATCTGTCTAACCCTGTCTCCATCTGTCTAACCCTGTCTCCATCTTGTCTAACCCTGTCTCCATCTGTCTAACCTTGTCTCCATCTGCTAAACCCGGTCTCCATCGTCTAAACCCCTGTCTCCATCTGTCTAACCTGTCTCCATCTGTCTAACCCCTGTCTCCATATGTTAACCCTGTCTCCATTGTCTAACCCTGTTCAATCTGTTCTAACCCTGTCTCCATCTGTCTACCCTGTCTCCACTTCTAACCCTGTTCTGTAACCCTGTCTATCCTGTCTAACCCTGTCTCCATCTGTCTAACCCTGTCTCCATCTGTCTAACCCTGTCTCCATCTGTCTAACCCCTGTCTCCATCTGTCTAACCTGTCTAACCCTGTCTCCATCTGTCTAACCCTGTCTCCATCTGTCTAACCTGTCTCCATCTGTCTAACCCTGTCTCCATCTGTCTAACCCTGTCTCCATCTGTCTAACCCTGTCTAACCCTTCCCCATCTGTCTAACCCTGTCTCCATCTGTCTAACCTGTTCCATTTCTAACCCTGTCTCCAGTCTGTCTAACCCTGTCTCCATCTGTCTAACCCTGTCTCCATCTGTCTAACCCTGTCTCCATCTGTCTAACCCTGTCTCCTGTCTAACCCTGTCCATCTGTCTAACCCTGTCTCCATCTTCTAACCTGTCTCTCATCTGTCTAACCCTGTCTCCATCTGTCTAACCCTGTCTCCATCTGTCAACCTGTCTCATCTGTCTAACCCTGTCTCCATCTGTCCTAACCCTGTCTCCATCTGTCTAACCCTGTCTCCATCTGTCTAACCCTGTCTCCATCTTCTAACCCTTGTCTCCATCTGTCTAACCCTGTCTCCATCTGTCTAACCTGTCTACACATCACCCTGTCTCCATCTGTCTAACCCTGTCTCCATCTGTCTAACCCTGTCTCCATCTGTCTAACCCTGTCTCCATCTGTCTAACCCTGTCTCCATCTGTCTAACCCTGTCTCCATCTGTCTAACCCTGTCTAACCCTCCATCTGTCTAACCCTGTCTCCATCTGTCTAACCCTGTCTCCATCTGTCTAACCGTTCCACTGTCTACCTGTCTCCATCTGTCTAACCCTGTCTCCATCTGTCTAACCCTGTCTCCATCTGTCTAACCCTGTCTCCATCTGTCTAACCCTGTCTCCATCTGTCTAACCCTGTCTAACCCTGTCTCCATCTGTCTAACCCTGTCTACTTAACCCTGTCTCCATCTGTCTAACCCTGTCTAACCCTGTCTCCATCTGTCTAACCCTGTCCCTCCATCTGTCTAACCCTGTCTCCCTGTCTAACCTGTCCATCTCTAACCCTGTCTACCCTGTCTACCCATCTGTCTAACCCCCTGCAACCCTGTCTCCATCTGTCTAACCCTGTCTCCATCTGTCTAACCCTGTCACCTCCATGTCTAACCTGCTAACCCTGTCTCCATCTGTCTAACTGCCACTCACCCTGTCTCCATCTGTCTAACCCTGTCTCCATCTGTCTAAACCCTGTCTCCATCTGTCTAACCCTGTCTAACCCTGTCTACCTGTCCATCTGTCTAACCCCTTGTCTACCTCCATCTGTCTAACCCTGTTCCATCTGTCTAAACCCTGTCTCCATCTGTCTAACCCTGTCTCCATCTGTCTAACCCTGTCTCCATCTGTCTAACCCTGTCTCCATCTGTCTAACCCTGTCTCCATCTGTCTAACCCTGTCTCCATCTGTCTAACCCTGTCTCCATCTGTCTAACCCTGTCTCCATCTGTCTAACCCTGTCTCCATCTGTCTAACCCTGTCTCCATCTGTCTAACCCTGTCTCCATCTGTCTAACCCTGTCTCCATCTGTCTAACCCTGTCTCCATCTGTCTAACCCTGTCTAACTCTGTCTAACTCTGTCACTGTGTATCTCATTGCATCCCTCTACTTATGTCTCACACAACCTTCTCACCATCCATCCAACAACCAACCAATGACAAAGCCAAACTTTTAAAACTTTTACACACACAACCCGTTCTCACAAATAAAACCACCCCCATACCAAGCCATTAAGACGTCATATAATTGTTTCCCTATAATAACAGTGGGGGGGCCATCCAGTGGACTTCCCCGCCTCTCCTACCAGTCTGTATTCCTACATGGCAGGGAATCATATTTATTAACTTCTGGGTCTAGTTGATTACAGTCTATGGGAAGCTCTTCTGTGATGTCATACCCACCGTCTAATGACAGAGATGGTGGAACTCATACAATACATTCACAAAGAATGCAATGGGACTTATACTGTAAATACCCATCACCAGAGAGTTATACTGTAATTACACATCACCAGAGAGTTATACTGTAATTACACATCACCAGAGACTTATACTGTAATTACACATCACCAGAGAGTAATACTGTAATTACACATCACCAGAGAGTTCTACTGTAATTACACATCACCAGAGAGTTATACTGTAATTACACATCACCAGAGAGTTATACTGTAATTACACATCGCCAGAGAGTTATACTGTAATTACACATCACCAGAGAGTTCTACTGTAATTACACATCACCAGAGAGTTCTACTGTAATTACACATCACCAGAGACTTATACTGTAATTACACATCACCAGAGAGTTCTACTGTAATTACACATCACCAGAGAGTTATACTGTAATTACACATCACCAGAGACTTATACTGTAATTACACATCATCATGATTTATACTGTAATTACACATCATCATGGTCTTCTGTAGCGCAATTGGTAGAGCATGGCGCTTGTAACGCCAGGGTAGTGGGTTCGATCCCCGGGACCACCCATACGTAAAAATGTATGCACACATGACTGTAAGTCGCTTTGGATAAAAGCGTCTGCTAAATGGCACATTATTATTATTATTATTATACTGTAATTACACATCACCAGAGACTTATACTGTAATTACACATCACCAGAGAGTTATACTGTAATTACACATCACCAGAGAGTTATACTGTAATTACACATCACCAGAGAGTTAACTGTAATTACACATCACCAGAGACGTATACTGTAATTACACATCACCAGAGACGTATACTGTAATTACACATCACCAGAGAGTTATACTGTAATTACACATCACCAGAGAGTTAACTGTAATTACACATCACCAGAGACGTATACTGTAATTACACATCACCAGAGACGTATACTGTAATTACACATCACCAGAGAGTTATACTGTAATTACACATCACCAGAGAGTTCTACTGTAATTACACATCACCAGAGAGTTATACTGTAATTACACATCACCAGAGACTTATACTGTAATTACACATCATCAGAGAGTTATACTGTAATTACACATCGCCAGAGACGTATACTGTAATTTCACATCACCAGAGAGTTATACTGTAATTACACATCACCAGAGACAGTCACTGTAATTAAAACATTACACAATCCTTTAAGTGTTGTTGTTTCCTGTGTGGTTTTAGTTGTTTTATTTGACAGATTAAGAGGGGAAGATGTAGTCCTGCCATCCACTGACACACATATGAGAATAAAACCTTTACATACAGCGTGTCTATAGACAATGGGAGTTTCGTTGGAAGAATGAGGAGATCAAAGCGAGCTGGATGGCGGGGATAGCTTCAGTGCATTCCCCTACCATATAATTACATATAGCGTCACAATTTGAGGATTGCCTGCTGTCTTCCTGAGACCTAAATTACTGTCGCCCTGGATCCAGAGATGGCTTTTTCTGGGTCAGTGGCATTGACAGCGCTTCTTGAATACATTGTGTGACAGCGCGGATGATTGTGAGTTCGTGTCCCGGTCGGGGCAGAATTTTCACTCTGTCACAAGAACAATAGGGGAGAGATGCACAGAGGACTGTCGTTTTTTCTATGGTTCTGTATTCCCACTAATGGTATTTAGTCTATACTCCCCATAACCTCTGAGTTGAGATTTAAGGGTACTCTCTTCAGTCTCTTTATCTCAGCTGGCACGGGGTTCCTTCACTGCAGCCAACCTATCACGGGGTTCCTCCACTGCAGCCAACCTATCACGGGGTTCCTATCACTGCAGCCAACCTATCACAGGGTTCCTTCACTGCAGCCAACCTATCACGGGTATCCTTCACTGCAGCCAACCTATCACGGGGTTCCTTCACTGCAGCCAACCTATCATGGGGTTCCTCCACTGCAGCCAACCTATCACGGGGTTCCTTCCACTGCAGCCAACCTATCACGGGTTCCTCCACAGCAGCCAACCTATATCACGGGGTTCCTCCACTGCAGCCACCTATCACGGGTTCCTCCACTGCAGCCAACCTATCACGGGGTTCCTATCACTGCAGCCAACCTATCACGGGGTTCCTCCACTGCAGCCAACCTATCACGGGGTTCCTCACTGCAGCCAACCTATCACGGGGTTCCTCCACTGCAGCCAACCTATCACGGGTTCCTCCACTGCAGCCAACCTATCACAGGGTTCCTCCACTGCAGCCAACCTATCACGGGGTTCCTCCACTGCAGCCAACCTATCACGGGTTCCTATCACTGCAGCCAACCTATCACGGGTTCCTCCACTGCAGCCAACCTATCACGGGGTTCCTCCACTGCAGCCAACCTATCACGGGGTTCCTCCACTGCAGCCAACCTATCACGGGGTTCCTCCACTGCAGCCAACCCTATCACGGGGTTCCTCCACTGCAGCCCAACCTATCACGGGGGTTTCCTCCACTGCGCCAACCTATCACGGGTTCCTATCATTTCGCCCCTATCAACGGGTTCCTCCACTGCAGCCACCTATCACGGGTTCCTATCACTCAAGCCAACCTTCACAGGTTCCTGCCACTCAGCCACCTATCACAGGTTCCTCCACTGCAGCCAACCTATCACGGGTTCCTCCACGGCGCCACCTATCACAGGTTCCTTCCACTGCACCAAACCCCTATCACGGTTCCTATCACTGCACCAACCTATCACGGGGTTCCCCCACTCACCAACCTCTCACGGGTTCCTCCCTTGCAGCCACCTTCACGGGGTTCCTCCACGGGCCAGCCAACCTATCACAGGTGTTCCTCACTGCAAGCCAACCTATCAGGGTTTCCTCCATTTGCATCCACCTATCACAGGGTTCCTCCACTGCAGCCAACCTATCACGGGGTTCCTCCCACTGCAGCCAACCTATCACGGGGTTCCCCACTGCAGCCAACCTATCACAGTGTTTCCTCCACTGCAGCCAACCATCACGGGGTTCCTCCACTGCAGCCAACCTATCACGGGGTTCCTCCACTGCAGCCAACCTATCACGGGGTTCCTCCACTGCAGCCAACCTATCACGGGGTTCCTATCACTACAGCCAACTTATCACGGGGTTCCTCCACTGCAGCCAACCTATCACGGGGTTCCTCCACTGCAGCCAACCTATCACGGGGTTCCTCCACTGCAGCCAACCTATCACGGGGTTCCTCCACTGCAGCCAACCTATCACTAAGTGCGCGTCCCAAATGGTACACTATTACCTTTTTAGTTTACTTCTTTTGTAAGTAGTGCACTATAGAGGGAATATGGTGCCATGTGGGACGATGCAGACTGAAACTACAGCCCTACACTGGGATTTAACAATGTCAGCTGGCTTAATAGTCCAGACTGGAACTCTATGTGTGTTGTTTTCCAGCAACACCAAAACCACCGTGTCTACAAATGACTATTTATCCCACATTATACATGTTGTCATCCCCACCAAACACAGTGTTGTCATCCCCACCAAACACAGAGTTGTCATCCCCACCAAACACAGTGTTGTCATCCCCACCAAACCCAGTGTTGTCATCCCCACCAACACAGTGTTTGTCTCCCCACCAAACACAGGTGTCATCCCCACCAAACCCCAGAGTTGTCATCCCCACCAACACGAGTTGTCATCCCCACCAAAAAACAGAGTTGTCATCCCCATAAAAACACGTGTTGTCACCCCCCACCAAACACAGAGTTGTCATCCCACCAAACACAGTGTTGTTCATCCCCACCAAACCATTTTTGTCATCCCCATCAAACACAGTGTTGTCATCCCCACCAAACACAGTGTTGTCATCCCCACCAAACACAGAGTTGTCATCCCCATCAAACACAGAGTTGTCATCCCCACCAAACACAGAGTTGTCATCCCCACCAAACACAGTGTTGTCATCCCCACCAAACACAGTGTTGTCATCCCCACCAAACACAGAGTTGTCATCCCCACCAAACACAGTGTTGTCATTCCCACCAAACACAGAGTTGTCATCCCCACCAAACACAGAGTTGTCATCCCCACCAAACACAGTGTTGTCATTCCCACCAAACACAGAGTTGTCATCCCCACCAAACACAGAGTTGTCATCCCCACCAAACACAGAGTTGTCATCCCCACCAAACACAGTGTTGTCATCCCCACCAAACACAGTGTTGTCATCCCCACCAAACACAGAGTTGTCATCCCCACCAAACACAGAGTTGTCATTCCCACCAAACACAGTGTTGTCATCCCCACCAAACACATTGTTTGTCATCCCCACCAAACACAGAGTTGTCATCCCCACCAAACACAGAGTTGTCATCCCCACCAAACACATTTGGTTGTCACCCCCACCAAACCCAGTTTGTCATCCCCACCAAAACACAGAGTTGCCCATCCCCACCAAACACAGAGTTGTCATTCCCACCAACCAGTGTTGTCATCCCCACCAAACCCAGTGTTGTCATCCCCACCAAACACAGTGTTGTCATCCCCACCAAACACAGTGTGTCATCCCCACCAAACACAGTGTTGTCATCCGTTGGTCCCTCTTTAAGCACTTTATAGAGAGAAAGGGTGTTCCCTGGGTGTTCTCTGGGTGTTCCCTGGGTGTTCCCTGGGTGTTCTCTGGGTGTTCCCTGGGTAAGGGTTATGAGAACATTAAAACACTATACAGTCACTAGAGTTTCCCCTCTCTGGTCTGTGACACAGAACACTTTATTTTTATTAACAAACTAGACTTCATAACACATTCATAGCCAATACATAACACATTCATAGCCAATACATAACACATTCATAGCCAATACATAACACATTCATAACCAATACATAACACATTCATAACCCTCACATAACACATTCATAACCAATACATAACACATTCTTAACCCTTTCATATCATAGTCATGCAGTCAAGCAGAATGCTGTCCATGCCCTCCCTGGTGACAGAGGTATCAGTTATTCACCCGATTCAAAACATCTGAGGTGAATTACCCACTCTCAACCCCAACATGGTGTTATAGCGAGGAATGCTGTATGGCTTAGACAGTGCATGTTGTGAAGACTGCATGGTACTACAGCTGAACGAGAGTGCACCAGACTCTCTCTCTCTCTCTCCTCTCTCTCTCTCTCTCTGTCTCTCTCTCTCTCTCTCTGTATCAGGTGTAGACTAATAATGAAATGCTTACTTACAGCCCTTCCCAACAATACAGAGAGAAAGAAAATAGAGAAATAATAGAAAAGCAATAACACGTAATAATAAAAGTAATAATAAATACATAATGAGTAACGATAACTTGGCTATATACACAGGGTACCAGTACCGAGTCTATGTGCAGGGGCACGAGGTAATTGCGGTAGATATGTACATATACAGTGCTTGCAAAAGTATTCATACCCCTTGACTTATTCATTCTTTCCCTCGATCCTGACTAGTCTCCTTGTCCCTGCCGTTGAAAAACATCCCCACATCATGATGCTGCCGCCACCATGCTTCACCGTAGGGATGGTGCCAGGTTTCCTCCAGATGTGACGCTTGGCATTCAGGCCATAGAGTTCAATCTTGATTTCATCAGACCAGATAATCTTGTTTCTCATGGTCTGAGAGTCCTTTAGGTGCCTTTTGGCAAACTCCAAGCGGTCTGTAATGTGCCTTTTACAGAGGAGTGGCTTCCGTCTGGCCACTCTACCGTAAAGGCCTGATTGGTGGAGTGCTGCAGAGATGGTTGTCCTTCTGGAAGGTTCTCCCATCTCCACAGAGGAACTCTGCAGCTCTGTCAGAGTGACCATCGGGTTCTTGGTCACCTCCCTGACCAAGGCCCTTCTACCCCGAATGCTCAGTTTGGCCGGGTGGCCAGCTCTAGGAAGAGTCCTGGTGGTCCCAAACGTCTTCCATTTAAGAATGATGGAGGCCACTGTGTTCTTGGGGACCTTCAATGCTGCAGAAATGTTTGGTACCCTTCCCCAGACCTGTGCCTCGACATAATCCTGTCTCGGAGCTCTACGGACAATTCCTTTGACCTCATGGCTTGGTTTTTGCTCTGACATGCACTGTCAACTCTGGGACCTTATATAGACAGGTGTGTGCCTTTCCAAATCATGTCCAAACAATTGAAATTACTACATGTGGACTCCAATCAAGTTGTAGAAACATCTCAAGGATGATCAATGGAAACAGGATGCACCTGAGCTCAATTTCTAGTCTCATAGGAAAGGGTCTGAATACTTACAGTGGGGAGAACAAGTATTTGATGCACTGCCGATTTTGCAGGTTTTCCTACTTACAAAACATGTAGAGGTCTGTAATTTTTATCATAGGTACACTTCAACTGTGAGAGACGGAATCTAAAACAAAAATCCATAAAATCACATTGTATGATTTTAAAGTAATTCATTTGCATTTTATTGAATGACATAAGTATTTGATACATCAGAAAAGCAGAACTTAATATTTGGTAAAGAAACCTTTGTTTGCAATTACAGAGATCATACGTTTCCTGTAGGTCTTGACCAGGTTTGCACACACTGCAGGAGGGATTTTGGCCCACTCCTCCATACAGACCTTCTCCAGATCCTTCAGATTTCGGGGCTGTCGCTGGGCAATACGGACTTTCAGCTCCCTCCAAAGATTTTCTATTAGGTTCAGGTCTGGAGACTGGCTAGGCCACTCCAGGACCTTGAGATGCTTCTTACGGAGCCACTCCTTAGTTGCCCTGGCTGTGTGTTTCGGGTCATTGTCATGCTGGAAGACCCAGCCACGACCCATCTTCAATGCTCTTAATGAGGGAAGGAGGTTGTTGGCCAAGATCTCCCTCCTAATAGATCTCCCCTCAATACGGTGCAGTCGTCCTGTCCCCTTTGCAGAAAAGCATCCCCAAAGAATGATGTTTCCACCTCCATGCTTCACGGTTGGGATGGTGTTCTTGGGGTTGTACTCATCCTTCTTCTTCCTCCAAACACGGCAAGTGGAGTTTAGACCAAAAAGCTATATTTTTGTCTCATCAGACCACATGACCTTCTCCCAATTCTCCTCTGGATCATCCAGATGGTCATTGGCAAACTTCAGACGGGCCTGGACATGCGCTGGCTTGAGCAAGGGGACCTTGCGTGCGCTGCAGGATTTTAATCCATGACGGCGTAGTGTGTTACTAATGGTTTTCTTTGAGACTGTGGTCCCAGCTCTCTTCAGGTCATTGACCAGGTCCTGCCGTGTAGTTCTGGGTTGATCCCTCACCTTCCTCATGATCATTGATGCCCCACGAGGTGAGATCTTGCATGGAGCCCCAGACCGAGGGTGATTGACCGTCATCTTGAACTTCTTCCATTTTCTAATAATTATGCCAACAGTTGTTGCCTTCTCACCAAGCTGCTTGCCTATTGTCCTGTAGCCCATCCCAGCCTTGTGCAGGTCTACAATTTTATCCCTGATGTCCTTACACAGCTCTCTGGTCTTGGCCATTGTGGAGAGGTTGGAGTCTGTTTGATTCAAATACTTATGTCATGCAATAAAATGCAAATGAATTACTTAAAAAACATACAATGTGATTTTCTGGATTTTAGTTTTAGATTCCGTCTCTCACAGTTGAAATGTACCTATGATAAACATTACAGACCTCTACATGCTTTGTAAGTAGGAAAACCTGCAAAATCGGCAGTGTATCAAATACTTGTTCTCCCCACTGTATGTAAATACGATATTTCTGTTTTTGATTTTTAATAAATTAGCAAAAAATTCAAAAAAACTGTTTTTGCTTTATCATTATGGGGTATTGTGAGACAAATAAAAAAAATTGAATAAGGCTGTAACGTATCAAAATGTGGAAAAAGTCAAGGGGTCTGAATGCTTTCTGAATGCACTGACTACCCTCTGTAGTAGCCTTGCTGGTGGGATGCCAAGCAGTTGCCATACCAAGCGGTGATGCAGCCAGTCAAAATGCTCTCAACGGTGCAGCTGTTGACGTTTTTGAGGATCTGAGCATGCCAAATCATTTCATCCTCCTGAGTCTCCACTCATCTGCCTAGCATGTGGGGGGAACATGTTGTGTTTGGGTGGGTTAGGGTTAGTGTGTGTGTGGGGTGGTGAAAGAGCCACCAGAGTAGAACACAGAGCTCCTGTTCTTAGTGTGTTAGAGAGAGAGCGTGTCTGACCGAACACCCAACAAGAGAATAGAAGAACTAGGGAGTCTGAGAGACTGGGGGGAGTCGAGGAGAGAGAGAGAGCCCACACAACAGCAGGGAGAGAGGGCGTGTCAGTATCGTCTCTGATCAGAGAGAGAACCACCGGCTTAGCACCAGGGGAGTCTGAGAGACTGGGGAGTCTGAACAAGAGACCACACAATGGGATGATGCTTGAGCGAGAGAGAGAGAGAGAGAGAGAGAGAGAGAGCGATAGTAGATAGAGAGATAGATGAGATCTGAGAGCAGAGCCGAGAAGAGAGAGAGAGATCAGAGTATATATAGAGAGAGAGAGAAAGAGCCTCTCTATCTCGACTATATCTCGCTCTCCTCTATCCCCTGAGACGATACGACTAAGCCTCTATCTCGCGTCTCTCGGGCTCGCTTTTGTATTGTGTCTGACTGAACATCCAACCATTGGGTTAGCGCCAGGAAAGTCTGGTTTAAATACTGGGGGAGAGACTGAAGGAGACACTAGGGGAGAGACTGAAGGAGACACTAGGGGAGAGACTAGGGGAGAGACTAGGGGAGATACTAGGGAAATACTGAAGAGAGACTAGTGGGAGAGCTAGGGGAGAGACTGGGGAGTACTAGGGAAAACTGAAGGAGAGACTAGGGGAGAACGGGGAGACACTATGGAGAACTGAAGGAACCCTAGGGGACACTATGGGTGAACTAGGGGAGAGACTGAGGGAGATCTAGGGGAAGACTAGGGGAGAAACTTGGGAGACACTAGGAGAACTAGGGAAGACTAGGGGAGATATTAGGGGAGAGACTGAAGGAGACACTAGGGGAGAGACTAGGGGAGAGACTAGGGGAGAGACTAGGAGAGAGACTAGGGGAGACACTGAAGGAGACACTAGGGGAGAGACTAGGGGAGAGACTAGGGGAGAGACTAGGGGAGACTAGGGGAAAACTGAGGGAAGACTGAGGGAAGACAGGGGAGAGACTGGGGGAGAGACTAGGGGAACACTAGGGAAGACTAGTGGAGAGACTAGGGAGAGACAAAGGGGAGAGACTGAGGGAGAGACTAGGGAGAGACTAGGGAAGACTGAAGAAGACTCTAGGGGAAAGAATGAAGGAGGGGCTAGGGGGGTCTGGGGAAAAATGGGGAAGACTGAGGGAAGACGATGAGACGGGGGAGAGACTGGGGGACTGGGGAGAACGGGAGGGAGACGGGGGGATAGACTGAGGGAGAGATTTGGAGGAGGACTGGGGAGAGACTGGGGGAGAGACTGGGTGAGAGACTGGGGAGAGACTGGGGGAGAGACTGGGGGAGAGACTAGGGGAGAGACTAGGGGAGAGACTGGAGGAGATTATTAGGGTAGAGCAGTCACTGCGCAACACAACATGGTGGGAAATTATGACTAGGTGAGGCAGCATAGAAAGAGAGAGAGAAAGAGAGAGGGAGAGAGGAGAGGGATGAGATTGAGATGGATAGGGGATGGTGAAGGGAGAGGTGATGTATAGGAGAGAGCTCTATAGTCGATAATCCAGCGAGATAGATCTCGAGCGCCAGACTCTCTATCGAGCGCGCAGCAGTATGGATATAGCGAATATCGCTACTCTGACGACGCTCCGCTCGAGAGAGAGAGAGAGCTCTGTGTTGCAATGTCTTATGGAGCTGTTATAAAAGGCCTTCTGACTGCGTACATAGGGGGGACATACAGATGGGTCTGTGACATTTCAGCCACATTGTCACCTTCCATCTGTTGGCTGTCAATAAAGTTTCCTCAGTTTCCTTGAAAGTGTAATGAATCGGTTTTAAATCAAGCCCACGCGTGCTCACAGACTGTCAACAGGAACGAACATGCAGTTAACCACAGAGCTGGGTTCCAAATAGCACCCAATTCCCTTTATAGTGCACTACTTTTGACCAGAGACCTAAAATTAGAGCACTATATAGAGGGAATAGGGTGCAAACAAATCAGTGGGCCCTGATCAAAACTAGTGCACTACTTTTGACCAGAGCCCTTTAGGGAATAGGGTGTTATTTGGAACATACCCAAAAGAGCTCAGCTCAGCCATCTGCTATATACGTTGAGGCTATACGCAAATACACTACATTGGATATTATCTTTCCGGATTCAGCAGACACATTCTCTGCATGTTTGCTGGGTGCTGATGATTTTTCTTGAGTTATTGAATTAACTTATCTCCTGTTACCATGAGGTATGTGGTTGCACATCACACTGTTGCTTACTGTTCCTGACTTCACTGGCGATGAACAACTGGGTCCCAGGTGGGGGGGGAAGTAAACAGGAAGGTAAACATGGATATGTACACCACCGGTCAAAAGTATGGACACACCTACTCATTCAAAGGGTTTTTCTTCATTTGTACAATTTTCTACATTGTAGAATAATAGTGAAGACATCAAAACTATGAAATAACACGTATGGAATCATGTAGTAACCAAAAAAGTATTAAACAAAACGAAATGAGATTCTTCAAAGTAGACACCCTTTGCCTTGATGACAGCTTTGCACATTCTTGTTATTCTCTCAACCAGCTTCACGAGGTAGTCACCTGGAATGCATTTCAATTAACAGGTGTGGCTTGTTAAAAGTTTAAATTGCGGAATTTATTTCCTTCTTAATGCGTTTGAGCCATTCAGTTGTGTTGTGACAAGGTAGGGTGGCTATACAGAAGATAGCCCTATTTGGTAAAAGACCAAGTCCATATTATGGCAAGAACAGCTCAAATAAGCAAAGAGAAACGACAGTCCATCATTACTTTAAGACATGAAGGTCAGTCAATGCAGAACATTTCAAGAACTTTGAATGCTTCTTCAAGTGCAGTCGCAAAAACCATCAAGCACTATGATGAAACTGGCTCTCATGAGGACCGCCACAGGAATGGAAGACCCAGAGTTACCTCTGCTGCAGAGGATAAGTTCATTAGAGTTACCAGCCTCAGAAATTGCAGCCCAAATAAATGCTTCACAGAGTTCAAGTAACAGACACATCTCAACATCAACTGTTCAGAGGAGACTGTGTGAATCAGGCCTTCATGGTCGAATTGTTGCAAAGAAACCACTACTTAAGGACACCAATAAAAAGAAGAGACTTGCTGGGGCCAAGAAACAAGAGTAATGGACATTAGACTGGTGGAAATTTGTCCTTTGGTCTGGAGTCCAAATTAGAGCTTTTTCCTTCCAACCACCGTGTCTTTGTGAGACGCGGTGTGGGTGAACGGAGGATCTCTGCATGTGTATTTCCCACCGTAAATCATGGAGGAGGAGGTGTTATGGTGTGGGGGTGCTTTGTTGGTGACACTGTCTGTGATTTATTTAGAATTTAAGGCACACTTAACCAGCATGGCTACCACAGCATTCTGCAGCGATACGCCATCCCATTTGGTTTGGGACTCAGTGGGACTATCATTTGCTTTTCAACAGGACAATGACCCAACACACCTCCAAGCTGTGTAAGGGCTATTTTAGCAAGAAGGAAATTGATTGAGTGCTGCATCAGATGACCTGGTCTCCACAATCCCCCGACCTCAACCCAATTGAGATGGTTTGGGATGAGTCGGACAGCAGAGTGAAGGAAAAGCAGCCAACAAGTGCTCAGCATATGTGGGAACTCCTTCAAGACTGTTGGAAAAGCATTCCAGGTGAAGCTGGTTGAGAAAATGCCAAGAGTGTGCAAAGCTGTCATCAAGGCAAAGGGTGGCTACTTTGAAGAATCTCAAATATAACATATATTCTGATTTGTTTAACACCTTTTTGGTTACTACATGATTTCATATGTGTTATTTCATGGTTTTGATGTCTTCACTATTATTCTACAATGTAGAAATTAGTAAAAATAAAGATAACCCTTGAATGAGTAGGTGTGTCCAAACTTTTGACTGGTACTGTATGGGATTGAGATGAAATAAATAAAAGCTGAAATTGCTGTCCTTAAGCCATTTTGCCACAACTTTGGAAGTATGCTTGGGGTCATTGTCCATTTGGAAGACACATTTGAGACCAAGCTTTAACTTCCTGACTGATGTCTTGAGATGTTGCTTCAATATATCCACATAATTTTCCTTCCTCATGATACCATCTATGTTGTGAAGTGCACCAGCCCCTCCTGCAGCAAAGCACCCCCACAGCATGATGCTGCCACCCCCGTGCTTCACGGTTGGGATGGTGTTCTCTGGCTTGCAAGCCTTCCCCTTTTTCCTCCAAACATAACGATGGTCATTATGGCCAAACAGTTCTATTTTTGTTTCATCAGACCAGAGGACATTTCTCCAAAAAGTACGATCTTTGTCCCCATGTGCAGTTGCAAAACGTAGTCTGGCTTTTTTATGGTGGTTTTGGAGCAGTGGCTTCTTCCTTGCTGAGCAGCCTTTCAGGTTATGTTGGTTTATGGTGGTCCTCTGTAGCTCAGCTGGTAGAGCACGGCGCTTGTAACGCCAAGGTAGTGGGTTCGATCCCCGGGACCACCCATACACAAAAAAAATGTATGCACGCATGACTGTAAGTCGCTTTGGATAAAAGCGTCTGCTAAATGGCTTATATTTATATATTATATAGGACTCGTTTTACTGTGGATATAGATACTTTTGTACCTGTTTCCTCCAGCATCTTCACAAGGTCCTTTGCTGTTGTTCTGGGATTTATTTGCACTTTTCGCACCAAAGTACATTCATCTCTAGGAGACAGAACGCGTCTCCTTTTGAGCGGTATGACGGCTGCGTGGTCCCATGGTGTTTATACTTGCGTACTATTGTTTGTACAGATGAACGTGGTATCTTCAGGTGTTTGGAAATTGCTCCCAAGGATGAACCAGATTTGTGGAGGTCTACAATCTATTTTCTGAGGTCTTGGCTGATTTCTTTTGATTTTCCCATGATGTCAAGCAAAGAGGCACTGAGTTTGAAGGTAGGCCTTGAAATACATCCACAGGTACACCTCCAATTGACTCAAATTATATCAATTAGCCTATCAGAAGCTTCCAAAGCCATGACATCATTTTCTGGAATTTTACAAGCTGTTTAAAGGCACAGTCAACTTAGTTTATGTAAACTTCTGACCCACTGGAATTGTGATACAGTGAATTATAAGTGAAATAATCTGTCTGTAAACAATTGCTGGAAAAATTACTTGTGTCATGCACAAAGTAGATGTCCTAACCGACTTGCCAAAACTATAGTTTGTTAACAAGAAATTTGTGGAGTGGTTGAAAAACTAGTTTTAATGACTCCAACCTAAGTGTATGTAAACTTCCGACTGCAACTGTATATATGTACAAAACAGGAGGGTAACCGGAACTACTGGGTCTTTAGATTGGTGGGTTTCTTTCCAGTAAACCAACCAATGGCAGAGCAGCATTGACGAGATTCAGAGTGCACAGCACGGTCTTTCACACAAATCATTGATGTCAATGTTCTAATCTGACCCCTAATCATTGATGTCAATGGCCTAATCTGACTCCTAATCATCAATTCAATATCACCTCAGCTGTGGCATCACCTGGTTAATCTCATAATTTAATCAGGGTAACCTCGTCATTTAATCTCATGATCGAATCTAATCTGACATTGATTGAACAACTAGGAGATCACATGCTCAGCCTAATCCATACTGAATTTAATTGAATTTAGCATCTATTTCACCAGCGTTAAAAAGATATTTGCTTCAGTTCCACTGAGCCAGCATTTTAGTGTAAGCAGTAGCATTTAAACATACCGTTTTATCATCGTTAATTGCAGAGTAATAAATACTGTATATAGTCACTAGATAAACATCCACATCATTTTAGCATATTTTACTCATATATATAATATATAGTTATAACTCCTGGTGTTTTAGATCAGGGCTGTCCAATCCTGGTCCTGGAGGGCCACTTCTGGTGTTTTAGATCAGGGCTGTCCAATCCTGGTCCTGGAGGGCCACTTCTGGTGTTTTAGATCAGGGCTGTCCAATCCTGGTCCATGGAGGTCCACTTCTGGTGTTTTAGATCAGGGCTGTCCAATCCTGGTCCTGGAGGGCCACTTCTGTTTTTTTAGATCAGGGCTGTCCAATCCTGGTCCATGGAGGTCCACTTCTGGTGTTTTAGATCAGGGCTGTCCAATCTCCAGGACCAGGATTGGACAGCCCTGATCTAAAACACCAGAAGTGGCCCTCCAGGACCAGGATTGGACAGATCTAAAACACCAGAAGTGGCACTCCAGGACCAGGATTGGACAGCCCTCACTAAACTGTTATGATCATACATCGACAGAAAAGAAAACACACACACTCACACAAACACACACACACACACCACAACCTAAAGGAAATGTGGTTAGTAACAATGATGATGATTAGTTTATGGTCTGGGCTTAGATTAATTTCATGATGGATTTAAGGTCAGCATGGAAAGACCTAAACGAAATCACAGCATTGATCTTAAGGTTCCTGTTATTGAGGGGGGAAATGAGAGTTGACCACAATATTAGAGATACATTATAAATGATGGTTGGCTGGCTGGCATGTTCCATATTCTTTCTAATTCTGTGGTTTTGTTTGCAGCATCCGTTTGTACGGGAAGCCTACACTGTACACTGTATCTGTTGTGTGCATGGGAAAACTCCTGTAGCCTACAATCTGTATGCACTGAGTGCTTTAGGAAAACCCTCAGCTTTAAGGCTGTATTAACAGTTGCATGTTTATCAGTAATTGGAAGAAGCAATTTCATACATTCATCAAGTGCAGCTTCTAGATGCTCCTTATTAATCACATCAGACCAACAAACAGCAGGGATCTCGACAGCCACAAGCCCGGGACAATCCGTGGTCCCAGCCACAATGGCTAACCGTGTCGCGGGCTGCATTCAAGCCCTCAAGAAAACCCAGTTACGCCAAACAGCTCCTCAGACCTGGCCTTTGGTCAGCAGGATCACTGGACAGATAGTAGAGGTCCCAGCAACTGATGCAAACCGGGATCCAATCTCAAAAGGTGTCTAGCTATTAAGAAACTTTTCAATACAACAAACTTTCCAAAACAACAAACTTTCCAAAACAACAAACGGAGGTCTCCCTCATTCCAAAACATATCCAAACACAGTATTGTTTCCCGCCGGGTATTGTGACCACGATGCCAAAAATGCACTTAAACACAAGTTTAGTTACCAACTTTACATCTGCGCCAAACAGCCAAACTCTGAATGGCTAATCAGCCAAACAGCCAAACTCTGAATTGCTAATCAGCCAAACAACCAAACTCTGAATGACTAATCAGCCAAACAGCCAAACTCTGAATTGCTAATCAGACAAACAACCAAACTCTGAATGACTAATCAGCCAAACAGCCAAACTCTGAATTGCTAATCAGCCAAACAACCAAACTCTGAATGACTAATCAGCCAAACAGCCAAACTCTGAATTGCTAATCAGACAAACAACCAAACTCTGAATGACTAATCAGCCAAACAGCCAAACTCTGAATGGCTAATCAACCAAACAGCCAAACTCTGAATGTCTAAGCAGCCAAACAGCCAAACTCTGAATGGCTAAGCAGCCAAACAGCCAGTGATGTTGACAGACAAACTCTGGACCATTTTCCCAGATTCAGTGAATGTGTTCCATATTTATCCATGCCATGCTGAAACACTCTCACATCTCTGGCAGTCAGCGTCCCAAATGGCACCCTATGGGGCCCTGGTCAAAAGTAGTGCACTATATAGGGAATAGGGTGCCATTCTCTGGTCTAAAGTAGTGCACTACATAGGGAATAGGGTGCCATTCTCTGGTCAAAAGTAGTGCACTACATAGGGAATAGGGTACCATTCTCTGGTCAAAAGTAGTTCACTACATAGGGAATAGGGTGCCATTCTCTGGTCTAAAGTAGTGCACTACATAGGGAATAGGGTGCCATTTGTGACGTAGCCTCATACAGCTCTGTTAGCCTTGACATTGTGGACATAGCTTCCCTGGCTCAACTGGCTGGCGGGATGGTAGGATGTGGGAAAGAAAGAGCGATGCCAAACTAAATGTCAGCCATGATAAGAATCCTCAACGCTCCCAGGGTATTCATCAATCAGACCTCTCTCAGATGTTTTCTCAGCCCACAACAGCCTAGAGCTGAAGTCTGTCTTACATTGCCCACCAAAGACTGACAGATGGATAGCCTTCAATCTGCTGTCTGTATGTCAGTCTGCTGTCTGTCTGTCAATCTGCTGTCTGTCTGTCAATCTGCTGTCTGTCTGTCAATCTGCTGTCTGTCTGTCAATCTGATGTCTGTCTGTCAATCTGCTGTCTGTCTGTCAATCTGCTGTCTGTATGTCAGTCTGCTGTCTGTCTGTCAATCTGCTGTCTGTCTGTCAGTCTGCTGTCTGTCTGTCAGTCTGCTGTCTGTCTGTCAATCTGCTGTCTGTCTGTCAGTCTGCTGTCTGTCTGTCAATCTGCTGTCTGTATGTCAGTCTGCTGTCTGTTGTCGGTCGTCTGCTGTCTGTAATGTCAGTCTGCTGTCTGTCTGTCAGTCCTGCTGTCTGTATGTCAGTCTGCTGTCTGTCTGTCAAGCTGATGTCTGTCTGTCTTCCGGTCTCTGATGCTTCAACTATGGTGGCCTAGAGGTGCAATCAATATATAGTGTACAGAATAAAATAAAGTATTGACACCAACACAGAAAAGGTGATGTAAACTAAAGTACAGAGCACTGTGGGCCCAACCACTGCCTGACAAACACTGAGATCAAAGTGAACTAAAGCAGAGATGAAGTCTGCCCAGCGTAATAAAAAACAAAGACGACAGGACAAAGAGGGAAAGTACTACCAGCGAGCAGAGAGAGAGAACAAGAAGGAGAGAGAGAGGAGTCAAGGAGAGAGAGAGAAAAGAGATGAGCGAGAGAGAGAGAGAGAGAAAGAGAGAGAGAGAGAGAAGAGAGAGAGAGAGGAGAGCGAGAGAGCGAGAGAGAGAGAGAGAGAGAGAGAGAAGAGAGAAGAGAGAGGAGAGAGAGAGAGAAGAGGGAGAGAGAGAGAAAAGAGAGAGAGAGAGAGAGAGGGAGAGAGAGAGAAAGAGAAAAGAGAGAGGGGAGAGAAAGGGAGAAGAAAAGAGAGGAAGGAGAGAAAAAAAGAAGAGAGAAAAAAGAGACGAGAAAGGAGAAAAAGAGAGAGAAAAAAAGGAAAAAGAAAAGAAAGGGGAGAAAAGAGAGAGAAAAGAGAGAGAAAGGAGAGAGGGGAGAGAAAGGAGGAGGAGAGAAAAGAGAGAGGAGAAAGGGGAAAAGGAGAGAAAGGAGAAAAAGGAGAAGGAAAGAGAGAAAAGAAAAAAGAAGGAAGAAAAGAGAGAAGAAAAAGGAGCAAAAGAGAGAGAAAGGAGAAAAAAAACGAGAAAGAGGAGGAAAAAGAGAGAAAGGAAAAAAGAGAGAAAAAGAGAAAAAAAAAAGAGGAGAAAGGGAGAAAAGGATAGAGAAAGGAGAAAAACGGAGGGAGAAAGGGAGAAAAAGGAAGAGATGAAAGAGGAAAAAGAGAGAAAGGAGAAAAAGAGAGAGAAAGAGAGAAAAAAGGAGAGAAAAAGAGTAGATCAAAGGGAGGAAAGAGAGAGAAAGGAGAAAAAGCAGATAGAAGAAAGAGAGAAAAGGAGAGAACGGGAGAAAGGGAGAACAAAGGAGAGAAGGAATAGAGACAAGGAGAAAGAAAGAGAGAGAAAAGAGAGGAAAAGGAGAGAAAGGGAGAAAGGAGAAAAAGAGAGAGAAATAAGAAAAGGGGGAGGGAGAAAAGGAGCGATAAAGAGAGAAAAAGGATCCCCCCTCTCTCTCCCTCTCTCCCCCTTCTCCCCCCTCCTTCCTCCTCTACCCCTTCGCTCCCCCTGCCCTCTCCCCTTCTCCACCCCTCTCTCCCCTCTCTCCCTGTTCTCTTCCCTTGAAGCTCCATCAGTTTGGTATGATCCTTCTCTGCTGATAACACCGTTATTTTACTTAGTTTGCCATAGTTTCTCATGGAGATAACAGAGAGTAATTTATCCTGAAAACAGAACAAGCCATAGTGTGCATCCCAAATGGCACCCTAATCCCTATAGGCCCTGTTAAAAAGTAGTGCACTAAATAGAGAATAGGGTGCCATTTGGGACACACCCCCAGTCATAGTTTCTACATGAATCTATTAATCATCTAGAAGCAGCCATTATAAGAGAGATTTAGTCATCTAGAAGCAGCCATTACAAGAGAGATTTAGTCATCTAGAAGCAGCCATTACAAGAGAGATTTAGTCATCTAGAAGCAGCCATTACAAGAGAGATTTAGTCATCTAGAAGCAGCCATTACAAGATTTAGCCCCAAGATTTAGTCATCTAGAAGCAGCCATTACAAGAGAGATTTAGTCATCTAGAAGCAGCCATTACAAGAGAGATTTAGTCATCTAGAAGCAGCCATTACAAGAGAGATTTAGTCATCTAGAAGCAGCCATTACAAGAGAGATTTAGTCATCTAGAAGCAGCCATTACAAGAGAGATTTAGTCATCTAGAAGCAGCCATTACAAGAGAGATTTAGTCATCTAAGAAGCAGCCATTACAAGAGGAGATTTAGTCATCTAGAAGCAGCCATTACAAGAGAGATTTAGTCATCTGAAGCAGCCATTACAAGAGAAATTTAGTCATCTAGAAGCAAGCCATTACAAGAGAGATTTAGTCATCTAGAAGCAGCCATTACAAGAGAGATTTAGTCATCTAGAAGCAGCCATTACAAGAGAGATTTAGTCATCTAGAAGCAGCCATTACAAGAGAGATTTAGTCATCTAGAAGCAGCCATTATAAGAGAGATTTAGTCATCTAGAAGCAGCCATTACAAGAGAGATTTAGTCATCTAGAAGCAGCCATTACAAGAGCGATTTAGTCATCTAGAAGCAGCCATTACAAGAGAGATTTAGTCATCTAGAAGCAGCCATTATAAGAGAGATTTAGTCATCTAGAAGCAGCCATTACAAGAGAGATTTAGTCATCTAGAAGCAGCCATTATAAGAGAGATTTAGTCATCTAGAAGCAGCCATTACAAGAGAGATTTAGTCATCTAGAAGCAGCCATTATAAGTGTGTGTGTGTGTGCTTGCCTATTTTCACTTTTTTTTTCACCTCTCTCTCTCTCTTCCCCGCCGCTCCATCCGGTGTGCGCTCTCTCTCTCAGCACTCGCTCTGTCCCCGCTTGCCTCCCGCGCCGCCTCTCTCCTCCCCATCCTCAGTTTTCTCTCTCTCACTCTTCTCTCATTCTCTTACACATACCTGCTCCTGCTATTACAAAGAGCAGGGAGGATCCTATGTGTGGAGTCCCTCACACCAACAAAGACACGTGCACAGGTACACACACACACCACACACACACACACTGCACAAACACACACACACCACACCACACACACACACTGTACACACCACACCTGCAGCTGTCTCTTTGTATGGAGAGCGGGCATGCCAATAAGTATTCACCAAAATCTGTTGTGACATGCTCCCTAGGCCTTTATACACACACACACACACAAACACACACAAACACACAAACACACACACACACACACACACACACCACACACACACACAACACACACACACACACACACACACACACACACACAAACACACACACAAACACACACACACACACACACACACACACACACACACACACACACACACACAAACACACACACACACAGACACACACAACACACACACACACACACACACACACACACACACACACACACACACACACACACACACACACACACACACACACACACACACACACACACACACACACACACACCATGTACCTGTAGCTTGCCTGAACTCACATGGGGATGTACTATACTCACATCTCTGCCAAGGTTCAAATACTTAAGATGTCATACTGCTAGTAACGACATGAGAGAAACCTTGAAGTACTTAACAGCCTGATTCACGTTCTGTTTTTTTCGAATGTCATTTAACACTTAAATGTAATGTATGTTAGCACCAGAACTTAGATATGAGCCATTAGTGTTAAAATAAATACATCCAGTTATATGTTTCACTTATCTCCCTGGAGTCAAATCAATGAACATAATAAAACAATCTCCATCCAAAATCCATCTGTTTATGCTAGAGAAATCCTGTTTTATGTTTCACGTAATGAATTACCCCACCAGCACACCAGCACGACAACAACCACAGTCCTGTTATTATTGCTTCCCAAATGGCACCAGAACCCTACGATTATTCCACAATTATTCCATACAGTAAAGCACGAAAACAAATTCTCCCTAGATGTTTAAATTCATCGTAGTGTTTCCTTCATTGTCGTGTTTTGGAAAGGTGAGATGTTTTCGTTTTGACTGCTTCCCAAATAGTACCCAATTCCCTTTATAGTGCACTACTTTAGACCAGTGTCTATACAAATGAGGAACCCTATTACATATAGTGCACTACTTTAGACCAGAGCCCTAAGATTAGAGCACTATATAGGGAATAGGGTGCAAACAAATCAGTGGGCCCTGATCAAAACTAGTGCACTATAAACGGTGATTCTACAGAAGTGGTGCAAATTGCAGTCCCACCCCAACAAAACTATACATATATATATATATATATATATATAAAAAAAAGATCCAAATTTAGGACATTTATTTATATCATGATATATTCTGATTCAATCCAAGGCAACAACAAACATATTGTTAAATTATTATAGTACAAATTCATCGTTAAAACACCTATTTCTACCGAGAGGTGGCTATCCCAAACCCTGACTCCTAAACTTCATGTCTGAAAATAAAACAATTCATGATTTTTGCAAGTTTTTTTAAACTCTATTTATTTCAACAGAACATCTTGAGTAGTTCTATTAGTACATTGAAAGATACTGATCTAATTAGTAGTTCGTTGTTTTTTTTTTTTATGTAAAAAAAATGCTGTCCCCAGACTGTATAACGAATGTGCCTTAAGCCACACCCCTACACATATCACCAGGTGATGGGATTGCACCCCACTCCAGCATGGCCACATGGTAAGCAGTCTGTCCGCTAACATTTTGGAGAAAATGAGTGAGCAAGTTGATAAATCTTTCATGTAAAGAATTTTGGGAATAAAGTATAGATATGGAAGTATACGTTTGCTGGGATGTACATCCGTCCAAATGGAAGATAGCCAGCCATATGCTAGCTATGGGGATTCTTTAAAGTAGCAAATAAGTCAAAATCGTCCAAACCGAAATGGTCACAACCTAAACTAATGGACACCATAGAGATATCTAGAGGACTCATCTTTGTATCTGTGCCATTTTAGCGTCTGCGACAGCACGGGCAGCACCGTTGAGGATATCTCCTTTTGAAAGTTTCATGCGCCATTCAACTGAGCTACAGAGGACCACCATGGTTGACAAGTGCACACTTCAGGAAAAAGTGCAGAGTATTGAGATGCAGAGCCAGCAGGGAGGATCCAACCCTGCAACAGCCCAAACATTGACATCCATTTGGCCAAAACATAGAGGTCTATAGGGTACTGAACCCTACTCTACTCTACTGAACTGAACCCTACTCTATTCTACTGTACTGAACCCTACTCCACTCTATTCTACTGTACTGAACCCTACTCCACTCTATTCTACTGTACTGAACCCTACTCCACTCTATTCTACTGTACTGAACCCTACTCTACTCTACTGAACTGAACCCTACTCTATTCTACTGTACTGAACCCTACTCCACTCTATTCTACTGTACTGAACCCTACTCCACTCTACTGTACTGAACCCTACTCCACTCTACTGTACTGAACCCTACTCCACTCTATTCTACTGTACTGAACCCTACTCCACTCTACTGTACTGAACCCTACTCCACTCCACTGTACTGAACCCTACTCCACTCTATTCTACTCTACTGAACCCTACTCTACTCTACTGAACCCTACTCTACTGTACTGAACCCTATTCTACTCTACTGAACCCTATTCTACTGAACTGAACCCTATTCTACTGTACTGAACCCTATTCTACTGTACTGAACCCTACTCCACTCTACTGTACTGAACCCTATTCTACTGTATTGAACCCTACTCCACTCTATTCTACTCTACTGAACCCTACTCTACTCTACTGTACTGAACCCTATTCTACTGTACTGAACCCTATTCTACTGTACTGAACCCTATTCTACTGTACTGAACCCTACTCCACTCTACTCTACTGTACTGAACCCTACTCTACTCTACTGTACTGAACCCTATTCTACTGTACTGAACCCTATTCTACTGTACTGAACCCTATTCTACTGTACTGAACCCTATTCTACTGTACTGAACCCTACTCTAGTCTACTGTACTGAACCCTACTCCACTCTACTGTACTGAACCCTACTCCACTCTACTGTACTGAACTCTACTCCACTCTACTGTACTGAACCCTACTCCACTCTACTGTACTGAACCCTATTCTACTGTACTCTACTGTACAGGAGTTTACTCCACTTGAGTTTCTTATAATTGACGAAAGGGCCCTTGGAGTCTTGATCTAGTGGTCTTGGTCTTGGTCTTTAACTTGTCATGGTCTCAGCTCACTGGCTTTGGGTCTGGATCTTGGGACCAATGTCCTGGTATACATCTTGGTCTTGGCTCCTGGATATTACCTTGCTATCTGATCATTGGCTGATCACTCCCGACCCATTGGAAGCCCCACCCAGTTGACTACTTTGGCAATGTCTATATTAAAATGAGTTATATCAATCTAGAGTCATCCATTTATCTCAATGATTAACACTTGACACCGAAATGCCAAAATAAAGATAGGTAAAGTGATAATTTAAACATCTGACAACAGAAGTAATTAGATGCATAAGTAATTCAGTCAATCGACAAGTTATCATACAATCAATATTGAACATTTTACAGAAAACAATGGAGATTATATTTCTCTAAATTCAATGCAAAGGTTTTGAAAATCAGGTTAAAAAAATCATATTTTTACTATTTTGTCAATTCGGTATACCCCCCAAAAATACTAAAATGTATCTGTAATAGAAGGTTAATGAAAATGATCACTATTGTGCTTAGTTCTCCCTTTTTAGCATTTACCTTTTCACAATGTTCGGTAGTGACAAATTCAGTGGGGTAGTAAGGAAGTAGAAAGGTAAATATTTAAAATATGCAATAGAAACAAAGTGTGTGAGTAGTATATATGTCTGTGTTTAGCACTCGTTTAGCACTCGTCCATTGTCATCTCTCACTCTTCCTCCTGCTGGCCACAGGGCCTGTCATCTCTCCTTCTCTATCTGCTGGCCACAGGGCCTGTCATCTCTCCTTCTCTATCAGCTGGCCACAGGGCCTGTCATCTCTCCTTCTCTATCTGCTGGCCACAGGGCCTGTCATCTCTCCTTCTCTATCTGCTGGCCACAGGGCCTGTCATCTCTCCTTCTCTATCTGCTGGCCACAGGGCCTGTCATCTCTCCTTCTCTATCTGCTGGCCACAGGGTCTGTCATCTCTCCTTCTCTAGCTACTGGCCACAGGGCCTGTCATCTCTCCTTCTCTAGCTACTGGCCACAGGGCCTGTCATCTCTCCTTCTCTATCTGCTGGCCACAGGGCCTGTCATCTCTCCTTCTCTATCTGCTGGCCACAGGGCCTGTCATCTCTCCTTCTCTATCTGCTGGCCACAGGGCCTGTCATCTCTCCTTCTGCGCTAGGCCACAGGGCCTGTCATCTTTCCTTCTCTATCTGCTGGCCACAGGGCCTGTCATCTCTCCTTCTCTATCTGCTGGCCACAGGGCCTGTCATCTCTCCTCTCTAGCTACTGGCCACAGGCCTGTCATCTCTCCATTCTCTAGCTACTGGCCACAGGGCCTGTCATCTCTCCTTCTCTAGCTACTGGCCACAGGGCCTGTCATCTCTCCTTCTCTAGCTACTGGCCACAGGGCCTGTCATCTCTCCTTCTCTAGCTACTGGCCACAGGGCCTGTCATCTCTCCTTCTCTATCTGCTGGCCACAGGGCCTGTCATCTCTCCTTCTCTAGCTACTGGCCACAGGGCCTGTCATCTCTCCTTCTCTATCTGCTGGCCACAGGGCCTGATCTCTCTCCTTCTCTAGCTACTGGCCAAGGGCCTGTCCATCTCTCCTCTCATCTGCTGGCCACAGGGTCTGTCATCTCTCCTTCTCTAGCAAACGGGCCCCACGGGGCCCCTTGCCATCCCCTCCTTCCCCATCTGCTGGCCCAGGGCCGTCATCTCTCCTTCTCTAGCAAACTGGCCCCCCCGGGCCGGTCTCTTTTTTCCTCTCTACCAACTGGCCACGGGCCTTCATCTCCCTTCCCTTCTATCGTGGCCACGGGGTCGGTCATCTCCCTTCTCTTTTCTCCCGGCCACGGGGCCGTCATCCCCCTTCTCTATCTGCGGGCCACGGGGCCTTTTCTCTCTCCTTCTCAAGTTTACTGGCCACAGGGGCCGGTCATTCCCCTTCTCTACCCTCCGGGCCAAAAGGGGCCCTGTCACCCTCTCCTTCTCTAGCTCGGGCCCAAAAGGGGCCTGGTATAGAAAATGGGGGATAATGTTTATTTTCTCTAACATTCTATTTTTAACTTTTCCCAAAACGCGTTTGACAACCCCATCCCAAAACACAGAGTTCCTTCTGACTTCGGGACATTTTACGGTTGGGAAAAGGGGGAAAAGCACCCCTCAAAACCTGTGGCCATTGGGAAAAAT
The DNA here is from genome assembly GCA_902810595.1 of Coregonus sp. 'balchen'. NCBI lineage: Eukaryota > Metazoa > Chordata > Actinopteri > Salmoniformes > Salmonidae > Coregonus > Coregonus sp. 'balchen'. The sequence goes on along the minus strand of LR778253.1, from coordinate 3,356,391 downwards.
TACTCCCAAAAAAACAGGCCATTTTTTTCCCCCAAATGCAAACCCCAAATTTTTGGACCGGTTTTCAGGGGGGTTCATTTGTAAAAAGGGTTGGTGAAAATGCTAGCTGCAGTTTTTCACTCCCGGGGGTTATCCCCATTTTGGCTGCAGTATGTTCACCCCCCTATTTCCCCATATAGTTGCAGTATGGTCCCCCCCAGCCCCCTATAGCTGCGTATTTTTCCCCCCCAGGGGGTATTCCCCATATAGCTTAGTTTGTTTGGAAACCCCTTTATTCCCCTATAGCGGGCGTATGTTACCCCCTTTTTTCCCCCCCTAGGGGCTCCCAGTATTTTCACCCCCTGCCCCCATAGGCGGCAGAAATGAAAACCCCTAGCCCCCCTATAGCTGCAGAGGGTTCCCCCCTGGTCCCCTTTTGGGCCCAAAAGGTTTTTTCCAAAACCCCAAAGTCCCCTATAGCGGCATTATGTTACCCCTAGTCCCCAGGGGTTTAAATTTTTTTTCACCCCCTATTTCCCCAATGGTTTGCAGTATTTTTAAACCCCTGCCCCCTTTAAGCTCCCAGATTTTTCCCCCCTAGTCCCCTATGCTCCCATTTTGGTTAAACCCCTGGGCCCCTAGGGCGGCGGGAGGTTCACCCCCCCGGGGGGTGCCCCCATATAGCTGCAAAAATGTTCCCCCCCTAGAAGCCCCCAATATAGCTGCGAAATTTTTCACCCCTTTATTTCCCCCAAAAGAGCTGCAGTTTTTTTCATCCTAGTCCCATTTTCTCATATGTTAAACCCCTACCCCCATATAGCTGCAGAAAATGTAAAAACCCCGGGGGTAGTCCCCATATGGCTGCAGAAAATGTTAAACCCCTAGCCCCCCATATAGCTGCAGTATGTTCACCCCTAGTCCCCATATAGCTGCAGTATTTTAACCCCGTCCCCATATAGCTGCAGTATGTTCACCCCTAGTCCCCATATGGCTGCAGTATGTTCACCCCTAGTCCCCATATGGCTGAAAGAAATTTCCCCCCCCTGGGCCCCATATGGTGCAGAAAAGGTTAAAACCCCCAGTCCCCTATGGCTAATTTGGTTTAAACCCCAAAGTCCCCATATGGCGGATTATTTTCCCCCCTGGGCCCCCCATAGGGGTTTCGGGATTTTTCCCCCTGCCCCCCTATACTCCCGTAGGTTCCCCCCTAGCCCCCATGTAGCTCAGTATGTTAAACCCCTAGCCCCATGGCTGCAGTTTTTTTCCCCCCCTAGTCCCCATGAAAGGCTGCGTTGTTCCCCCCCCTGGGGGAGTCCCCTATAGCTGCAGTATGTTCACCCCTAGTCCCCATATACCCTTTCGAATTTTCACCCCTATCCCCATAGGGCTGCAGTATTTTTTCCCCCTGGGTCCCCAAGGGCTGCATTATTTTTCCCCCCCAGTCCCCAAAAGCTGCGTAGTTCACCCCCTATTTCCCCCATATGGTGCATTTTTTACCCCGGGGCCCCAATACCCTGCAGAAATTTTCCCCCCCAGTCCCCATATGGCTGCATATTTTTCACCCCAAAGTCCCCATTTTGCTGCAGTATGTTCACCCCCAAGTCCCCATAGGGCTGCAGATTTCCCCCTAGCCCCCCATAGGGGCTGCGAAAATGTTAAAACCCCAGGGGGTATTTCCCCCCAAAATACTGCAGTATGTTCACCCCTATCCCCATATGTTCAGAAAGGGTTCCCCCCATTTCCCCATATAGCGGGTATGTTCCCCCTAGTCCCCATAGGGGCTGCAGAAAAGGTTCCCCCCTACCCCCTAGGGGCTGAAAGTTGTTCCCCCTACCCCCCTATAGCTGCAGTATTTTTTAAACCCCTAGCCCCCAATTTTGGCTGCATATTTTTTCACCCCCCTAGTCCCCATAGGGGCGGCAGTTTTCCCCCCCCCCTAGCCCCCATATGGCTGCGTTTTTTCCCCACCCCTAGCCCCCCCATAATTTTTCATTTATGTTCCCCCTAGTCCCCATATGGCTGCAGTATTTCCCAAAACCCCTATTTCCCCCCATATGCTGAAAGTATGTTCCACCCCTAGTCCCCATATACTGCGTATTTTTCCACCCCTTCCCCATAGGGCTGCAGAAATTTTTAAAACCCCTATTCCCCATATAGGGGCTGCAGTATGTTCAAAAAACCCCTAGTCCCCTGGGGCTGCAGTATGTTAAAGGGGGCCCCAGGGGGTTTTCCCCATATAGCTGCAGTATGTTCACCCCTAGTCCCCATATGGCTGCATTTTTAAAAGCCCTACCCCATAAGGTTTTTCATTTTTGTTAAACCCCTACCCCCAATGTAGCTGCAGTATTTTTAAACCCCCCAAAGTCCCCAATGGTGAAAGTATTTTTCACCCCTAGCCCCCCAAATAGCGAGTATTTAAACCCCTACCCCCCAGGGGGCTGCAGTAGGGTTAAACCCCCTAGGCCCCATGTAGCTGCGGGTTTTCACCCCTAGTCCCCAATGGCTGCAAATTTCACCCCTAGCCCCAAAATAGCAGCAGTATGTTCCCCCCCTATTTCCCCAAAAAGCTCATTTAGGTTTCACCCCTAGTCCCCATATAGTGCAGTATTTTTTAAAACCCAGCCCCCCAAAAGGGCTGCGTAGGGTCCCCCCCTGTCCCCAAAATGGCTGAGTATTTTCCTCCCCCCAGGGGAAAGCCCCCCAATGGGCTCAGTATTTCCCAACCCCTACCCCCATATGGTGCGTTTTTTCCCCCCCTAGTCCCCCATGACTCAGTTTTTTAACCCCTACCCCCCCATATGGCTGCAGAAATGTTCAAACCCCTGGGTTCCCCAAAAATAGCGGGCGTATTTTTCCCCCTAGTCCCCAAAATGGCTGCAGTATTTTTCCCCCTAGTCCCCATGTGCGAAAGTATTTTAAAACCCCAAAGTCCCCGGGGGCTGCAGTATTTTTCCCCCCCTAGCCCCCAAAACAGCGGGATTTTCACCCCTACCCCAATGCGGGCAGTAGTTAAACCCCTATCCCCATATAGCGGCAGAAATGTTCCCCCCAACCCCCAAAAGGGTTTGGCTAGGGCCCAACCCCTAGCCCCCCAAATCGGCAGAGGTTAAACCCCCAGGGGGTAGCCCAAAAATACTGCGTATTTTTTCACCCCTATCCCCAAATACCCAGCGAAAGTTCCCCACCCCCTAGTCCCCATATAGCTGCAGTATGAAACCCCTAGCCCCCAAATATAGCTGCAAATGTTCACCCCTACCCCCCCATAGGCTGCAGTATGTTAAAACCCCTATTCCCCATATGGCTGCAGTTTTTTTCACCCCCGGGGTACCCATATACTGCAGTATGTTCCCCCCAAGCCCCCCATATGGTTTGCATTTTTTCCCCCCCCAGCCCCCATAAGCGCACGTATTTTAAACCCCTGGGCCCCATAAGCTGCAGTATGTTCACCCCCTGGGCCCCGAAAAGCGGCAGTAGTTAAACCCCCAGTCCCCATTTAGCTGCATATGTTCCCCCCCCCTATCCCCATAAGCTGTTTAATGTTAAAACCCCCTATTCCCCCATATAGCGGGAAATTATGTTAAACCCTAGTCCCCATATGGCTGCAGTATTTTCACCCCTAGTCCCCATATAGCTGCAGTATGTTCACCCCCAGGGGGTAGTCCCCAGGGGCTGCAGAAAGGGTTAAACCCTACCCCCAATGCGGGCCAAATTTTAAACCCCCCTCCCCCCCCAAAAGCTGCAGTAATTCAAACCCCCTGGGGGTAGCCCCCATAACCCTCCGTATGTTCCCCCCTATCCCCATAGGGCTGCAGTATTTTTTAAAAACCCCTACCCCCAATTTTGGGGGCAGAAATGTTCCCCCCCCTTTCCCCCCAAAAATGGCTCAGTATTTTTAAAACCCTTAGCCCCCATAGGGCTCCGTATGTTCACCCCCTGTCCCCATTAGCTCAGTATTTTTTCCCCCCTTTAGTCCCCCCATTTTCTGCATTATTTTTCACCCCTAGTCCCCATTAGCTGCAGAAATTTTCACCCCCTTTTCCCCATAGGGCTGCAGTATTTTAAACCCCTAGCCCCATATGGCGGGCAAAATGTTCACCCCAAAGTCCCCATAGGGCTGCAGTATGGCACCCCCCTAGCCCCCATATAGTTTGCAGTATGTTCCCCCCCCCTGGGGGTAGTCCCCATATGCGGGCAGTATTTTCCCAACCCCTGCCCCCCTATGGCGGCAGAAATTTTTAAAACCCCTTCCCCATATAGCGCAAAATTTTTAAACCCCACCCCCCATATACCTTCAGTATTTTTTAACCCCCCTAGGGGTATTTCCCCCATAACGGCAGAAATGTTCCCCCTTTCCCCATAAGCTCAGAAATGTTAAAACCCCTAGTCCCCATAGGGCTGCAGTATGTTCCCCCTAGCCCCCATATGGGCGCAGAAAATTTTAAACCCCTAGCCCCCATAGGGCTGCATTATTTTTCCCCCCTAGTCCCATAGGGCTCAGTAGGGTTAAACCCCCGGCCCCCCAAAATAGTTTGAATATTTCAACCCCAGTCCCCAAGGGCTCCCGTATTTTCCCCCCTAGCCCCCCCCAAAATACGGGCATATGTTCCCCCCTAGTCCCCATATGGCTGCATATTTTTCCCCCTATTCCCCATAGGGCTGCATTATTTCCCCCCAAGCCCCTATAGCTGCAGTATGTTCACCCCTGCCCCATAGGGCTGCAGTAGTTCACCCCTGGCCCCCTAGGGCTAAAGTAGGGAAAAACCCCTAGCCCCCATATAGTTTGCAGTAGTTAAACCCCCTAGTCCCCATATACCCGGCAAAATTTCCCCCCCTATTCCCCAATGGGCTACAGTTTTTTTCCCACCCCTGCCCCCATAAAGCTAAATTTAGGTTAAACCCCCTAGCCCCCCCAAAAACGGGGCAGAAATGTTCACCCCTACCCCCCATATGGCGGCAGAAAATTTTCATTTCCCGGGGGTAGTCCCCATAGGGCGGGCAGTATTTTCCCCCCCCTAGTCCCCTTTAAAAGCGGAAAAGTAGGTTCACTCCTAGCCCCCTTACCCTGCAGAAATTTTCCCACCCCACCCCCCCAATAGGGCTGCAGAAAGGGTTCCCCCCCTAGTCCCCATATAGCTGCATATTTCCCCCCCCTTTCCCCTAGGGCTGCAAAATTTTTCACCCCTAGTCCCCATTGGCTGCAGTTGTTCAAAACCCCTTTTTTCCCTAGGGCTCAGAAATGTTCACCCCCTAGTCCCCATATGGCTGCGTATTTTTAAACCCCCCCTAGTTCCCAATGGTTTGAAAAGGATGTTTCACCCCCCCTAGCCCCCAAAAATTGGCTGCGAAATTTTTCCACCCCTATCCCCAAAATATTTCAGTATTTTCACCCCAAACCCCCAAATAGGGGTTTCCCCAGAAATGTTCACCCCAGGGGGTAGCCCCCATAAAAGTTCAGTATTTTTTTACCCCTAGCCCCCATAGACGGCAGTATGTTAAACCCCTAGTCCCCAAAAATACTGCAGTAATGTTCCCCCCTATCCCCATATAGCTGCAGTTTTTAAACCCCCGGGGGGTAGCCCCAAAAGGGGTTTCATATTTTCCCCACCCACCCCCATATACTCAGTATATTCCCCCCTAGCCCCCATATGGTGCAGTAGGTTCCCCCCAGTCCCCTTTAGTTTGAAAAAAATTTTTCCCCCTACCCCCAAAAGGGGCTGCAAAAATTTTCCCCCCCTATTCCCCATAGGGGCTGCATATTTTCCACCCCTAGCCCCATATGCGGCAGGGGTTAAACCCCCCTAGCCCCCCATATGGCGCAGTAATGTTCACCCCCCTAGCCCCCATATAGTGCAGTATTTTTAAAACCCCTACCCCCAAAAAGGGGCTGCAGTATTTCACCCCTAGCCCCCTTGGGCTGCGTATTTTCACCCCTGGGCCCCAATACGCATTTGGGTTCCCCCCCCAAAATTTTCCCCAAAAGGCTGCATTATGTTAAACCCCTATCCCCCATATAGCTCAGTATTTTCCCCCCAGTCCCCATATGGCTGCAGTATTTTCCCAACCCTATTTCCCCATGTAGCTGCAAAAAGGGTTTCCCCCTATTTCCCCATAGGGGCTCCTTATTTTCCACCCCTGGGTCCCCATATGCTGCATATTTTTCCCCCGGGGGGTATTCCCCCATATGGGGGGGCAGTATTTTTCCCCCCCCTTACCCCCAATAGCTGCAAAATGTTCCCCCAAGTCCCCATATACGGGCAGTATTTTAAAACCCCTCCCCCCCATATGGCTGCAGTATTTTGCCCCCCCTAGTCCCCATATGGCTGCGTATTTTAAACCCCCTACCCCAAAATCTGCATATGTTAAACCCCAGTCCCCAAGGGCCCTGCGATGTTCACCCTAGTCCCCATATGGGGGCAGAAATTTAAAAACCCCTGGGCCCCCAAATTTTGGCGGGCAGTAGGGTTCACCCCCTATTTCCCCATAGGGCTGCAGATTTTTCACCCCCCCAGTCCCCAATGGCTGCAGTATGTTACCCCAAAGTTCCCTTAAAGCGGGCATTATTTAAACCCCTAGCCCCCATAACTGCGGGATGTTTCACCCTAGTCCCCATAGGCTGCAAAAAAAAAAATTTCCCAACCCCTACCCCCCATATGGGCTCAGTATTTTTTCACCCCTAGTCCCCTTTGGGGGCTGCAGTATGTTCCCTCCCAGGGGGTAGCCCCCCATAAGCTGCAGTAGTTCACCCCTAGTCCCCATAGGGTCTGGAAAGTATGTTAAAACCCCTAGTCCCCAATGGCTGCAAAAATTTTTCCCCCAAGCCCCCATGTAGCCAAAATGTTCACCCCAGTCCCCAAAAGGGCTGCGTAGGGTTTAAACCCCTAGCCCCCCCAAATAGAAAAAGTATTTTCACCCCTAGCCCCCCATATGGCTGCATATTTTTCACCCCTACCCCCATGTACGGCAATGTTCACCCCTAGCCCCCATAGGGCTGCGAAATGTTCCCCAACCCCTAGTCCCCAAATGCAGCAAAATGTTCCCCCCTAGTCCCCATAAAAGCTGCATTATTTTCACCCCTGGTCCCCAATGCGGAGTATGTTAAACCCCCTTTTCCCCAAGGGGCTGCAGTATGGTCACCCCTAGTCCCCTAGGGCTGCGTATTTTTCCACTCCCGGGGGGGAGCCCATATAAGGTTTTGCAAAATTTTCACCCCTAGCCCCCATATGGCTCCCAGTATGTTTAAACCCCAGTCCCCATGAGCTGCAGATGTTCCCCCCTTTTCCCCCCATAGGGCCCTCCCGTATGTTCCCCCCATCCCCAAATGAAACCCAGTATGTTCACCCCTACCCCCAAGGGGCTGCGGGTTTTTTAAACCCCCTAGCCCCCAAATGAAAGTTGGAAAGGGTTCCCCCCTAGCCCCATATGGCTCCCATAGGTTCACCCCTAGTCCCCAAATACGCATATTTTCCCCCCTATCCCCATATAGGGGGCTTTAATTTTCCCCCCCTAGTCCCCATATAGCTGCAGAAATTTTAAACCCCCTAGTCCCCTATGGTTTCGGGAGGGCCCCCCCCTATCCCCAAAGCTGCAGAAAATGTTCACCCCCCGGGGGAAAGTCCCCATATAGCGGCATATTTTCACCCCTAGCCCCCAAAATTTAGAAACAGTATTTTAAAACCCCTATTTCCCCATTTTGTTTGCATATGTTAAACCCCTAGCCCCCCTATAGCTGCAAAAATTTTCCCCCCCTAGCCCCCATTTTGGTTTGCAGTTGTTCACCCCCCCCCCATAGGGGCATAGTTCACCCCCGGGGGGTGTCCCCATAAAACTCAGTTGTTCCCCCATCCCCATATGGTGCATTTGGGTTCACCCCCTGCCCCCATATACAGCAGAAATTTTTCACCCCTAGCCCCCCCAAAGGGCCTGATATTTTCCCCCCCTACCCCCCCTGTAGTTTGCGAAATGTTAAAACCCGGTCCCCAATAGCTAAAGTATTTTCCCCCCTAGTCCCCATAAGTGTAGAAAATGTTAAAACCCCCCCTAGTCCCCATTAGCGGCAGTTGTTCCCCCCCTGCCCCCCATATGCGGGCAGAAATGTTAAACCCCACCCCATATAGCGGCAGTATTTCCCCCCCCCCGGGGGGTAGTCCCCATAGGGCGGGCAGTAGTTCCCCCCCCAAGCCCCCAAATTTGGCGGGCAGTATTTAAACCCCTACCCCCAAATATACCTGCAGAAATTTTATTACCCCCCGGGGGGGTAGCCCCCCCATATACTCGTAGGTTCACCCCAGCCCCCCATATGGCCTCATATGTTCCCCCCCTAGTCCCCATATGGCTGCAGTTGTTTCAACCCCTAGTCCCCAATGGCCATTTTTTCCCCCTTAGCCCCCCATAGGGCTGCAAAATTTTCACCCCTACCCCCCATAACTGCAGTGGGGTTCACCCCAGTCCCCATATAGCTGCAGGGGGGAAACCCCTAGCCCCCATATAGCTGAAAGTATGTTAAACCCCTAGTCCCCATAGGCTGCAGTATGTTCACCCTAGCCCCCTATGGCTGCAGATTTTCACCCTAGTCCCCAAAAAGGGCTGCAGAAATTTTTAAACCCCTAGCCCCCCAATAAATTGCAGTATGTTCACCACCCGGGGGTATCCCCATAGGGGCGCAGATGTTAAACCCCCCTAGTCCCCATATGGCTGCAGTATTTTTCACCCCCTAGTCCCCTATACTGCAAAAATGTTCACCCAAAGCCCCCCAAACCTGAAAGAAATTTTCCCCCCCCCCTGGGGGTAGCCCCCCAATAAGCTGCAGAAATTTTTCCACCCAGTCCCCAATACCCGGGCAGTATTTTAAACCCCTAGCCCCAAAAGGGCCTGCAGTATGTTCCCCCCCCAAGTCCCCATAGGGCCTGCAGTATTTCCCAACCCCTACCCCCCAATATGGCTCGTATTTTTTCACCCCCCACCCTAAATTGGCTGCAGTATGTTCACCCCCTTACCCCCAATAGCGGCATATGTTAAAACCCCCTAGTCCCCATAGGGGCTCAGAAATGCTCCCCCCTAGTCCCCATATACCCGGCGTAGGGTTAAACCCCCTAGCCCCCTTTTGGCTGCAGTATTTTTAAACCCCTAGCCCCCAAAATTTTTCGCGTATGTTCCCCCAGCCCCATATAGCGCAGTAGGGTTCCCCCCCTAGTCCCCATTGGCTGCAAAATTTTTAAACCCCCACCCCAAGGGCGGAAGTATTTTTAAACCCCTGTCCCCAAAATAGCTCCCGGGAGGTTCCCCCCCCCTATTCCCATATAGTTTGCAGTTTTGCACCCCTAGTCCCCATAGGGACATATGTTCACCCCTAGCCCCCCCTTAGCCCAGTATTTTAAAACCCCAGCCCCCCATTAGCTGCAGTATTTCACCCTGTCCCCAAAATTGGCTGCAGTATTTCCCACCCCAGGGGTAGTCCCCCATATGGCTCCCTAGGTTAAACCCCTAGTCCCCATATAGCTGCGTAGTTACCCCTAGCCCCCCCAATATACGCAGTATGTTCACCCCTAGTCCCCATATGGTTTGCAGTAGGTTCACCCCCTAGCCCCCAATAGCGGCAGTATTTTTCACCCCTGTCCCCATAGGCTGCAGTTGTTAAACCCCTAGTCCCCCTAGGGCCCGGGCCAGTATTTTTCCACCCCTATTTTCCCCATAGGCTGCAGTATTTTAAAAACCCCCCTATTCCCCATATGGTTTGCAGTTTTCCCCCCCTCCCCCCCATAGGGTTTCGTATTTTTCACCCCCTAGCCCCCCATATGGCTCCCGAAAATGTTAACCCCTAGCCCCCCTAACTGCAGTATGTTCCCCCCCCTACCCCCCATTTTGGCGGGCATTTATTTTTCCCCCCCAAGGGGGTAGCCCCCCATAAGCTGCAGTATGTTCACCCCTTAGCCCCCCCATATGCTGCAAAATTTTTCCCCCCCAGCCCCCAAAGGGCGGGCAGTATTTCACCCCACCCCCCCATATAGCGGGAAGAAAATTTTTCACCCCCAGGGGGTAGACCCCATATGGCGGGCAGAATGTTCCCCCCTATCCCCAATAGCTGCAGTAAAATTTCCCCCCCTAGTCCCCATATGGTTAAAGATGTTAAACCCCCTACCCCCAATAGCTGCAAAATTTTTAAACCCCTGCCCCCCATATTGGCTGCAGTTTTTTAAACCCCTGCCCCCCCATATGGCGGGCAGTATTTCCCCCAGTCCCCAAAATGCTGCAGTATGTTCACCCCCCTAGCCCCCCCAAGGGCTGCATATGTTCCCCCCTTTAGTCCCCATATAGCTGAAATATGTTAAACCCCCTAGTCCCCATTTTGGTGCAGTATGTTCCCCCTACCCCATATAGCGGCGGGATTTTTCACCCCCCTGCCCCCCATAGGGTTTGGCAGTAGGGTTAAACCCCCCCCTATTTTCCCCAAACTAAAGAAATGTTAAACCCCTAGCCCCCCATATGGCTGCAGAAAGGTTTCCCCCAACCCCCAGGGGGTAGTCCCCATATGCGGCGGGTAGGTTCACCCCTTTTCCCCCAATTAGCTGGGGGGTATGGTTCCCCCCCTATCCCCAAAAGGCTGAAAGTATGTTAAACCCCTACTCCCCTAACTGCAGTATGTTCACCCCCTAGTCCCCTATACGGGCAGAAATTTTAAACCCCCGGGGGGTTAGCCCCATTTTGGCGCAGGGGTTCAGGGCCCCCCCCCAACCCCCATAACTGAGTTGTTAAACCCCAGTCCCCATAGGCTGAAAAATGTTCCCCCCTAGTCCCCATATAAAATGCATATGTTAAACCCCCTAGCCCCCATAATGGCTGCAGTTTTTTTCACCCCTAGCCCCCATATGCGCAGTTGTTCCCCCCTACCCCCAAAATGCGGGCGAAAATTTCCCCCCCCCGGGGGGTAGTCCCCAATAGCGGGCAGAAATTTTCCCCCCCCATCCCCAAAATAGCGGGCGTTTTTTTCACCCCTAGTCCCCTATGGCTGCGGGTTGTTCACCCCCCTATTCCCCTTTGGGCTGCAGTATGTTCAACCCCTTTCCCCCATGTGCGAGTAATTCCCCCCCTGTCCCCATAGGGGTGTAGTAGGTTAAAACCCCCTAGTCCCCATATGGCTGCTATTTCCCCCCTAGCCCCCCCATGTAGCTGCAGTATTTTTCCCCCCGGGGGGGTAGCCCCCAAGGGTTTCAGAAATTTTTTCCCCCCCCTTAGCCCCCAATTCTGCATTTTTGGGTTTAAACCCCCTATCCCCATGTAGCTGCAGTAGGTTCATTTCCCAGGGGTGGGCCCCATATAGCTGCGGGATTTTTAAACCCCCTGGGGTAGCCCCCATATAGCTGTAGAATATTCACCCCTAGTCCCCATATATCTGCAGTATGTTCACCCCTAGTCCCCATATAGCTGTAGTATGTTCACCCCTAGTTCCCTATGGCTGCGTGGGTTTTACCCCAGTCCCCCTTAACGGGCGTAGTTCCCCCTAGCCCCCCCATATAGCTGCAGTATTTCCCCCCTAGCCCCCATATGCTGCAGTAATTTTCACCCCTACCCCATATGTTTGCAGTATGTTCCCCCACTAGTCCCCATATAGCTGCAGAAAAGTTAAACCCCTAGCCCCCTATAGCTGCAGAAATTTTTCACCCCCCGGGGGGTGGGCCCCATAGGGCCCTGCAGTATGTTCACCCCAGTCCCCAAGGGCTGAAGTAGTTCACCCCTAGCCCCCTATAGTTTAAAAGTTGTTCCCCCCTAGCCCCCATAGGGGCTGCAGTATGTTAAAACCCCTAGCCCCCAAATATCCTGCAGTAATTTCACCCCAGCCCCCCCTATGGCTGCTTTTCACCCCCTGGGGGTAGCCCCCCCAATAGCTGCAGTATGTTAAACCCCTAGTCCCCATATACCCCATAGTTCACCCCGGGGGGTTAGTTCCCCATATGGCGCAGTAGTTCCCCCTATTCCCCCCATAGGGGGTTTCGTATTTTCACCCCTAGTCCCCAAAAGGGCTGCAGTAGTTCCCCCCTAGTCCCCATATGGCTCATATGTTAAAACCCCTAGTCCCCCCATATGGTTTCAGATTTTTCACCCCACCCCCCAAAATACCCGGCAGTATTTTCACCCCCCTACCCCCAAAAAAAAAAAAAAATAGCTGCATATGTTCCCCCTGCCCCCATATAGCGGGCGTATTTTTCCACCCCTAGCCCCCATATAGCGGCAGTATGTTAAACCCCCTAGCCCCCCATATGCGGCATATGTTCACCCCAGGGGGTAGTCCCCAATGCTCGTAATGTTAAACCCCATTCCCCAAAATGGGCTCATTATTTTTCCCCCCTAGTCCCCTATAGCTGCGGGAAATGTTCACCCCTAGTCCCCCTATGGCTGCGGGATTTTCCCACCCTATCCCCATATGGCTGAAGAAATTTTTCACCCCAGGGGGTACCCCCCCAATGGCTCAGAAATGTAAACCCCTATTCCCCAAAATAGCTGCAGTATTTTTCCCCCCCAAAGGGGGTATTCCCCATATAGCTCAGTTGTTCCCCTTCCCTTTAAGCTCAGTTTTTTAAACCCCCTGTCCCATAGGGCTGCAGTATGTTCCCCCCTGCCCCCCATATACGGGCGGGAATGTTCCCCCTGGGCCCCTTATGGCTGCATATGTTCACCCCTAGCCCCTTTGGTTTGCAGTATGTTAAAACCCCTTCCCCATAGGGCGGCAGTATGTTCACCCCTATCCCCATAGGGGCGGGCAGTATTTCACCCCCTACCCCCCAAAAGGGGGCGGGCAGTAGGGTTCCCCCTAGTCCCCATATGGCTGCGTTTTTTTAAAACTCCTAGTCCCCATATGGCTGCATTTTTTTCAAAACCCCCTACCCCCAAAAAGGCTCAGAAATTTTCACCCCAGTCCCCATATGGCTGCAGTATTTCACCCCTAGTCCCCCATTTTCCGGCAGAAATTTGTTGCCCCCCTATCCCCAAAATAGTTGCAGTATTTTTCCCCCTTCCCCTAGGGGCTAAAAGGGTTTAAACCCCTGGGCCCCATATAGCTGCAGAAATTTTTTCACCCCCGGGGCCCCATATAGCTTGCAGAAATTTTAAACCCCTAGTCCCCTTTGGGCTGAAAGAAATGTTCCCCCCTAGTCCCCATATGGCCCAGAAATTTTTAAACCCCCCGGGGGGTAGCCCCCATAGGGGCTGCATATGTTCCCCCCTAGCCCCCCATATGGCGGCGTATTTCACCCCCTTTTCCCCATATAGCTGCAGAAATTTTTCCCCCTAGTCCCCATATGGCTGCAGTATGTTCACCCCTAGCCCCCCAATGGCTGCGAAAGGGGTTCCCCCCTAGTCCCCATATGGCGCGTATTTTAAAAACCCCCCTAGCCCCTTTATGGCGGGCAGTATTTAAACCCCTAGTCCCCATATAGTGCAGTATGTTAAACCCCCCCCTAGTCCCCATATAGCGCAGTATTTTTAAACCCCTGCCCCCATAACGCAGTATGTTCACCCCGGGGGGGAGTCCCCAAAATGGTTTCATTATTTTTAAAACCCCCTAGCCCCCAAAGGGTTGAGAAATTTTAAACCCCCCTAGCCCCCCAAGGGCAAAAAAGAAAGTTCACCCCTAGTCCCAAAAATGGGCTGCAGAAAGGGGGCACCCCTAGTCCCATAGGGCGGGCAGTATGTTCCCCCCTAGTTCCCATAGGGGTTTGCAGAAATTTTTTACCCCTAGTCCCCTGGGGCCAAAGTATTTTTTCCAAAAAACCCCTTGTCCCCATAAGCTGCAGTATGTTCACCCCTAGCCCCCCATAAAGCTGCATTATTTTCCCAACCCCCAGCCCCTATAGGGCGGGCAGAAATGTTAAAACCCCTAGTCCCCATATGGCGGGGCAGTAGTTCCCCCCTATTTCCCCCAGGGGGCCCTGAAATTAGTTAAACCCCTAGTCCCCCAAGGGGCTGCAGTAGGGTTAAACCCCTAGCCCCCAAAGGGGGCTGCATTATGTTCAACCCCTATTTCCCCTATAGCGGGTTATTTTTCACCCCTATTTTCCCAAGGGCCCTGCAGTATGTTCCCCCCTAGCCCCCCCATATGGTTTCCGTATGTTAAACCCTTGTCCCCAAAATAGCTGCAAAAATTTTAAACCCCTATCCCCATAGGGGTTTGCAGTATTTTTCCCCCCTAGCCCCCCATATAGCTGAAAAGTTAAAACCCCTAGTCCCCAAAAAGCTGCAAAATTTTTAAACCCCTGGGCCCCCATAGACGGCAGTATGTTTAAACCCCTAGCCCCCCTAGGTTGCAGAAAAAAAAAAAAAAAAAAAAAAAAAAAAAAATGTTCCACCCCCGCCCCCCATAGGGCTGCAGAAATGTTCCCCCTAGCCCCCCAAAATTGGCTTCAGTATGTTCACCCCCTGGGGGTAGCCCCCAATATTTTGCATATTTTCCCCCCGCCCCCCATATGCGGCAGATGTTTCACCCCTAGCCCCCCATAAGCTTCAGTATTTTCACCCCTAGTCCCCATATGGTTTGAGTAGGTTAACCCACCCCCCAAAATGGCTGCTTTAGTTCACCCCATTCCCCATATTTCTGCAGTATGTTCACCCCTAGTCCCCATATGGCTGCGTATGTTCACCCCTAGTCCCCATAGGGCTGCAGAAATGTTAAACCCCTACCCCCCTTGGCTGCAGAAAGGTTAAAACCCCCTACCCCATTTTGGCTGCAGTTTTCAACCCCTAGTCCCCCATATGGTTTGCAGAAATTTCACCCCGGGCCCCCAAATGTGCATAATGTTCACCCCCTAGTCCCCCATTAGCTGCAGTATTTTTCACCCCCTATTTACCCCTATAGCTGCAGTATGTTCACCCCTAGTCCCCCCCCATATGGCTGCAGTATGTTCACCCCTATTTCCCCATAAGGGCCTGAAAGTAGGGTTCACCCCTGTCCCCATATGGGCTGCAGTATGTTCACCCCCTGGGGGTAGTCCCCATATATCTGCGTATTTTTCCCCCCTATCCCCAAAAATAGCTGCGTTGTTACCCCTATTCCCCATAAGCTTCAAAATTTAAACCCCTAGCCCCCATAGGGCCCTGCAGAAATGTTAAACCCGCCCCCAAAGGGGGCTGCAGTATTTTTAAACCCCTAGCCCCCCAATAGCGGCAGTATTTTCCCACCCCTGTCCCCAAAAGGGCCTGCAGTTTTGGTTCACCCCCAGCCCCCATAGGGCTGCATTATGTTCCCCCCGGGCCCCAAATTTTGGGGGGCGTATTTTTCCCCCCCAGTCCCCAAAATGGCTGCATTGTTCCCCCTAGTCCCCATATGGCTGCAGAAAATTTTTCCCCCCTATTTCCCCATAAGCTGCAGTATGTTCCCCCTGCCCCCATATTTTGCGGGAATGTTCCCCCCTAGTCCCCATATGTTTCATTAGGGTTCCCCCATCCCCAAAATGGCTGCAGTTTTTTCCCCCCCCTAGCCCCCCATTTTGGCTGCATATGTTAAACCCCAGCCCCCAAATATGGCTGCAGTATTTTCACCCCCTGGGGTAGCCCCCAAAATATATCTGCAGTATTTTCACCCCAAAGCCCCCATATGTCCCAGTTGTTCACCCCTAGTCCCCTTATCTTCATTTTTTAAACCCCTAGCCCCCATAGGGCTGCAGTATTTTTAAACCCCTGGGCCCCCCAGGGGGCCCGCGTATTTCCCCCCTGGGGCCCCCCCAAATGCTGCGGGAGGTTCCCCTAGTCCCCCTTGGTTTTGCAGTATTTTAAAACCCCTAGCCCCCCATATGGCGGAGTTGTTCCCCCCCTAGTCCCCATAGGGCTGCGGGAGGGTTCCCCCCTATCCCCAAAAGGCTCCAGTATTTCACCCCTAGCCCCCATAGGGCTGCGTATGTTCACCCCCTGGGTCCCCATATAGCTGCAAAATGTTCAACCCCTAGCCCCCATATACCCTGCAGATGTTAAACCCCTAGCCCCCCATATGGCTGCAGAAAGTTCCCCCTATTTCCCCAGGTAGCTGCAGAAATTTTCCCCCCCTAGCCCCCCATATGCGCAGTATTTTCACCCCTATCCCCCCATTGGCTAAAAAATTGGTTTTTGGGAACCCCTTTTTTTAATCAATCCCCCTTAAATTTTTATAAATTTTTTTCAAGTGCCAGGAGAAAGGAAAACCGGGGCAGACATTTGTGACCCTAAAAGAACTGGAGTTTGACAGGTGTGCTGTAATCAACTGGTGTGCTGAAATAAATTTTTTAGTTTTTTTCCAATTTTAAAAAATGCTTTTTTTTAATACTGGCTGGTAAATGTATCTCACTGTATTACACTTCCTGCTTATTCCATCTCCAAGGAATCGATCCCGAGCTTGGCCCTTTGACTGGCTGATTGGCATCATGGTCAGGGTCACAACACCCATGCTTTAATAAACAAATACAGTAATGGACTGTCTCGTCTGTGATTGGCTGACCTTTAGAGAGAGAAAGGAAACATGTAGTTCTAGAACTGGAATTTCCCTTTGTGTTTATGTTTGCAGGGGAGTGGCAGAATAAGGGTGTGTGACAAAAGATTCCTTTGAGAGAGAGAGAAAGAGGTTCGCCCTGCCTCAAGGCTACAATTTGATACGTGTGTGTACTGAATACTGTGTGTACTGAATACTGCGTGTACTGAATACTGTGCGTAGTGAATACTGTGTGTACTGAATACTGTGTGTACTGAATACGTGTGTGTACTGAATACTGTGTGTACTGAATACTGTGTATACTGAATACTGTGTGTACTGAATACTGTGTGTACTGAATACTGTGTGTAGTGAATACTGTGTGTACTGAATACTGTGCGTACTGAATACTGTGTGTACTGAATACTGTGTATACTGAATACTGTGTGTAGTGAATACTGTGTGTACTGAATACTGTGTGTACTGAATACCTGTGTGTACTGAATACGTGTGTGTACTGAATACTGTGTGTACTGAATACTGTGTATACTGAATACTGTGTGTACTGAGAGAACAATGCAAAAAGTCATGGTAACCATTTGATTAGCTGTTCAGGAGTCTTATGGGTTGGGGGTAGAAAATGTTAAGAAGCCTTTTGGACCTAGACTTGGAGCTCCGGTACTGCTTGCCATGCGGCAGCAGAGAGATCAGTCTATGACTAGGGTGGCTGGAGTTTTTGACAATTTTAAGGGCCTTCCTCTGACACCGCCTGGTATAGAGGTCCTGGATAGCAGGAAGCTTGGCCCCAGTGATGTACTGGGCTGTACGCACTACCCTCTGTAGTGCCTTGTGGTCGGAGGCTGAGCAGTTGCCATACCAGGCGGTGATGCAACCAGTCAGGATGCTCTCGACGGTGCAGCTGTAGAACTTTTGTCTCCTGAGGGGGAATAGGCTTTGTCATGCCCTCTTCACGACTGTTTTGGTGTGTTTGGACCATGATGGTTTGTTGGTGATGTGGACACCAAGGAACTTGAAGCTCTCAACCTGCTCCGCTACAGCCCCTTCGATGAGAATGGGGCGTGCTCGGTCCTCTTCTTTTCCCTGTAGTCCATAATCATCTCCTTTGTCTTGATCACGTTGAGGGAGAGGTTGTTGTCCTGGCACCACACTGCCAGGTCTCTGACCTCCTCCCTATAGGCTGTCTCATCGTTGTCGGTGATCAGACCTACCACTGTTGTGTCGTCAACAAACTTAATGATGGTGTTGGAGTCGTGCTTGGCAACGCAGTCGTGGGTGAACAGGGAGTACAGGACGGGACTAAGCATGCACCCCTGAGGGGCCCCCGTGTTGAGGATCAGTGTGGCGGATGTGTTGTTACCTACCCTTACCACCTGGGGGCGGCCCGTCAGGAAGTCCAGGATTCAGTTGCAGAAGGAGGTGTTTAGTCCCAGGGTCCTTAGCTTAGTGATGAGCTTTGTGGGCACTATGGTGTTGAACGCTGAGTTGTAGTCAATGAACAGCATTCTCACATAGGTGTTCCTTTTGTCCAGGTGGGAAAGGACAGTGTGGAGTGCGATTGAGATTGAGATTGCGTCATTTTTTGGGGCGGTATGCAAATTGGAGTGGGTTTCCGGGATGATGGGAGCCATGACCAGCCTTTCAAAGCACTTCACCAAAGCACCTCATGGCTACTGATGTGAGTGCTACAGGGCTGTAGTCATTTAGGCAGGTTACCTTCACTTTCTTGGGTACAGGACTATGGTGGTCTGCTTTAAACATGTAGGTATTACAGCCTCAGTCAGGGACATGTTGAAAATGGCAGTGAAGACACTTGCCAGTTGGACAGCGCATGCTCTGAGTACACGTCCTGGTAATCCATCTGGCCCCGTGGCCTTGTAAATTTTGACCTGTTTAAAGGTCTTGCTCACTTCGGCTACAGAGAGCATGATCACACAGTCGTCCGGAACAGCTGGTGCTCTCATGCATGCTTCAGTGTTGCTTGCCTTGAAAGGAGCATAAAAGGCATTTAGCCCGTCTGGTAGGCTCGCGTCACTGGGCAGCTCGCGGCTGGGTTTCCCTTTGTAGTCTGTAGTAGTTTGCAAGCCCTGCCACATCCGACGAGCGTCAGAGCCGGTGTAGTACTGAATACTGCTCTATGGTGGCCACCATAGGGTAGACCCACAACCCAATCCCTGCCCATGTGCTGATTTAGGATCAGTTTAGCCTTTTAGATCAAAATGAATAATATTACACAAGACGCTTGATATGGTAGTTATTACTATATTTATTATTACTATTATTATTATTATTAACCTGCAAAGCATCTTAGTGTAGGAGTGCTGGGTCCTGAGGTTTTTAAGAAACTGACTGTTAGAACTGTTAAGGCTCCATTGATTGAAAAACTGTATGGTTGAAAGAGACGGGGCCAAAGGAGTGGCTAATAAGTCTGGCTGCACATCTGACTGGCTGACTTACTGCAAAATAGAGAAATGATGACTAAACTAAACAAAAAGAAGAAGAAAACTGTATTATGAAGCCAGGATCAATGATATAAAGAATGATGGAGAAAAAAAGAAACTTTTGAGTACTTTAAATGAAATTATCGGCAGAAAGACAAATTCAACCCCATCTTTCATCGAATCAGATGGCTTATTCATCACAAAACCATTTGATGTTGCCAATTATTTTAATGATTAGGGGGAAGCCAAAGTCATTCCGCTTCCCAAGAGTGGTAAAGCGGCCTTTACTGGTTCTAACAGCAGACCTATCAGCTTGCTGCCAGCTCTTAGCAAACTCTTGGAAGAAATTGTGTTTGACCAAATACAATACTACTTCTCTGTAAACAAATTAACAACAGACTTTCAGCATGCTTATAGAGAAGGGCACTGAACATGTACTGCACTGACACAAATGACTGATGATTGGTTGAAATGCATTGATAATAAGAATTGTGGGAGCTGTATTGTTAGATTTCAGTGCAGCCTTTGATATTATTGACCATAACCTGTTGTTGAGAAAACATATGTGTTATGGCTTTTCAAACCTCTGCCATATCGTGGATTCAGAGCTATCTATCTAATAGAACTCAGATGGTTTTCTTTAATGGAAGCTTCTCTAATGTCAAACATGTAAAGTGTGGTGTACCGCAGGGCAGCTCTCTAGGCCCTCTACTCTTTTCTATTTTTACCAATGACCTGCCACTGGCATTAAACAAAGCATGTGTGTCCATGTCTGCTGATGATTCAACCATATGTGCATCAGCAACCACAGCTAAAGAAGTCACCGAAACCCTTAACAAAGAGTTGCAATCTGTTTCGGAATGGGTCAGTAATAAACTGGTCCTGAACATCTCTAAAACTAAGAGCATTGTATTTGGTACAAATCATTCCAAGTTCTAGACCTCAGCTGAATCTGGTAATGAATGGTGTGGCTGTTGAACAAGTTGAGGAGACTAAATTACTTGGTGTTACCTTAGATTGTAAACTGTTATGGTCAAAATATAAACAGTTGAAGTCGGAAGTTTACATACACCTTAGCCAAATACATTTAAACTCAGTTTTTCACAATTCCTGACATTTAATCCTAGTAAAAATTCCCTGTCTTAGGTCAGTTAGGATCACCACTTTATGTTAAGAGTGTGAAATGTCAGAATAATAGTAGAGAGAATGATTTATTTCAGCTTTTATTTCTTTCATCACATTCCCAGTGGGTCAGAATTTTACATACACTCAATTAGTATTTGGTAGCATTGCCTTTAAATTGTTTAACTTTGGTCAAACATTTCGGGTAACCTTCCACAAGCTTCCCACAATAAGTTGGGTGAATTTTGGCCCATTCCTCCTGACAGAGCTGGTGTAACTGAATCAGGTTTGTAGGCTTCCTTGCTCGCACGCGCTTTTTCAGTTCTGCCCACAAATGTTCTATAGGATTGAGGTCAGGGCTTTGTGATGGCCACTCCAATACCTTGACTTTGTTGTCCTTAAGCCATTTTGCCACAACTTTGGAAGTATGCTTGGGGTCACTGTCCATTTGGAAGACCCATTTGCGACCAAGCTTTAACTTCCTGACTGATGTCTTGAGATGTTGCTTCAATATATCCACATAATTTTCCTTCCTCATGATGCCATCTATATTGTGAAGTGCACCAGTCCCTCCTGCAGCAAAGCACCCCCACAGCATGATGCTGCCACCCCGTGCTTCACGGTTGGGATGGTGTTCTCCGGCTTGCAAGCACCCCCTTTTTCCTCCAAACATAACGATGGTCATTATGGCCAAAGAGTTATATTTTTGTTTCATCAAACCAGAGGACATTTCTCCAAAAAGTACGATTTTTGTCCCCATGTGCAGTTGCAAACCATAGTCTGGCTTTTTTTATGGCGGTTTTGGAGCCGTGGCTTCTTCCTTGCTGAACGGCCTTTCAGGTTGTGTCGATATAGGACTCGTTTTACTGTGGATATAGATACTTTTGTACCTGTTTCCTCCAGCATCTTCACAAGGTCCTTTGCTGTTGTTCTGGAATTGATTTGCACTTTTCGTACCAAAGTACGTTCATCTCTAGGAGACAGAAGCCTCTCCTTCCTGAGTGGTATGATGGCTGCGTGGTCCCATGGTGTTTATACTTGCGTACTATTGTTTGTACAGATTAACGTGGTACCGTCAGGCGTTTACAAATTGCTCCCAAGGATGAACCAGACTTGTGGAGGTCTACAATTTGTTTTCTGAGGTCTTGGCTGATTTCTTTTGATTTTCCCATGATGTCAAGCAAAGGGGCACTGAGTTTGAAGGTAGGCCTTGAAATACATCCACAGGTACACCTCCAATTGACTCAAATGATGTCAATTAGCCTATCAGAAGCTTCTAAAGCCATGACATCATTTTCTGGAATTTTCCAAGCTGTTTAAAGGCACAGTCAACATAGTGTATGTAAACTTCTGACCCACTGGAATTATAAGTGATATAATCTGTCTGTAAACAATTGTTGGAAAAATTACTTGTGTCATGCACAAAGTAGATGTCCTAACCAACTTGCCAAAACAATAGTTTCTTAACAAGAAATGTGTGGAGTGGTTGAAAACCTGTATGTAAACTTCCGACTTCAAGTGTAGATTCAATGGATGTAAAGATGGGGAGAGGTCTGTCTGTAATAAAGAGATGCTCTGCTTTTTTGACACCACACTCCACAAAGCAAGTCCTGCAGGCTCTAGTTTTATCTTATCTTGATTATGGTCAAGTTTTGCAAAGAAAGACCTAGATAAGTGGCAGCACAGAACGAGCGGCACGTCTTGTTCTTCATTGTAATCAGAGGGCTGATATTAATACTATGCTTGCCAGTCTCTCTTGGCTAAAAGTTGAGGAAAGACTGACACCTCTTGTTTTAATAAGAAACATTAATGTGTTGGAAATTCCAAATTGTTTGCATAGTCAACTTACACACAGCACTGACACACACACTTACCCCATCAGACATGCCACCAGGGGTCTTTTCACAGTTCAGAACAAATTCCATTTGTTATATAGAGCCATGAGTGCATGGAACTCCCTTCCATCTTATATAGCGCAAGTGAACAGCAAACCTGGTTTCAAAAAACAAATAAAGCAACACCTCACGGCACAACGCCTCTCCCCCGTGTGACCTACTCGTTGTGTGGTCATCTGTAGCTCATGGCACTTGCGATGCTCTACCAACTGAGCTACAGATGACCACACAACAGTCACGTTGGATAAAAGCATGTATGTGTAAATGATAGATATGTACATGAAACGTATTTTGTCTGTAATGTATGTTTTGTTATATGTCAGACCCCAGTAAGACTAGCTTCGGCTAATGGGTACCCTAATAAATCAAATAAAATCAAACCCTGCAGTAACCAGTACTATGACTGGGCTAACCCTAACTCTGTGATTTGCTATGTCAAAAACTTGGAGTAAACAATTAATAACACTAGCAAGAGACTTGATGAAACTAAGCAGCCTGGTCAGCCAGTCAGCCAGTCAGCCAGTCAGCCTGGTCAGCCAGTCAGCCAGTCAGCCAGTCAGCCAGTCAGCCTGGTCAGCCAGTCAGCCAGTCAGCCAGTCAGCCAGTCAGTCCCAGTCAGCCAGTCAGCCAGTCAGCCCAGTCAGCCAGTCAGCCAGTCAGCCAGTCAGCCTGGTCAGCCAGTCAGCCAGTCAGCCAGTCAGCCTGGTCAGCCAGTCAGCCAGTCAGCCTGGTCAGCCAGTCAGCCAGTCAGCCAGTCAGCCAGTCAGCCAGTCAGCCTGGTCAGCCAGTCAGCCAGTCAGCCAGTCAGCCTGGTCAGCCAGTCAGCCAGTCAGGTAGTTAGCCTGGTCAGCCAGTCAGCCAGTCAGCCAGTCACCTGGTCAGCCAGTCAGCCAGTCGCCAGTCAGCCAGTCCCATCAGCCGTCAGCCAGTCAGCCAGTCAGCCAGTCAGCCTGGTCAGCCAGTCAGCCAGTCAGCCAGTCAGCCAGTCAGCCTGTCAGCCAGTCAGCCAGTCAGCCAGTCAGCCAGTCAGCCAGTCAGCCAGTCAGCCAGTCAGCCAGTCAGCCATGGTCTGTGAAGTCTTGGGAGTCTAAATGGCTTCCTATGTAGCTCCCCCCTAAGGAATGTAATGTCTCTGACTAAAGCCTCCGAACAACCTAAACCTGTTGGTGAATGGTGGTGAGAACCATGTTAAAGAGACTGGACCACATCACTGCATTCCTGGTTCACCACAGCCTAACCACAGAACGACCACAAGATCATATTTATGGTGTGTGGTTCAAACACCACACAGGAACCCCACCAAAGCGAACATATGTCTGCTCAGAAATACACACATACAGAGAAACACACAGAACACACGCTCTCTCTATCTACATCTCTCTCTCTGTCTCTCTCTCTGTCTCTCTCTCTCTCCTCTCTCTCTCTCTCTCCTCTCTCTCTCTCTCCTCTCTCTCTCTCTCTCTCTCTCTCTCTCTCTCTCTCTCTCTCTCTCTCTCTCTCTCTCTCTCTCTCTCTCTCTCTCAATTTAATTTAATTCAGTTCAACGGCTTTATTGGCAGGGGAAATGTATGTTAACGTTGCCAAAGCAAGTGAAGTAGATAATAAACAAATGTGAAATAAACAATAAGTTAACAGTAAACACTACACTTACAAAAGTTCCAAAAGAATAGACATTTCAAATGTCATATTATGTCTAAATCCAGTGTTATAATGATGTGCAAAAAGTATGGAAAAAAAATAAACATAAAACATAAAAATAAACACTGGTTGCCCTTTTCTTGTGGCAACATGTCACAAATATTGCTGCTGTGATGGCACACTGTGGTATTTCACCCAGTAGATATGGGAGTATATCAAAATTAGGTTTGTTTTCAAATTCTTTGTGGATCTGTGTAATCACATCAAATCAAATCAAATGTTATATGTCACATGTGCCGAATACATTATTACCATGAAATGCAGTTGGTTAAGGGAAATACAGTTGAAGTCGGAAGTTTACATACACTTAGGTTGGAGTCATTAAAACTAGTTTTTCAACCACTCCACACATTTCTTGTTAACAAACTATAGTTATGGCAAGTTGGTTAGGACATCTACTTTGTGTTTGACACAAGTAATTTTTCCAACAATTGTTTACAGACAGATTATTTCACTTATAATTAACTGTATCACAATTCCAGTGGGTCAGAAGTTTACATACACTAAGTTGACTGTGCCTTTAAACAGCTTGGAAAATTCCAGAAAATGATGTCATGGCTTTAGAAGCTTCTGATAGGCTAATTGACATAATTTGAGTCAATTGGAGGTGTACCTGTGGATGTATTTCAAGGCCTACCTTCAAACTCAGCGCCTCTTTGCTTGACATCATGGAAAAATCAAAAGAAATCAGCAAAGACCTCAGAAAAAAATGTGTAGACCTCCACAAGTCTGGTTCATCCTTGGGAGCAATTTCCAAACGCCTGAAGGTACCACGTTCATCTGTACAACAAAAGTACGCAAGTATAAACACCATGGGACCACGCAGCCATCATACCACTCAGGAAGGAGAGGCGTTCTGTCTCCTAGAGATTAATGTACTTTGGTGCGAAAAGTGCAAATCAATCCCAGAACAACAGCAAAGGACCTTGTGAAGATGCTGGAGGAAACAGGTACAAAAGTATATATATCCACAGTAAAACGAGTCCTATATCGACATAACCTGAAAGGCCGCTCAGCAAGGAAGAAGCCACGGCTCCAAAACCGCCATAAAAAAGCCAGACTACGGTTTGAAACTGCACATGGGGACAAAGATCGTACTTTTTGGAGAAATGTCCTCTGGTCTGATGAAACAAAAATATAACTATTTGGCCATAATGTCCATCGTTATGTTTGGAGGAAAAAGGGGAATGCTTGCAAGCCGAAGAACACCATCCCAACCGTGAAGCACGGTGGTGGCAGCATCATGCTGTGGGGGGTGCTTTGCTGCAGGAGGGACTGGTGGACTTCACAATATAGATGGCATCATGAGGAAGGAAAATGATGTGGATATATTGAAGCAACATCTCAAGACATCAGTCAGGAAGTTAAAGCTTGGTCGCAAATGGGTCTTCCAAATGGACAATGACCCCAAGCATACTTCCAAAGTTGTGGCAAAATGGCTTAAGGACAACAAAGTCAAGGTATTGGAGTGGCCATCACAAAGCCCTGACCTCAATCCCATAAACATTTGTGGGCAGAACTGAAAAAGTGTGTGCAACTAGGAGGCCTACAAACCTGACTCAGTTACACCAGCTCTGTCAGGAGGAATGGGCCAAAATTCACCCAACTTATTGTGGGAAGCTTGTGGAAGGCTACCTGAAACGTTTGACCCAAGTTAAACAATTTAAAGACAATGCTACCAAATACTAATTGAGTGTATGTAAACTTCTGACCCACTGGGAATGTGCTGAAAGAAATAAAAGCTGAAATAAATCATTCTCTCTACTATTATTCTGACATTTCACATTCTTAAAATAAAGTGGATCATAACTGACCTAAGACAGGGAATTTTTACTAGGATTAAATGTAAGGAAATGTGAAAAATGGAGTGTAAATGTATTTGGCTAAGGTGTATGTAAACTTCCGACTTCAACTGTATGTGTCTCTAATATGGTCATACATTTGGCAGGAGGTTAGTAAGTGCAGCTCAGTTTCCACCTCATTTTGTGGGCAGTGTGCTCTTGCGAGCCAGGTCTGCCTATGGCTGGCCGTTCTCAACAGCAAGGCTATGCTCAGTGAGTATGCTTCTTTAAGTTTGGGCAAGTGACAAGTGACATTTACTCCTGATGTACTGACCTGTTGCAACCTCTACAACCATTGTGATAATTATTTGACCCTGCTGGTCATCTTTGAACGTTTGAACATCTTCGAGAAAATTCTGGCCTTAATGGCCATGTACTGTTATAATCTCCACCCGGCACAGCCAGAAGGGGACTGGCCACACCTCAGAGCTGGGTTTTTGTATAGCACTTTGTGACATCTGCTGATGTAAAAAGGGCTTTATAAATAAAATGTGATTGATTAATTGATTGAGATCACCATAGGGTTAGATCCTCCTAGGGTTAGACCAACGTAGGGTTAGATAACCATAGGGTTAGATCACTGTAGGGTTAGATCACCGTAGGGTTAGATCACCGTAGGGTTAGATCACCGTAGGGTTAGATCACCATAAGGTTAGATCACCATAAGGTTAGATCACTGTAGGGTTAGATCACCGTAGGGTTAGATCACCGTAGGATTGGATCACCATAGGGTTAGATCACCATAGGGTTAGATCACCGTAGGGTTAGATCACCATAGGGTTAGATCACCGTAGGGTTAGATCACCATAGGGTTAGATCACCGTAGGGTTAGATCACCGTAGGGTTAGATCACCGTAGGGTTAGATCACCGTAGGGTTAGATCACCATAAGGTTAGATCACCATAAGGTTAGATCACCGTAGGGTTAGATCACCATAAGGTTAGATCACCGTAGGGTTAGATCACCGTAGGGTTAGATCACCATAAGGTTAGATCACCGTAGGGTTAGATCACCGTAGGGTTAGATCACCATAGGGTTAGATCACCATAAGGTTAGATCACCATAAGGTTAGATCACCGTAGGGTTAGATCACCATAAGGTTAGATCACCATAAGGTTAGATCACCGTAGGGTTAGATCACCGTAGGGTTAGATCACCATAGGGTTAGATCACCATAGGGTTAGATCACCGTAGGGTTAGATCACCGTAGGGTTAGATCACCGTAGGGTTAGATCACCGTAGGGTTAGATCACCGTAGGGTTAGATCACCGTAGGGTTAGATCACCGTAGGGTTAGATCACCGTAGGGTTAGATCACCGTAGGGTTAGATCACCGTAGGTTAGATCACCGTAGGTAGGGTTAGATCAACCATAGGGGTTAGATACCATAGGTTAGATCACCGTAGGGTTAGATCACCGTAGGGTTAGATCACCGTAGGGTTAGATCACCGTAGGGTTAGATCACCGTAGGGTTAGATCACCGTAGGGAAAAATAAAAGAAGGGACGTGAACACAGAGCAGAGCACAGAAAGATAATCTACTCCTGGAATCAGAAAGAGAACACTGCCTAAAATCCAGCTCCCAGGAGAGGCTTGGTTGCTGGCCTATGCTCCTCATGGGGCAATGTGCCTAAGTAAGTCAATAAGTAAGTCATTTGTTTTCGGGTTCCCATGCTAACCAGGCAGGTCTAATCAGGCAGGTCTAACCAGGCAGGTCTAACCAGGCAGGTCTAACCAGGGAGGTCTAACCAGGCAGGTCTAACCAGGCAGGTCTAACCAGGCAGGTCTAACCAGGGAGGTCTAACCAGGGAGGTCTAACCAGACAGGTCTAATCAGACAGGTCTAATCAGGCAGGTCTAACCAGACAGGTCTAACCAGGCAGGTCTAATCAGGCAGGTCTAACCAGACAGGTCTAATCAGGCAGGTCTAACCAGACAGGTCTAACCAGCATGGTTGTAATGACCCCTCTAATGCAGTGTTAATCAGCTAACCAGACAGGTAATGCAGTCTTTACAGGCAGTCAACATCAGTGTTAACAGACAGTAACTGACCAGCTGCTGTTGTTAATAACCTCACTTCATCTCAGTCTAACACACACGAAACATCCACACTAACTAGTGTCGACATAAACACACAATCCACACACACACACACTCCTCTCTCACTCACACACACACACACACACCACACACACACACACACACACACACACACACACACACACACACACACACACACACCACACACACCTCCCCACACACACACACCACACACACACACACACACACACACACACACACACACACACACACACACACACACACACACACACACTCACACACACCAGTTCATGAGAGACATAAAAGCGGTGTTGCATGTTACCTCTGGAGCTTGATAATGGCCAAGCAGCAGTTAAACTGCAAAGGCACCCTCAGCTATCAGAGCCAGCGGAAAGACTCCCCGCTCTTCTAACAGGCTGCTAATAGCCTAGACCCCCGTCTCGCTGTGTGTGTGTGTTTCTACGTGTGTGTGTTTAAGTACGTTACTTTGTGTGTGTGTTTCTACGTGTGTGTTTGCGAAGGTTACTGTGTGTGTGCATGTACTCTCATGTCTGTGATGGACTTTGTTCCCAGCTGGATGTGTTTAGGAGGGTTATAATATAGCAGGGGTTCAAAAGACGTCACTACCTTCCCTCCTCCTCTTCCCCCCTTCTGCCTGCTGCCTGCTGCCTGCTGCCTGCCTGCTGCCTGCCTGCTGCCTGCCTGCCTGCCTGCCTGCCTGCTTGCCTGCTTGCCTGCCTGCCTGCCTGCCTGCCTGCCTGCCTGCCTGCCTGCCTGCTGCCTGCCTGCTGCCTGCCTGATGCCTGCTGCCTGCTGCCTGCTGCCTGCCTGCTGCCTGCCTGCTGCCTGCTGCTGCCTGCTGCCTGCTGCCTGCTGCCTGACGCCTGCTATCTGCTGCCTGCTGCCTGCCTCCTGCCTGCTGCCTGCCTGCCTGCTGCCTGACTGCCTGACTGCCTGCTGCCTGCCCGCTGCCTGCCTGCTGCCTGCCTGCTGCCTGACTGCCTCCTGCCTGCCTGCTGCCTGCTGCCTGCTGCCTGCTGCCTGCTGCCTGCCTGCTGCCTGCCTGCCTCCTGCCTGCCTGCTGCCTGCTGCCTGCTGCCTGCTGCCTGCTGCCTGCCTGCTGCCTGACTGCCTCCTGCCTGCCTGCTGCCTGCTGCCTGCTGCCTGCTGCCTGCTGCCTGCCTGCTGCCTGCCTGCTGCCTGACTGCCTCCTGCCTGCTGCCTGCCTGCTGCCTGACTGCCTCCTGCCTGCCTGCTGCCTGCCTGCTAACTGCCTGGCTGCCTTCTGCCTGCCTGCTGCCTGCTGCCTGCCTGCTGCCTGCTGCCTGCTGCCTGCTGCCTGCTGCCTGCTGCCTGCTGCCTGCCTGCCTGCCCACAGTGTTGGGTTCTGTCCTAAATTGCACCTTTTTTCCTATATAGTGCCGACCCCTATTGACCCTGGTCAAAAGTAGTGCACTATATAGGGAATAGGGTGCTATTTGAAGTCTGCATCCTATCAAGGGGGAGGATGGGGGAGGTGGGTTGTTGTTGTTGTGGTGGAGAATCAGTGACTGAGAGAGAAAGAGAGAGGGATAGAGAGAAAGAGAGAGAGAGGGTCTGATAATCATTTTTATTGACAGACAGAGTGGTACTTTGTAGAGAATTGATGAAAGGGACTTAAGAATTCATTATTTAATAATACATCTGGATCTACTAAGTTGATTGACACCAGCAGTATGACGCTACTCTGTTGATTGACACCAGCAGTATGACGCTACTCTGTTGATTGACACCAGCAGTATGACGCTACTCTGTTGATTGACACCAGCAGTATGACGCTACTCTGTTGATTGACACCAGCAGTATGAAGCTACCATGTTGATTGACACCAGCAGTATGACGCTACTCTGTTGATTGACACCAGCAGTATGACGCTACTCTGTTGATTGACACCAGCAGTATGACGCTACTATGTTGATTGACACCAGCAGTATGAAGCTACCATGTTGATTGACACCAGCAGTATGACGCTACTCTGTTGATTGACACCAGCAGTATGACGCTACTCTGTTGATTGACACCAGCAGTATGACGCTACTATGTTGATTGACACCAGCAGTATGAAGCTACCATGTTGATTGACACCAGCAGTATGACGCTACTCTGTTGATTGACACCAGCAGTATGACGCTACTCTGTTGATTGACACCAGCAGTATGACGCTACTCTGTTGATTGACACCAGCAGTATGACGCTACTCTGTTGATTGACACCAGCAGTATGACGCTACTCTGTTGATTGACACCAGCAGTATGACGCTACTCTGTTGATTGACACCAGCAGTATGACGCTACTCTGTTGATTGACACCAGCAGTATGAAGCTACTCTGTTGATTGACACCAGCAGTATGACGCTACTCTGTTGATTGACACCAGCAGTATGACGCTACTCTGTTGATTGACACCAGCAGTATGACGCTACTCTGTTGATTGACACCAGCAGTATGATTGTCTTTAGCTCTGACTGTACAATAGTCCTTTAGGATAACCACTTGATTGTCCTTCACTTTTATAGTGTAGAAGTTATACAGACATTTTACAGCTTTATTCTCAGTTCACACAATCATAGCCTCAATGGTTTGCCACGACTTTCAAAAACATTTCAAAAACATTTTACCTTCAAACTCCCCGTCTTCACTCCAACACTCCCTCAGCCCCACACATACCAGTCAACCCCACCACCACCACCACCACCACCACCACCACCACCTCTACAGAACTAGCCAGCCAGACCAAGCCCAAGCATGAGTACATAGTGTTTTCCTGCTCTATGATTGTAGCAGTTAGTTAGCTATATTCACAGTTGTTGGCAAATCAAAAGGAGTTTCTTTTTTAAAAATGGAACTTTTGTATCCCCCACCTCTCTCAACTCAGACTCCCCCTGACACACTTCACCCCAGTTACCTCCTCCCCCAACTCCCACTCTAATATCACCCCAGTTACCTCCTCCCCCAACTCCCACTCTAATATCACTCCAACAGAACTAGCTAGTCGAAGTCAGCCAAAGCCCAAGCCATGATACATAGTGTTTTCCTGCTCTGTGTTGTCACTCCCCCCCTCTCCCCTCTGGCCTCGAGAGAGTGTGGTGGGACCTCGACACTGTAAAATGTTAGAGATTGGAGTAGTGCCTCTGTGGGGACTAGTGTGTGTGTGTGTGTGTGTGTGTGTGTCTGTGTGTGTGTGTGTGTGTGTGTGTGTAGTAGCGAGACATGGGTGTGTGTTTGTGTGTGTCTCTGAGTGTGTGTGTGTGTGTAGTAGTGAGACATGGGTGTGTGTTTGTGTGTGTGTCTCTGAGTGTGTGTGTGTTTGTGTGTGTGACCTGGGAGTGTCTTTTATTCTCATATCCATTAAAGCAAAGTAGAGCTAGATATCATTATAACACTGAGCCAGTAGAGCTAGATATCATTATAACACTGAACCAGTATAGCTAGATCTCATTATAACACTGAACCAGTATAGCTAGATCTCATTAAAACACTGAACCAGTATAGCTAGATCTCATTATAACACTGAACCAGTATAGCTAGATCTCATTATAACACTGAGCCAGTAGAGCTAGATATCATTATAACACTGAGCCAGTATAGCTAGATATCATTATAACACTGAACCAGTATAGCTAGATATCATTATTCAAATGAGCCAGTATAGCTAGATATCATTATAACACTGAACCAGTATAGCTAGATATCATTATAACACTGCACCAGTAGAGCTAGATATCATTATAACACTGAACCAGTATAGCTAGATATCATTATAACACTGAACCAGTATAGCTAGATATCATTATAACTCTGAACCAGTATAGCTAGATATCATTATAACACTGAACCAGTATAGCTAGATATCATTATTCAAATGAGCCAGTATAGCTAGATATCATTATAACACTGAACCAGTAGAGCTAGATATCATTATAACACTGCACCAGTAGAGCTAGATATCATTATAACACTGAACCAGTATAGCTAGATATCATTATAACACTGAACCAGTATAGCTAGATATCATGATTCAAATGAGCCAGTATAGCTAGATATCATTATAACACTGAACCAGTATAGCTAGATATAATTATAACACTGAACCAGTATAGCTAGATATCATTATAACACTGAACCAATATAGCTAGATATCATTATAACACTGAACCAGTATAGCTAGATATCATTATTCAAATGTGCCAGTATAGCTAGATATCATTATAACACTGAACCAGTATAGCTAGATATCATTATAACACTGAGCCAATATAGCTAGATATCATTATAACACTGAACCAGTATAGCTAAATATCATTATAACACTGAGCCAGTATAGCTAGATATCATTATAACACTGAACCAGTATAGCTAGATATCATTATAACACTGAACCAGTATAGCTAGATATCATTATAACACTGAACCAGTATAGCTAGATATCATTATAACACTGAACCAGTATAGCTAGATATCATTATAACACTGAACCAGTATAGCTAGATATCATTATAACACTGAGCCAATATAGCTAGATATCATTATAACACTGAACCAGTATAGCTAGATATCATTATAACACTGAACCAGTATAGCTAGATATCATTATAACACTGAACCAATATAGCTAGATATCATTATTCAAATGAGCCAGTATAGCTAGATATCATTATAACACTGAACCAGTATAGCTAGATATCATTATAACACTGCACCAGTATAGCTAGATATCATTATAACACTGAACCAGTATAGCTAGATATCATTATAACACTGAACCAGTATAGCTAGATATCATTATTCAAATGAGCCAGTATAGCTAGATATCATTATAACACTGAACCAGTAGAGCTAGATATCATTATAACACTGCACCAGTAGAGCTAGATATCATTATAACACTGAACCAGTATAGCTAGATATCATTATAACACTGAAACAGTATAGCTAGATATCATTATTCAAATGAGCCAGTATAGCTAGATATCATTATAACACTGAACCAGTATAGCTAGATATCATTATAACACTGAACCAGTATAGCTAGATATCATTATAACACTGAACCAATATAGCTAGATATCATTATAACACTGAACCAGTATAGCTAGATATCATTATAACACTGCACCAGTATAGCTAGATATCATTATAACACTGAACCAGTATAGCTAGATATCATTATTCAAATGAGCCAGTATAGCTAGATATCATTATAACACTGAACCAGTATAGCTAGATATCATTATAACACTGAGGCAGTATAGCTAGATATCATTATAACACTGAACCAGTATAGCTAGATATCATTATAACACTGAACCAGTATAGCTAGATATCATTATAACACTGAACCAGTAGAGCTAGATATCATTATAACACTGCACCAGTAGAGCTAGATCTCATTATAACACTGAGCCAATATAGCTAGATATCATTATAACACTCTGCCAGTATAGCTAGATATCAGTATAACACTGAGCGAGTAGAGCTAGATATCATTATAATACTGAGCGAGTAGAGCTAGATATCATTATAACACTAATCCAGTATAGCTATGCAGCATTATTATTGAGATTTACTGTCAGGGCCCAGGTCTGACAGAGTCTGTGCAGAAGATCTAGGTGCTGCTCTAGGCCCTCCTTGGTTGGGGACAGAAGCACTAGATCATCAGCAAACAGTAGACATTTGACTTCAGATTCTGTTCTAGTGCCATCTCCAATTTGTTAATATATATGTTGAAGAGGGTGGGGCTTAAGCTGCATCCCTGTCTCACCCCACAGCCCTGTGGAAAGAAATGTGTGTGTTTTTTACCAATTTTAACCGCACACTTGATGTTTGTGTACATGGATTTTATAATGTCAAATGTTTTTCCACCAACACCACTTTCCATCAATTTGTATAGCAGACCCTCATGCCAAATTGAGTCAAAAGCTTTTTTGAAATCAACAAAGCAGGAGAAGACTTTGCCTTTGTTTTGGTTTATTTGTTAGTCAATCAGGGTGTGCAGGGTGAATAGGTGGTCTGTCGCACGGTAATTTGGTAAAAAGCCAATTTGACATTTTCTCAGTACATTGTTTTCACTGAGGAAATGTACTAGTCTGCTGTTAATGATAATGCAGAGGATTTTCCTAAGGTTGCTGTTGACGAATATCCCGTAGTTATTGGGGTCAATTTTGTCTCCACTTTTGTGGATTGGGGTGATCAGTCCTTGGTTCCAAATATTGGGGAAGATGCCAGAGCTAAGGATGATGTTAAAGAGTTTATGTATAGCCAATTGGAATGTGTGGTCTATATATTTTATCATTTCATTGAGGATACAATCAACACCACAGGCCTTTTTGGGTTGGAGGGTTTGTATTTTGTCCTGTAGTTCATTCAATGTAATTAGAGAATCCAGTGGATTCTGGTAGTCTTTAATAGCTGATTCTAAGATTTGTAATTGATCATGTTTTTGCTGTTTGTTCTCTGTTATAGGGGCAAAAAGATTGGAGAAGTGGTTTACCCATACATCTCCGTTTTGGATAGATAACTCTTCGTGTTGTTGTTTGTTTAGTGTTGTCTAATTTTCCCAGAAGTGGTTAGAGTCTATGGATTCTTCAATTACATTGAGCTGATTTCTGACGTGCTGTTCCTTCTTTTTCCGTAGTGTATTTCTGTATTGTTTTAGTGATTCACCATAGTGAAGACGTAGGCTCAGGTTTTCTGGGTCTCTATGTTTTTGGTTGGATAGGTTTCTCAATTTCTTTCTTAGGTTTTTGCATTCTTCATCAAACCATTTGTCATTGTTGTTACTTTTCTTTGGTTTTCTGTTAGAAAATTGTTGATTTGATAGGGAAGCTGAGAGGTCAAATATACTGTTTAGGTTTTCTTCTGCCAAGTTTACACCTTCACTATTACAGTGGAACGTTTTGTCCAGGAAGTTGTCTAAAAGAGATTGAATTTGTTGTTACCTAATTGTTTTTTGGTAGGTTTCGACACTCCTTCCATCTATAGCATTTCTTAATATTATTCAGTTCCTTTGGCTTTGTTACCTCATGATTGAGTATTGCTCTGTTCAAGTAAACTGTGATTTTGCTGTGATTTGATAGGGGTGTCAGTTGGCTGACTGTGAACGCTCTGAGAGACTCTGGTTTGAGGTCAGTGATGAAGTAGTCTACAGTACTACTGCCAAGAGATGAGGTATAGGTGTACCTACCATAGGAGTCTCCTCGAAGCCTACCATTGACTATGTACATACCCAGCGTGCGACAGAGCTGCAGGAGTTGTGACACATTTTTGTTGGTTATGTTGTCGTTGTTGTGCCTAGGGGGGCATATGGGGGAGGGATTGCTGTCACCTCCAGGTATGTGTTTGTCCCCCTTTGTGCTGAGGGTGTAAGGTTATTGTCCAGTTCTGGCATTTAGGTCGCCACAGACTAGTACATGTCCCTGGGCCTGGAAGTGATTGATTTCAATCCTCCACGTAACTGCTCCCACGACAAAGTTCTGGGGAAGAATCGTCTCAGTCTTGGCCCCACTCTCCTCCGTCTTGGAGAACATCCGGGACAAGGCGTCCGCCTTGCCGTTCTTCGAACCAGGTCGGAACGTCAGGGAAAAATTAAAGCGTCCAAAAAACAAAGCCCACCTGGCCTGACGGAGTTGAGACGTCTAGCCGATTGCACGTAAGCAAGATTCTTGTGGTCAGTCCAGACAATAAACAGTTGCTCCGCCCCCTCCAACCAGTGGCGACACTCCTCCAAGGCAAGTTTCACAGCGAGAAGCTCCCGGTGACCCACATCGTAGTTTCTCTCCGTAGGCGAAAGACGACGTGAGTAGAAGGCGCAGGGATGGAGTTTACCGTCAGTGGAGCTTCACTGGCGCCAACCCCCACATCAGACGCGTCCACTTCAACGACAAACTGACGGGCAGTGTCAGGTTGAGAGAGAATCGGGACGTTGGTGAATCGACTCTTCAAATCCAGAAATGTTCGGTCTGCCTCAGGATTCCAACAGAAGGTTCTGGTGCTAGAAGTCAGAGCAGTTAATGGAGCGGCCACACGGCTGTAATCACGGATAAATCTATGATAGAAATTCGCAAACCCCAGAAACCTCTGGAGCTGCGATCTCGTACCGGGCTGGGCCCAATCCAGAACCGCCCTAATCTTCTCTTGGTCCATCTTAATCTCTCTCCTGGAGATGATGTACCCGAGGAAGGATGTAGTGTGGGCGTGAAAATCACACTTCTCGGCCTTCACAAACAGGCGGTTCTCCAACAATCGCTGCAGAACCTGCTTGACATGCTGGACGTGGCTGGAAAGCTCCTTAGAGAAGATAAGAATGTCATCCAGGTACATGAACACAAATAGACCGATCATATCTCTCAGGACGTCATTCACCATACTCTGGAACACTGCTGGAGCATTGGTCAGTCCAAACGGCATCACCTGATACTCGAAATGACCCATCGGTGTATTGAAACCTGTCAACCACTCGTCCCCCCTCTCTGATCCGGACCAGATGATACGCATTGCGTAGATCCAGCTTAGTGAACACAGTAGCACCCTGTAAGGAGTCGAAAGCAGAGCTCATCAAGGGCAGGGGATACTTGTTCTTGACCGTAATGTCATTCAAACCCCGATAATCAATACAAGGTCGAAGAGAGCCATCCTACTTACTCACAAAAAAAGAATCCTGCCCCCAGGGGTGATGACGAGGGACGAATGAGACCAGCAGCTAGAGACTCCTTTATGTAGGTCTCCAAAGCCTCACGTTCAGATCGAGAGATACTGTATAACCGTCCCTTGGGATAGGCAGCTCCAGGGAACAGGTTAATCACACAATCATATGGTCGGTGGGGAGGAAGTGACAGAGCCTTCTGCTTACTGAACACTTCACCCAAATCGTGATATGTTTCAGGAACCAGGGACAAATCTGGGGGGGTAGAATCAATGACCTGACTGGGAACAGAATGGGAACAGGCAGTCTTAAGGCAGTTAGCATGACATTCAATGCTCCAACTAGTTACCTTGCCAGTCACCCAATCGAACGTGGGATTGTGTTCTCTCAGCCAGGGGTATCCAAGAACCAGAGGAACATGGGGAGAAGGCAGAATGAAGAAGGAGATAACCTCTGAATGATTCCCTGACAACAGCATCTTAACCGGTTCAGTCCTCATCGTGATATGTGCCAGACTACTGCCGTTCAGAGTGGTAGCTTCAATGGCTTCCGGTAATTGGTCCTTGGAAAGCCCCAGCTGTTCCACCAAGTCGGCATCAATAAAGCTGCCATCGGCACCTGAATCGATAAAAGCGTTAATCGCTAAACTCTGATTATTGTTCATGAGGGTTGCAGGAAAACTGGGTCTGACAGGGCTATTGAGAGGTTGAAACTGGCTCACTAAAAATCCTCCCAAACTTAGCGAGCCGGGCAGTTTAACGGGCGCTGGGGACAAGCGGAGATGTAATGTCCCGAACTCCCACATCAGAGGCAGCGGTTGGTCTCACGTCTACGTTGGTGCTCCTCCTTGGTTAGCCCGTGCCGCCCCACTTGGGTTCAGGATCTGGAGGCAGGACCTCTCCACTAATCCCGTGTGGTGAATAATGATCGACTCGTTCTGGTCCACTTCCTGACCCGAATGGTAACCGAGTAGCTGATTGATTGGACGGGCCCCATTGCTTCTCCCTCCTTCTCTCTCGGACTATGTTATCCACCCGAATAGATAATGCTACCAAACTGTCCAGGTCACTAGGCTCCGGATAGGAGATCAGCTCATCCTTGAGTTGCTCCGACAACCCCTGATAAAAAGCTGCTTGTAGTGACTCCTCATTCCACCCACTCTCCACAGCCAAGGTCCTGAATTCGATAACAAAGTCTGCCACACTGCGAGCTCCTTGGCGAAGAGAGAACAAACGCTTAGCTGCGTCCTTACCTCGGACTGGATGGTCAAAAAGCTTCCTATCTCTGCAGTGAACTCCTGGTATGACGCCATGCAGGTGTCCTGTCGTTCCCATACGGCTGAAGCCCACTCCAGAGCTCTTCCACGCAGCAGTTCAATAACAAA
Source organism: Coregonus sp. 'balchen' (assembly GCA_902810595.1). NCBI lineage: Eukaryota > Metazoa > Chordata > Actinopteri > Salmoniformes > Salmonidae > Coregonus > Coregonus sp. 'balchen'. The sequence continues at coordinate 3,318,853 of LR778253.1, read as the reverse complement.
AGCTATCCTAGCCTTGTCTGTGGCGTAAGAGTGGGGCTGCAGATCAAACACTAATCCACACTGCATAAGAAATGAACGGCATCTTCCCAAATCCCCTTCGTACTTATCTGGCGTCGGAACCTTGGGCTCACGGAAGGAAACAGCTCCCGAAGCGGCAGGTGAGAGGGGTGAAGCAGGTGGTGGATGGTCCGCCGGCAAACTGAGCTGAGCCTGGATACTCGTCAGACTAGCAGAAAAGTTCCGAACTGAAAACGCCATCTCCTGTAGCGCCATGCTGTGTTGTCCCAACATCTTCTCCTGATGGGTAATGGCATGGCGAACGGAGTCGAGGTCCGCTGGGTTCATCCTTGGCCGGATCGTTCTGTCACGATTCTCTAAAGCAGAACCCAGAAGCAGACCAGGACAAGGTGAGTAGAACGACAGTGAGTATTTATTTACAGACTCAAATGTGGGAGCAGAATAATCCAGGAGACGGAGCGGGCAGCGGAGATGAGTTGGTGGGAGTGAATAGGCAGATCCAATGATGTCACAGAAACCACCGACGACCAGGCAGGGGTGAGGTGAATGTTCCGGGAGAGTAACTGTAGACAGAGGAAACAGAGGTGAGTACACGGCAAGCAAAAAGTACAGAACAACAAAACTAACTCTAGAAAACTTGAGGCTGATACGCTGACACAACATACTGTTCATGGCTAGCGATCCGGCAGGGAGTGGATGTCAGGTCAGAGGTTATGAAGTGGAGAGGTGATGATCAGGACCAGGTGTGCAGATAGCTGATGAGATGCAGGTGCGGGTAATAGAGAGATCTCCCACCTAGCTTCGTCGCCTGGCAACCAGACAGGGTGCGTTCAGGAACCTCAGGAAACAGACTCCAGGACAGAAAACAGGCAACACAGGCAGAAACAGACTCAGGAAGCGAGATTCATGACATGAATAGAGTGAGTTAAGATTGCTCTATACCAAATTAGCATACCCCCTGAGTCCTACCAGCTCTCTGTAACCTAGAGGGAAACCAGTGGGTCCATCTGCTCTATAACAAGTCCAGGTTCCTGCTCTTTAGGCTAAAGGCAGATGACCTCAGGCCTTGGATATTCCAGGAGGAGATAGTGAAGGCTTTGTGTTCCATAAAGTGTCCAATGTTGTTAGTCGTAGGGTTTGTAAGTGTGAGCGGAGTCTGCTGAGCATCTGGTGCATGGTACATCTGGTACATGCTTCAGCTAGTGTAAGTACCTCTCTCTATCTCTCCCTCTCTCTACTCTCTCTCTACTCTCTCTCCTCTCTCGTCTCTTCTCGCCTCTCTCTCTTCTCTCTCTAATCTCTCTCTTCTCCTCGACTCACTCTCTTCAATCTCCTCTCTCTCTCTATCTCTCGCTCTCTCACTCTCCACTCTCTCTTCTCTCTCTCTCTCTGCCTCTCTCTCGCTCTCTCACTCTCTCACTGTCTGACTCTCTCTCTCTCAGTGGTTCAGGCCTGCCAATGGAATTACCCATGGGGTCACAGTAGTATATCATCATCCTCAGTATACTGCAGAGAGGGAAACATGGATGAAAATTCATCCCCCCTTTCATCCCAGCAGCCAACCAGACTCAAGGACTTCATTACACACACTCTCTTAGAAACTATCTTAAAACAGTCTTTCTGAAGTACTGTCAACCCCTCAACATGTTGAAATCTTCAACAGCTTGTTGAAAAAGCTCTAAACTAAGAAAACGTTAGGAGGAAGTCAGCTGTTCTGAACAGAATCTACGAATGAAGACCAGAACTTGAGGCAGTCAAATCAAATCAAATCAAATTGTATGTGTCACATACACGTGTTTAGCAGATGTTTGTGACAAATACACATTTATTTTATTTTATTTGACTCCCTCTAGTTCTGGTCTTCATTCCTAGATTCTGTTCAGAACAGCTGACTTCTTCCTCACCAAGTTCCTGGGTGCGACCTCAGCCTTGATTTGAGTTTCAGGAAAAAATAAACATGGTTGTTTTCCAAAAGGGCCTCCAGAGATGGGAGAAGCACCTCTAGCTGCAGGACTGTTCGTACAGCTACAGCTAAGCTGTCTGCTTTCAATATTGTTCCACAGCAGCAGCCAAGCTACAATACACACCTGGATCAACAATACTCTCTCTCTGCCTCTCCCTTACTCTCTCTCTCTCTCTCTCTCTCTCTCTCTCTCTCTCTCTCTCTGCCTCTCCCTTACTCATCGCTCTCGCTCTATCCGTATAGCTCTCTCTCTCTATATTCTATCTCCCTCTCTCCCTCTCTCCCCTCCCTATCTCTTGATTCTCTTCTCACTGCTCTCACTCTCTCTATTTCTCTTTTTCCTGTCCCTGTGCTTGCTCTCTCTCGTTTGTCCTCTCTCTCGCTCTTCTCCTCTCTCTTTATTTCTCACTCCACTCAATTTATGGGCTTTATTGGCATGGGAAACATATGTCTGCATTGCCAAAGCAAGTGAAATAGATAATAAACAAAAGTGAAATAAACAATACAAATGAACAGTAAACATTACTCTCACAATGTTCAAAGTAATAATAGAACCCCTCTCTCTCTATCTCTCTCAAACAGACCAGGAGGATACCATACTTTGCAGAGGATGGAAAGGAGAGGCAGAGAGGAGAGAGAAGAGAGAGAGACGAGGAGACGAGAGAGAGAGAGAGAGAGAGAGAGCAGAGGAGGGAGATGAGAGACTGACATTTGGAGAGAAGAAGAGATGATGAGGCGAGGGAGGGATCAGACAGAGAGAGAGAGAGGAGGAGAGAGAGAAAGGAGAGAGAAGATTAACGTGTTCAGCCTTAATTCTGCTCTGCAATGTACCAAATATGCCATTTGACAGAGCAGAAATTAGGCAGATAACCGGTTAATTATCAAATCCCAGAAATAGCAGTTTAAATTCTATAATCACCTAAAAAGAAGCGATTCCCAAACCTTCCATAACCCAAAGCATCACCTACAGAGAGGCTGAACCTGGGAAGAGTTCCCCAAAGCAAGCTGGTCCGGGGGCTCATGTTCCCAAACACAAAACAGAACCCCACAGCGCCCCAGGACCAACAACACAATCAGACCCCACCAAAAATGATGAGAAAACGAAAAGTAATTTACTGGACCACCTTGAACGAATTTACAAAAAAGCAGCAAACTAGAATGCTATTTGGCCCTAAACAGAGAGCACACAGTGGCAGAATACCTGACCACTGTGACTGACCCAAAATTAAGGAAATATTTGCCTATGTACAGACTCAGTGAGCATAGCCTTGCTATTGAGAAAGGCCGCCGTAGGCAGACCTGGCTCTCAAGAGAAGAGAGGCTATGTGCACACTGCCCACAAAATGAGGTGGAAACTGAGCTGCACTTCCTAACCTCCTGCCAAATGTATGACCATATTAGAGAGACATATTTCCCTCAGATTACAGAGATCCACAAAGATTTCGAAAACAAATCCAATTTGGATAAACTCCCATATCTATTGGGTGAAATACGACAGTGTGCCATCACAGCTGCAAGATTTGTGACCTGTTGCCACAAGAAAAGGGCAAACAGTGAAGAACAAACACCATTGTAAATACAACCCATATTTATGTTTATTTATTTTCCCATTTGTACTTTAACTATTTGCACATCGTTACGACACTGTATATAGACATAATATGACACTTGAAAGACGCGAACTGACAGAATCGATTCAGCGGCTAGCTTTGCACTTAACTGGCTAACAGTAGCTAGTAAGGGTAAGTTATAACCTTAATTTATTTTTGTTTTGTTTTTACATACTGGTAACCAGAGTCGTTCAAGGGAATTCGGGACATGGGTGACTAGTTAACGTTAGCTTGGCTCTCTCTGTGTGTTTCGTGCCGTCGGCGGAGGGGTGGTTCGTTGGCAGATATCATGGCTAGTAGTATGCTAACTATTCTAGCTAACTAACTGGCTGAATAAGTTGACGACATACTCACTCAAACTGTCAAAAATAACCACAAAAACTTTACACAACGTTAGACACGGACGTGAATGATCTGCTTGGCGTGTTAACACACTGGTGGTTTGTTGTGACCGAGTATTGGTGCTAAACTGTGTTATTAGAGGCTGGCATGCTAGGCGTCATAGGATTCGGTGCCCTGGACGGTTTTCACGGAAGAATACTGTACCAAGTTAGCTAGCTGAATAAACTAAGTTAGAGTCTATTCCTAGAAAACATTGAACCGCTGTAGTTTACAACAATTATAATTTCTAAAGTGGAAGTTGGGAGAGTTATATTTGAGTGTTTCAGTGAAACGTAAGTGAGGGAGGCCCTGCTCTCTTGCTTTCCCAGATGTTTAGTTCATTTCATTCTGATCTCCTTTGCATTATTGTAGCCTTTTTCTGTAGCCTGTCAACTATGTGTCTGTCTATCCCTGTTCTCTCCTCTCTGCACAGGCCATACAAACGCTTCACACCGCGTGGCTGCTGCCACTCTAATCTGGTGGTCCCTGCGCGCACAACCCACGTGGAGTTCCAGGTCTCTGGCAGCCTCTGGAACTGTCATTCTGCGGCCAACAAGGCAGAGTTAATCTCAGCCTATGCTACCCTCCAGTCCTTCGACTTCTTGGTGCTGACGGAAACAAGGATTACCACAGAAAACACTGCTACTCCTACTGCTCTTTCCTCGTCTGACCATGTGTTCCCGCATACTCCGAGAGCATCTAGTCAGCGCGGTGGTGGCACAGGAATCTTCATCTCTCCCAAGTGGACATTCCCTCTTTTCCCCCTGACCCATCTGTCTATCTCCTCATTTGAATTCCATGCTGTGATAGTCACTAGCCCATTCAAGCTTAACATCCTTCACATCCTTAACAACGTCATTTATCGCCCTCCAGGTTCCCTTGGAGAGTTCATCAATGAGCTTGACGCCTTGATAAGTTCCTTTCCTGAGGATGGCTCACCCCTCACAGTTCTGGGTGACTTTAACCTCCCTACGTCTGCCTTTGACTCATTTCTCTCTGCCTCCTTCCTTCCACTCCTTTCCTCTTTTGACCTCACCCTCTCACCGTCCCCCCCCTACTCACAAGGCAGGCAAAACGCTTGACCTCATCTTTACTAGATGCTGTTCTTCTACTAATCTCACTGCAACTAACCTCCAAGTCTCCGAACACTACTTTGTATCCTTTTCTCTCACGCTCTCCTCCAACACTACTCACTCTGCCCCTACTCCGATGGTAATGTGCGACTCATTGCAAGCTCACAGAAGAGGGCTCCTGGCAGCCGAGCAGAAATGGAGGAAAACTAGACTCCCTGCGGACCTGTCATCTTTTCACTCCCTCCTCTCTACATTCTCTTCCTCTGTTTCTGCTGCTAAAGCCACTTTCTACCACTCTAAATTTCAAGCCTCTGCCTCTAACCCTAGGAAGCTCTTTGCCACCTTCTCCTCCCTGTTGAATCCCCCTCCTCCTCCCACTCCCTCATCCCTCTCTGCACTCCCAGAGTGCAAAGAACTTTGGCGTGACCCTGGACAACACCCTGTCGTTCTCCGCTAACATCAAAGCGGTGACCCGATCCTGCAGGTTCATGCTCTACAACATTTGCAGAGTACGACCCTACCTTACACAGGAAGCGGCACAGGCCTAAATCCAGGCACTTGTCATCTCCCGTCTGGATAACTGCAACTCGCTGTTGGCTGGGCTCCCTGCCTGTGCCATTAAACCCCTTCATCTTATCCAGAACGCTGCAGCCCGTCTAGTGTTCAACCTTCCCAAGTTCTCTCATGTCACCCCGCTCCTCCGCACTCTCCTTACCTTCAGGCTCTGATCAGACCCTACACCCAAACGAGGGCACTACATTCATCCACCTCTGGCCTGCTAGCTCCCAATCCTCTACGGAAGCACAGTTCCCGCTCAGCCAAGTCAAAGCTATTCGCTGCTCTGGCACCCCAATGGTGGAACAAGCTCCCCCACGACGCCAGGACAGCGGAGTCACTGACCACCTTCCGGAGACACTTGAAACCCTACCTCTTTAAGGAATACCTGGAATAGTATAAAGTAATCCTTCTTCCCCCACCCCCCATAAAAAAAGAAAAAAAAAGAAAAGGTGGTTGTCCCCCTGGCTATCACAAGTTGAATCTGGATAAGAGCGTCTGCTAAATGATGTAAATAAAAATGTAAATCTTATTATCTCACTCCACCGATAGTATTGTCTAGATCGACACTAGAGAGAGAGACACTCCCCAAATACACAACCACAGGCCCAGCCACCCAAAATCCCCTTGAATCCTTTCCCTATACAGAGCAGAGCCAACAGTATGGCTCCAGGCTTGTCCTGCATTACCTCAGTACTCTGACAGCGTCAGCCCAGCTCTCACTGGAATCAGCCTAAACTCTTACCCAGAGTACCTTGCTGAAGGGCACATCAACAGAGCCTCGTCGGCTTGAGGATTCGAATCAGCAACCTTTCAGTTACTGGCCCAACACTCTAACCAGTAGGCTACCAGATTAGGAGGCCGGAAGGAGGATATTTGAATTGATTTGGAGAAAAGTATCTCTAACTTGATCTAAGTTCTGCACGCTGTACGAGTTATTTTACCTCTGTAAGGTTCTAGGATGTTCTAGTGTTCCTCTCTCCTCTCGCTTTCTTCATGAGGGTAGAAATGCAACAGCTATTGGCAGGTACACAAGCCCATGACTTCAAGTTTATTTTCCCTATTCAGTTTTAGTGTGGTAGGAATGCCAGGAAAAGTAAAACCTCCAAATCACAGTTGTGTGTTTGTGTCCCTGTGTGTGTCCCTTCATGTGTGTGTGTGTGTGTGTGTGTTGTGTGTGTGTGTGTGTGTGTGGTACCCGAGACAATTCCAATGTCATCATTCGCGGACTCGTCTCTCATCTAATTACACAAGAAAGGGTACTAGATTCGAGTTCCTTTGGTGAGTTATATTTAGGGAGGCTTTCTTTAGTTCTTTCTGTGTCTTTTTTTTCTTTATCTTTCTTTCTTTTCGTTCTTTCGTTCTTTCTTCTTTCGTTCTTTCTTTCTTTCTTTCTTCTTTCTTTTCTTTCTTTCTTTCGTTCTTTCTTCTTTCTTTTTCTTTCTTTCTTTTTCTTTCTTGTCTTTCTTTCTTTCTTTCTTTCTTTCTTTCTTTTATCTGCCATCTTTTTCATATGGTTGTAGTTTGCATTCATTCTGTGTGTGTAGAAGTGTAATCTCAGTGCAATCACAGCAGAAAGGTATGTTCCGGAGGAGTGTGTTTAACGTTTCAAGATTTATTAGTCGGATGTGTGTGTGTTTGGGAGAGGGGCGGGGGGGACCGTGTGTGTGTCTGTGTGTGTCTGTGCATGTGTCTGTGTGTGTGTCTGTGTGTGCTTGTGTGTGTGTGTGTGTGTTCCGGAGTATATACTGGTTAAATCCATGTGTGGCTCTGCCCTAAACCTGGCTCTTTTACCTAGAGGGGATTGTTATCAGAAAGTACATGCACGCTGTTGCTGAGATCAAACTCTTTTGCCACTACTGCATTTAGGCAAACCACAGAATAAGTTTAGAGCACTGAGATGACTGCAGAATGGAAAACAAGCCTGACTCCAGACACACGCTCCAAACAAAATATGTTTTGCATTCCTTGGAGGAAGAGTAGCAGAGTGCAGAGGGATGGAGGGAGGAAGAGAGAGAGAGGAGAGAAGAGAGGCCGAGAGAGAGAGGAGAGAGAGGAGAGGAGAGAGAGAGATGAAGAGAGATGGCAGAGGGAGGGAGGAGATTTGAGAGAGAGAGAGATGAGAGAGGGAGAGAGAGAGAGAGAGAGAGAGGAGAGAGAGAGAGAGAGAGAGAGAGGAGAGAGGAGAGAGAGAGACAGAGACAGAGGACAGAGACAGGACAGAGGACAGAGAGAGAGAGAGAGAGAGAGAGAGAGAGAGATGAACCAGCAGAACCAGAGATTTCTTCCAACCCCAGCAGAACCAAAGACTTCCTCCAACCCCAGCAGAACCAGAGATTTCCTCCAACCCCAGCAGAACCAGAGATTTCCTCCAACCCCAGCAGAACCAGAGATTTCCTCCAACCCCAGCAGAACCAGAGATTTAGTTTTTACCTTTATTTATCGAGTCAATTAAGAGCAAATTCTTATTAACAATGACGGCCTGGCCAGTGACGACGTGATGACTGGGAAGTGTGGTGCAATAAATAAATAAAAATATTTTTAAAAAATTATCACATGACAAGTCAGACATCACAACACAGAAGGACAGGGACCTCTGACAAACACAAAAGTCAACACAGAACAGTTAGAGCAGTGATGTACTCTATGACTAAGGTGGCTGGAGTCTTTGACCATTTTTAGGGCCTTCCTCTGACACCGCCTGATGTAGAGGTCCTGGATGGCAGGAAGCTTGGCCCCAGTGATGTACTGGGCCGTACGCACTACCCTCTGTAGTGCCTTGCGGTCGGAGGCCGAGCAGTTGCCATACCAGGCGGTGATGCAACCAGTCAGGATGCTCTCGATGGTGCAGCTGTAGAACTTTCTGAGGATCTGAGGACCCATGCCAAATATTTTCAGTCTCCTGAGGGGGAAAAGGTGTTGTCGTGCCCTCTTCACGACTGTCTTGGTGTGTTTTGACCGTGATAGTTTGTTGGTGATGTGGACATCAAGGAACTTGAAACTCTCGACCCGCTCCACTACAGCCCCTGTTCGGCCTCCTTTTCCTTTTAGTCCACGATCATCTCCTTTGTCTTGCTCACATTGAGGGAGAGGTTGTTGTCCTGGCACCACACTGCCAGGTCTCTGACCTCCTCCCTATAGGCTGTCTCCTCGTTGTCGGTGATCAGGTCTACCACTGTTGTGTCGTCAGCAAACTTAATGATGGTGTTGGAGTCGTGTTTGGCCACGCACTCGTGGGTGAACAGGGAGTACAGGAGGGGACTGAGCACCCACCCCTGAGGGGCCCCAGTTACAATCATCATTGCTCTTGATAATAATTAATAACAATAACAATCATAATTGCCACCATTACAAGTGCAGCAAAATTGACTCTTCTCAGGCTCTGAAACCAATACAGAGAGTGTGTTTGCATGAATCAGCTTTGTATTCTCTCTCTGTCTCTCTCTCTCTACTTTTTATTACAATTTTCTCCCTCTCTCCTACTCTCTCTATATGTTGGATACGGCTCAGTTATCCCTAGACCCCAGATTTGCTCTAGTACCACTAAATGATGATCATATTACCTCGAGTCCTCCCAATGTTTCTCTTAATTATAGTCTAGATGGCCTCACATTCTTCTACTTCCTACTACACACCAATTATCAGACTAGACAGGGCTTTAGAGACTGTTTGGTTTTCACAACCCTGGCGGAGTGCTTTTGCATTAGGAGATTTCCTCAACTCTATCAGCAGGTTGGTTGGACACCCACTCACTGGTGTCTGGAACTAGTCTGACTGCTGTCAGGTAAACAGGTAAACAACTGGTGTCTGGAACCAGTCTGACTGCTGTCAGGTAAACAGGTAAACAACTGGTGTCTGGAACCAGTCTGACTGCTGTCAGGTAAACAGGTAAACAACTGGTGTCTGGAACTAGTCTGACTGCTGTCAGGTAAACAGGTAAACAACTGGTGTCTGGAACTAGTCTGACTGCTGTCAGGTAAACAGGTAAACAACTTGTGTCTGGAACTAGTCTGACTCCTGTCAGGTAAACAACATACTGTCTAGGAAACAACCGGTCAGGTTAGCAGGTTGGACCCACTGGTGTCTGGGTGGTGAAGTCTGCCAGGACATCAACAACATAACAACATACAGTCTAGTGAACAGTGGGGCTCTGTTTGGACTGATAAAGTGATGTAGGCTACTTGACCTAAACCTTGACCTAAACCTAAACCTTGACCTAAACCTTGACCTAAACCTTGACCTAAACATTGACCTGAACCTTGACCTAACCTTTTTGCTCTTTGGGAAGTATAGCAACTTCCTCCAGCAGGTTCCGGGTTGAGTGGTTTCCTCCAGCAGGTTCAGGGTTGAGTGGTTTCCTCCAGCAGGTTCAGGTTTGAGTAGTTTCCTCCAGCAGGTTCAGGGTTGAGTGGTTTCCTCCATCAGGTTGAGTGGTTTTCTCCAGCAGGCTCAGATTGAGTGGTTTCCTCCAGCAGGATCAGGGTTGAGTGGTTTCCTCCAGCAGGATCAGGGTTGAGTGGTTTCCTCCAGCAGGTTCAGGGTTGAGTGGTGTCCTCCAGCAGGTTCAGGGTTGAGTAGTTTCCTCCAGCAGGTTCAGGGTTGAGTGGTTTCCTCCAGCAGGTTCAGGTTTGAGTGGTTTTCTCCAGCAGGTTCGGATTGAGTGGTTTCCTCCAGCAGGATCAGGGTTGAGTGGTTTCCTCCAGCAGGCTCTGGGTTGAGTGGTTTTCTCCAGTAGGTTGAGTGGTTTCCTCCAGCAGGTTCAGGGTTGAGTGGTTTCCTCCAGCAGGTTCAGGTTTGAGTAGTTTCCTCCAGCAGGTTCAGGGTTGAGTGGTTTCCTCCATCAGGTTGAGTGGTTTTCTCCAGCAGGTTCAGGGTTGAGTGGTTTTCTCCAGCAGGTTCAGGGTTGAGTGGTTTCCTCCAGCAGGTTCAGGATTGAGTGGTTTCCTCCAGCAGGTTGAGTGGTTTTCTCCAGCAGGTTCAGGGTTGAGTGGTTTTCTCCAGCAGGCTCTGGGTTGAGAGGTTTCCTCCAGCAGGATCAGGGTTGAGTGGTGTCCTCCAGCAGGTTCAGGTTTGAGTAATATCCTCCAGCAGGTTCAGGGTTGAGTGGTTTTCTCCAGCAGGCTGATTGGTTTCCTCCAGCAGGTTGAGTGGTTTTCTCCAACAGACTGATTGGTTTCCTCCAGCAGGTTGAGTGGTTTTCTCCAACAGGCTGATTGGTTTCCTCCAGCAGGTTGAGTGGTTTCCTCCAGCAGGCTGAGTGGTTTCCTCTACTTCTTTCTCATCCTGCTGTGATGCTACAGCACAGCAGTGAGCTAGTCCAGTGTTGGGAGGAGGTAGCTGTGAAGGGTAGGCTGCTGTGTGTCTTGCTTCAGACAGCTAGGCTACAGGGGAAATAATGCCAGAAGTGATGAGGCCTTCTTCTGCCTTTGGTCTAAACCCTTCTTTCTCCCTGGCTCTCTCTCCCTGGCTCTCTCTCCCTGGCTCTCTCTCCCTGGCTCTCTCTCCCTGGCTCTCTCTCCCTGACTCTCTCTCCCTGACTCTCTCTCCCTGACTCTCTCTCCCTGGCTCTCTCTCCCTGGCTCTCTCTCCCTGACTCTCTCTCCCTGACTCTCTCTCCCTGGCTCTCTCTCCCCGGCGCTCTCTCCCTTCCCTGCTCTGCTCTGTTCCTCTCTGGTAGTGTACTGTACTGTTGTATCAAACCCCTCTCTCTACAGAGAGAACAGCCAGGTGGTTTGATGCTGAGAGAACAGCCAGGTGTTCTGATGCTGAGAGAACAGCCAGGTGGTTTGATGCAGAGAGAACAGCCAGGTGTTCTGATGCTGAGAGAAAAGCCAGGTGGTTTGATGCTGAGAGAAAAGCCAGGTGGTTTGATGCTGAGAGAACCAGGTGTTCTGATGCTGAGAGAACAGCCAGGTGGTTTGATGCAGAGAGAACAGCCGGGTGGTTTGATGCTGAGAGAACAGCCAGTGACGCTGGATCTGAACTTGACCTCTTCCATCTCTGACCCTACATTCAAAGTTTAACAGCGAGCACTAAAATCACATATTAAAACACCAACATAGCTGGTGTGGAGGGTCACAGTGGTCGGGGTAATAAAAATATCTATTTCATTTTTGTGTTGACTAAATGGATTCTATTCGTTTCGATAAACACTTATTCCCAGTCCTCTTTCCCACCTGGTGAATGTATGGTTTTGAATGGTTTTGAATGGTTTTGAATGGTTTTGAATGGTTTTGAATGGTTTTGAATGGTTAGGATGCTGGTTGGATGCTGGTTGGATGCTGGTTGGATGCTCTGGACATCGCAGTTTGTCTCCAGTCTATCATCAGAAGAATCAGAGAGACATTGAGACCGACATTCCACTACTAGTGTCACATACATCCTTTCTCATATCAATATCCCCACATACACTACATGACCAAAAGTATGTGGACACCTGCTCATTGAACATCTCATTCCAAAATCATGGGCATTAATATGGAGTTGGTCCCCCCTTTGCTGCTATAACAGCCTCCACTCTTCTGGGAAGGCTTTCCGCTAGATGTTGGAACATTGCTGTGGGGACTTGCTTCCATTCAGCCACAAGAGCATTAGTGAGGTTCGGGCACTGATGTTGGGCGATTAGGCCTGGCTCGCAGTCGGCATTCCAATTCATCCCAAAGGTATTAGATGGGGTTGAGTTCAGGGCTCTGTGCAGGACAGTCAAATTCTTCCACACCGATCTCGACAAACCATTTCTGTATGGACCACGCTTTGTGCACGGGGGCATTGTCATGCTGAAACAGGAAACAGCCTTCCCCAAACTGTTGCCACAATGTTGGAAGCATAGAATCGTCTAGAATGTCATTGTCTGCTGTAGCATTAAGATTTCCCTTCACTGGAACTAAGGGGCCTAGCCCGAACCATGAAAAACAGCCCCAGACCATTATTCCTCCTCCACCAAACTTTACAGTTGGCACTATGCATTCGGGCAGGTAGCGTTCTCCTGGCATCCGCCAAACCCAGATTATTCCGTCGGACTGCCAGATGGTGAAGCGTGATTAATCACTCCAGAGAAAGTGTTTCCACTACTCCAGAGTCCAACGGCGGCAAGCTTTACAGCACTCCAGCCGATGCTTGGCATTGCGCATGGTGATCTTAGGCTTGTGTGCGGCTGCTCGGCCATGGAAACCCATTTCATGAAGCTCCTGACGAACAGTTCTTGTGCTGACGTTGCTTCCAGAGGCAGTTTAGAACTCGGTAGTGAGTGTTGCAACCGAGGACAGATGATTTTTACATATTATACGCTTCAGCACTCACCGGTCCCGTTCTGTGAGCTTGTGTGGCCTACCACTTTGGGGCTGAGCCGTTGTTGCTCCTAGACATTTCCACTTCACAATAACAGCACTTACAGTTGACCAGGGCAGCTCTAGCAGGGCAGAAATGTGACGAACTGACTTGTTGGAAAGGTGGCATCCTATGACGGTGCCACGATGAAAGTCACTGAGCTCTTTGGTAAGGCCTTTCTACTGCCAATGTTTGTCTATGGAGATTGCATGGCTGTGTGCTCGATTTTATAGTGTGCTCGATTTTATACACCTGCCAGCAACAGGTGTGGCTGAAATAGCCGAATCCACTCATTTGAAGGGGGTGTCCACATACTTTTGTATACATATATAGTGTACATTCCTACCACAAAGACATTACTGTCACAATAGTATTTTGGTGTTAAATCATTTAGCACTCAGGTGATACATCCTATTAACTTGGTAAAATCGTAGTTGAGACCACTGCTCCATCCATCTATGTCAAAGGGCATGTGGTTGCTGTAAACACCTGTATCAAAGCACAAACCACAACAGTAACAGCAAAACATAAATTAGATATTCTGTTTCTGTTCCTGTGTATCGCCGGTAGCAACAAGATAACCTTGTTTTGTCTTAATCACTGATGAAAGGAAAGAGGACTTACCGACTGCATCGTTATCATAAAGGGTTGTGGGTTTCCCAGGCAAGGTAGACTACAGGGCATTTTACAGTGTAGCTGGCTCAATAAATCAGGTGTGCGTGTGTGTGTGTGTGTGTGTGTGTGTGTGTGTGTGTGTGTGTGTGTGTGTGTGTTAGAGAGTTACTCTAAATTAAGGAGGGTTTCACTCTGTCTCTTTAATCTCTCAGACCACCTGCATCCGATGGCTCAGGAGAGAATATCCTCTAAAACTCCCGGGCAGCTTTATGTGGCTAGGCTCCCTAATGCTGTCTCAACACTTTGTTACCAGCACACCTGGGTTCAAACCATATTCAAGATCTTTCAAATACTTTTAAGCGTTTGCTTTAGCCTACCTGGAGAGCCAGGTGGATTGGGTGTTTGAATGTTTGTGACTACTCTATTGGCCCCGTTGCACCAGTCAAGCTCATTCAAGCCCAGCTAAACTATTTGAAAAGATGCAAATAGGATCTGAACCCACGTCTCATAATCAGGGTTATTTTTTTCCCAGCCGTAGAGGGTAGAGGCTAGAGGACGGAGAGGACAGGGTGAACAGAGGACTGTTCTCCTCCCAGCCAATAGTAAACAGGGTAGTTCTCCTCCCAGCCAATAGAAAACAGGGTCGTTCTCCTCCCAGCCAATAGAAAACAGGGTAGTTCTCCTCCCAGCCAATAGTAAACAGGGTAGTTCTCCTCCCAGCCAATAGTAAACAGGGTAGTTCTCCTCCCAGCCAATAGTAAACAGGGTAGTTCTCCTCCCAGCCAATAGTAAACAGGGTAGTTCTCCTCACAGCCAATAGTAAAGAACCGAACCAATACCTAAAGACATAATAATAATTAAACAGTGGAGGCTGTGAATCATCTCATGTGTATTCACTTTAATGCTGCATGAGCTGTGTGTGTGTGTGTGTTTGAACGCGTGTGTTTCGTGCACGTGCGTGTGTGTCTGTGTGTGTGAGAGAGAGCGTGTGTGTGTGAGAGTGTGTGTGTGTGTCAGGAGACACCTGTGTTTCATCAGGATGCCTTTAGAGCTTGAAGAGATCATGTCCTCTCCATGGTTCTACTCTCTTCCTGTTTCTGTGTTTGTGTGAGGTTGTTTGGTTTTAATCAGTTCTGCCTGTAATCACACAGCTCAGAGTTGGCAGGAGACGAGGAGGAGACGAACCCAGTCCGGTGCTGGTAGAAATGACTTCCTCTCTCTCTGTCTCTGTCTCTGTCTCTGTCTCTGTCTCTGTCTCTCTCTCTGTCTCTCTCTCTGTCTCTCTCTCTCTCTCTTTCTCTCTCTCTCTCTCTCTCTCTCTCTCTCTCTCTCTCTCTCTCTCTCTCTCTCTCTCTCTCTCTCTCTCTCTCTCTCTCTACCTGTCTCTGTCTCTCTCTTCTCTGTCTATGTCTCTCTCCTTCTCTGTCTCTGTCTCTGTCTTGTCTCTTCTCCCTATTTGTATCTCAACTCTCTCTCTCTCTCTCTCTATCTCTCTCTATCTCTCTCTATCTCTTCCTCTTCCTTCTCTCTCTCTCTCTCTCTTTCTCTCTCTCTTCTCTCTCTTCCTCTTCGCTCTCTCTCTCTATTCTCCTCTCTCTCTCTCTCTCCTCTCTCTCTTCTGTCTCTGTCTCTGTCTCTTTCTCTCTCAGTTCCCTCTCACTCCACCCGTCTGTATGACTCATAGTCAGGGAGTGGCATGAGTGTGGAGAAAGAGGAGAGGAAGTGATCTCAGTGGTGTCCCCGTCCTGCCTGGGCCCCTGTCTCCTGGGGCCAAATCACTGGCCTCTAATTAACCACAGCCTGGCTCCTTCCCAAACACACCCAGCAGGGCACCAACCACAGTGTGTGTGTGTGTGTATGTGTGTGTGTGTGTGTGTTGTGTGTGTGTCGCAGCTTGAGCACTGAGCTAAAGGCCCCAGTCAGAGGGATACTGTGTGTGATCACATTAGGTGTATATGGTCTGTACCCATGTTCACAGTAAATGCAACTCTCCCTCCCTCTTGGTACAGGGTTAGAGTTAGGGTCTGGTTGACTGTCTGCCCAAATGGCCTGCCTGCGATTTTACCACTTCAAACAGCCATGTTGCCATGGCATCACCATGACACTGTAGTGTGTTCTCTAGGCTAGGAAATACCTTCCAGATGGACAGGTGAAACCAGACGTGTGTGGTGTGTGTGTCCCTCCTGAGAGTTATTTTTTTTTGTGTGTATGTGTGTGCATGCGTGTGTACGTGTGTATGCATGACTGCGTTCATGCATGTGTGTGTGTGTGTGTATTGGACGACAATGTAGCAATCCCTGAATGTGCAATAATCCCTCTCCCCTTCCACCTCCACCTCCACAAAGCTGAGAAGATGATCACAGGCTACAGTTACATCATTCTATACTTTTAGATTCATTGTTTGTCAAGAGCAGTCAGACCACCACCTCTCCTTGGCTCACTGTCCTACGGTGTAACTGACAAGGTGAGGGAGCGAGCGAGCGATGCTGTGCCAAGCCCACCCACACCTGAAACCCTCCAAACTAAGACCCAAGATAAAGCAAAAAAAGACACAGGAGAGGAGAGGAACACGTTCCTGGGCTGCATCTGAAGTGTTTTTCTATTCCCTATGTAGTGCACTACTTTTGATCAGAGGCTCTGGCTTAAAGTGGTGCACCTATACAGGGAACAGGGAGCCATTACAGACGCACGTGATTATCATTGTTAAGATGTGAAACTTCGGTCACCCACACACCTGGCTGTCATATAAGACACAATAAAAAGCACACTCTTAGAAAAAAGGGTTCCAAAAGAGTTATTCGGCTGTCCCCATAGGAGAACCCTTTTTGGTTCCAGGTAGAACCTTTTTGGTTCCAGGTAGAACCTTTTTGGGTTCCAGGTAGAACCTTTTTGGTTCCAGGTAGAACCTTATGGGGTTCCAGGTAGAACCTTCCGGGGTAAGGGTTCTACCTGGAACCAATAGAGTTCTACATGGAACCAAAAAGGGTTTTTCAAAGAGTTATCCTATGGGGACAGTCGAAGAATCCTTTTAGGTTCTAGATAGCACCTTTTTTTCTAAGAGTGTATAATCAAATCAAATCAAATAATCAAAGACACAGGCACAGGAGAGGAGAGGAACATTAGCAAAATAACTCTCCTTCTGGAACAGTCAGAGTATCACTCAACATTTCAGACTTTTAGGACTGCAGACACCAATTTTAGAATATTGTGGTTATTACCCGATTCGTCTTTCATCTATTCCTTGGTGCCTCTCTCTCAACAGAAGCAGGTTGCCATTTACTGAGATGACTCATGTAATGGAGGCAAGCTCTGCAGAGGGATAACTAACGTAGCTAGCACAGCCACAAAATCATAAAATCTGATTTTAAACCCTAACCCTAACCTTAACCACAATGCTAACGCTAATGCCTAACCCTAACTTTAAATGAACACATTTTTGTTGACATGAATTGTTACGATATAGCCAATTTTGACTTTGAAGCTGGCCCATATAGCAGAAACCGCTCAGTTGTGCCTCTTTGGCAAGACCCATGACAAAAAAAACATCAACCTGCGAAACAGAATCCTGATCAAAGACTTACAGGCAGTTTCCAGGAAAACAGGACTCACTACAGAACCACTGTTCCAAACTTAATAGAATAATCACTGTTATCTCTGCATGAGTTCTAGTTCTGGGATCACTGTTCTCTCTGCATAGTTCTAGTTCTGGGATCACATATCTCTGCATAGTTCTAGTTGTCGGGATCACTCTCTCTGCATAGTTCTAGTTCTGGGATCACATCTCTCTGCATAGTTCTAGTTCTGGGATCACATCTCTCTGCATAGTTCTAGTTCTGGGATCACATCTCTCTGCATAGTTCTAGTTCTGGGATCACATCTCTGCAATTCTAGTCTGGGATCAATCTCTGCTAGTTTGTCTGGGATCACATCTTCTGCATAGTTCTAGTTCTGGGATCACATCTCTCTGCATAGTTCTAGTTCTGGGATCACATCTCTCTGCATAGTTCTAGTTCTGGGATCACATCTCTCTGATATCTTAGTTCTGGGATCACATTCTCTGATATTTAGTTCTGGGATCACATCTCTCTGCATTGTTCTAGTTCTGGGATCACATCTCTCTGCATAGTTCTAGTTCTGGGATCACATCTCTCTGCATAGTTCTAGTTCTGGGATCACATCTCTCTGTATACTGTAGTTCTGGGATCAGATCTCTCTGTATAATGTAGTTCTGGGATCACATCTCTCTGCATAGTTCTAGTTCTGGGATCACATCTCTCTGTATACCGTAGTTCTGGGATCACATCTCTCTGTATAATGTAGTTCTGGGATCACATCTCTCTGCATAGTTCTAGTTCTGGGATCACATCTCGCTGCATAGTTCTAGTTCTGGGATCACATCTCTCTGCATAGTTCTAGTTCTGGGATCACATCTCTCTGCATAGTTCTAGTTCTGGGATCACATCTCTCTGCATAGTTCTAGTTCTGGGATCACATCTCTCTGCATACTGTAGTTCTGGGATCACATCTCTCTGTATAATGTAGTTCTTCTGGGGTCACAAGGGACCTTGAATGAACTCCCCTCGCCCCAGACTCACTCTGCATCTAAAAATGGCACCCTATTCCCTACATAGCGCATTACTTTTGACCAGGGTACTTTGGGCCCCGGTGGACAGTAGTGCCCCATATAGGGAATAGGGTGCCATTTTGACACACACTCTTTATGCTAAAGTATCAACAGTGTTGATAACCAGCCAGGGAAATGATTACCACAGTATCAACAGTGTGATAACCAGCCAGGGTAATGTTTACCACAGTATCAACAGTGTTGATAACCAGCCAGGGTATGGTTTACCACAGATCAATAGTGTGATAACAAGCCAGGGTAATGTTTTACCCCAGTAGCAACAGTGTTGAAACCAGCCAGGGTAATGTTTTACCACAGTATCAACAGTGTTGATAAACCAGCCAGGGTATGTTTACCACAGGTATCAACAGTGTTGATACCAGCCAGGGTAAGTTTACCACAGTATCAACAGTGTTGATAACCAGCCAGGGTAATGTTTACCCCAGTAGCAAACAGTGTTGTATAACCAGCCAGGGTAATGTTTACCACAAGTATCAACAGTGTTGATAACCAGCCAGGGGTATGGTTTACCCCAGTATCAACAGTGTTGATAACCAGCAGGGGTAATGTTTACCACAGTATCAACAGTGTTGATAACCAGCCAGGGTAATGTTACCACAGGTATCAACAGTGTTGATAACCAGCCAGGGTAATGTTTACCACAGTGTCAACAGTGTTGATAACCAGCCAGGGAATGTTTACCCCAGTATCAACAGTGTTGAAACCCAGCAGGGGTAATGTTTTACCACAGTATCAACAGTTGTTGATAACCCAGCCAGGGTATGTTTTACCACAGTATCAACAGTAATGATAACCCAGCCAGGGTAATGTTTACCCCAGTATCAACAGTAATGATAACCAGCCAGGGGTAATGTTTACCACAGTATCAACAGTAATGATAACCAGCCAGGGTAATGTTTACCACAGTATCAACAGTGTTGATAACCAGCCAGGGTAATGTTTACCCCAGTATCAACAGTGTTGATAACCAGCCAGGGTAATGTTTACCACAGTGTCAACAGTGTTGATAACCAGCCAGGGTAATGTTTACCACAGTATCAACAGTGTTGATAACCAGCCAGGGTAATGTTTACCACAGTATCAACAGTGTTGATAACCAGCCAGGGTAATGTTTACCACAGTATCAACAGTGTTGATAACCAGCCAGGATAATGTTTACCACAGTATCAACAGTGTTGATAACCAGCCAGGGTAATGTTTACCACAGTATCAACAGTGTTGATAACCAGCCAGGGTAATGTTTACCACAGTATCAACAGTGTCGATAACCAGCCAGGGTAATGTTTACCACAGTATCAACAGTGTTGATAACCAGCCAGGGTAATGTTTACCACAGTATCAACAGTGTTGATAACCAGCCAGGATAATGTTACACCTGGTTATCAACAGTGTTGATAACCAGCCAGGGTAATGTTTACCACAGTAGCAACAGTGTTAATAACCAGCCAGGGTAATGTTTACCACAGTATCAACAGTAATGATAACCAGCCAGGGTAATGTTTACCACAGTGTTGATAACCAGCCAGGGTAATGTTTACCACAGTATCAACAGTGTTGATAACCAGCCAGGGTAATGTTTACCACAGTATCAACAGTGTTGATAACCAGCCAGGGTAATGTTTACCACAGTATCAACAGTGTTGATAACCAACCAGGGTAATGTTTACCACAGTATCAACAGTGTTGATAACCAGCCAGGGTAATGTTTACCACAGTATCAACAGTGTTGATAACCAGCCAGGGTAATGTTTACCACAGTATCAACAGTGTTGATAACCAGCCAGGGGGTAATGTTTTACCACAGTATCAACAGGTTGATAACCAGCCAGGGTAATGTTTACCACAGTATCAACAGTGTTGATAACCAGCCAGGGTAATGTTTACCACCAGTATCAACAGTGTTGATAACCAGCCAGGGTAATGTTTACCACAGTGTCAACAGTGTTGATAACCAGCCAGGGTATGTTTTTACCACAGTTATCAAACAGTGTTGATAACCAGCCAGGGTAATGGTTACTACCTGGTCACAGTATCAACAGTGTTGATAACCAGCCAGGGTAATGTTTACCACAGTATCAACAGTGTTGATAACCAGCCAGGGGTAATGTTACCACAGTTATCAACAGTGTTGATAACCAGCCAGGATAATGATTACCACAGTATCAAAGTGTTGATAACCAGCCAGGGTAATGTTTACCACAGTATCAACAGTGTTGATAACCAGCCAGGGTAATGTTACCACAGTATCAACAGTGTTGATAACCAGCCAGGGTAATGTTTACCACAGTATCAACAGTGTTGATAACCAGGTCCAGGGTAATGTTTACCACAGTATCAACAGTGTTGATAACCAGCCAGGGTAATGTTTACCACAGTATCAACAGTGTTGATAACCAGCCAGGGTAATGTTTACCACAGTAGCAACAGTGTTGATAACCAGCCAGGGTAATGTTTACCACAGTATCAACAGTGTTGATAACCAGCCAGGGTAATGTTTACCACAGTATCAACAGTGTTGATAAACCAGCCAGGGTAATGGTTTACCACAGTATCAACAGTGTTGATAACCAGCCAGGGTAATGTTTACCACAGTATCAACAGTGTTGATAACCAGCCAGGGTAATGTTTACCACAGTGTCAACAGTGTTGATAACCAGCCAGGGTAATATTTACCACAGTATCAACAGTGTTGATAACCAGCCAGGGTAATGTTTACCACAGTAGTCAACAGTGTTGATAACCAGCCAGGGTAATGTTTACCACAGTATCAACAGTGTTGATAACCAGCCAGGGTAATGTTTACCACAGTATCAACAGTGTTGATAACCAGCCAGGGTAATGTTTACCACAGTATCAACAGTTGAGTTTCGTTGAGTTGTCTACTATGTTATTGTACACCTTTAGAAAAAAGGGTTCCAAAAGGGTTCTTCAGCTGTCCCCATAGTTGAACCCTTTTTGGTTTGAGGTAGAACCCTTTGGAAAGGGTTCTACCTGGAACCACAAGGGTTCTACCTGGAACCATACGGGTTCTACCTGGAACCATAAGGGTTCTACCTGGAACCATAAGGGTTCTACCTGGAACCAAACATAGTTATTGAAAGGGTTCTCCTATGGGGACAGCCGAAGAACCCTTCTATGTTCTAGTACAACAGGAGGAGTTGTCATGACCCTCCTCGTCACAAGTTATGGTTTTACAGTTGTTGTTTATAAGTTAGGCCTCAATGGATAAACTTTAGAATCATCATGTAGTCATATTAGAATCACCTGCACTTTGACATAATGCCTGATCCTAAGGTTGAATTAAAAGAAAGGTATTTACTGGTAAAGTGGCGAATCCTAACTTCCTCTTTAGTCTCCCGTTGACATCAAAGCATGACTAAGTTGAAGATTAAAGGGTAAGATTCACCCCAAAGTGGTTCAAAGTGACTGGCAGCTCTGACGGGGATTATAGTTTGTTAATTGAAGAGTCTAATTTTAATGTGTTACTTTTTAGTGTTAATCTGTGGGAGTTAAGATGGCTGACCTGTAAGAGGATCTCACGGGACTAACAGAGTATCGGATAACTGATAACAATCCTTTAAGTGGAAACATGGCCTGGACTCACAGCCCCTTTGACTCCTGGCCTGGGATGACCAGAAGGGAATCCCAGAAAGACAGATTCCCGGGTTGCTCTGTGCCCCTGGCCTCTCTGGTCCCACAATAACACATTCACGGGCTCATCCTCTACAGCCAGACGGACCAGATTGTTTCTGAAGCCTCTTTCTCACTGTTTCCCACAGCATCTTCACAACACAACCTCTTCACAACACATTCTCTTCACAACACAGCCTCTTCACAACACATTCTCTTCACAACACAACCTCTTCACAACACATTCTCTTCACAACACAACCTCTTCAAAACACAGCCTCTTCACAACACAGCCTCTTCACAACATGATCTGATGCTGTGTATAGGAGTTGTGGATTCAATACAGGATATATACAGTATGTTCATATTGTGATACAGGAGACATACAGTATGTTCATATTGTGATACAGGAGACATACAGTATGTTCATATTGTGATACAGGAGACATACAGTATGTTCATATTGTGATACAGGAGACATACAGTATGTTAATATTGTGATACATGAGATATACACTATGTTCATATTGTGATAAGGAGACATAAAGATGTTTATATGTATACAGGAGAGATACAGTATGTTCATATTGTGATACAGGAGACATACAGTATGTTCATATTGTAAATACAGTGAGATCAGACAATTATGTTCTATTTGTGTGATACAGGAGACATACAGTATGTTCATATTGTAATAGAGGAGACATACAGTATGTTCGTATTGTGATACAGGAGACATACAGTATGTTCATATTGTAATACAGTAGACATACAGTATGTTCATATCGTGATACAGGAGACATACAGTATCATCATATTGTGATACAGGAGTCATAAAATATGTTCATATTGTGATACAGGAGACATACAATTTGTTCATATTGATATACAGGAAACATACAATATGTTCATATTGTGATACAGGAGACATACAATATGTTCATATTGTGATACAGGAGACATGCAGTATGTTCATATTGTGATACTGGACACATACAGTATGTTAATAATGTGATACAGTGAGGCATCC
Organism: Coregonus sp. 'balchen'; assembly: GCA_902810595.1. Lineage (NCBI taxonomy): Eukaryota > Metazoa > Chordata > Actinopteri > Salmoniformes > Salmonidae > Coregonus > Coregonus sp. 'balchen'. The sequence goes on along the minus strand of LR778253.1, from coordinate 3,296,007 downwards.
GTAATCCTCATATTGTGATACAAGGAGACATACAGTATGTTCAAAATTTATGATATCGGAACCATACAATATTTTATCATTGTGATACAAAGACATACAGTATTTCAAATTGATATCTCTTGTTCTCCTGATGAAACTACATTATGTTCATATTGGTGATACGAGACTATTATAGTATGGTTCATATTGTGATACCGAGAACAAGAGTATGTTTCATAGGATTGCTGATAAAGTAAGATACGTATGTTCATATTGTGATCGCTTAGGAGACCTACACTCCTAATCATATGTATAAGGATACATACAGGTATGTTCATATTGTGATACAGAGGCATAAGTATGTTCATATTGTGATAAAGTATCATACAGGTGGAGTTCTTTATTGTGAACAGGAGACCTACACTATATTCATATTTGTGGATACAAGGAGACATATAGTATTGTGTTTCAATTGTGATACAGGAAGACATAACAGTATGGTAATTTGATATACAGGAAACAACAATAATTTTCATATTGTGATACAGGATGACATACAGTATGTTTCATATTGTGATACAGGAGCATAGGTATGTTCATAAATTTGAATAGTTTTCGAGGTATGGAATGTTATCATTAGTGTTTTTAATACCATCTATCTTGGGCACAGTAGGTCATGTTCAGTATCGTTGGCGGGGGGGCGTGATCAGGAACACTCCCAGAATATGTTCATATTGTAATAAACATGAACATACAGTAGGGTTCATATTGTGATACAGGAGACATACATATTTCATTTGTGACACGGGACACATAAGAATGTTCATATTGTGATACGGAGAAATACATTAATGTAAATATTGTGAAAATGTAGACATACAGTATGTTAATATTGTGATACATGAGATATACACATTGTTCATATTAGGATCAGGAGACATAAGTATGTTGACATTGTGATACAGGATGACATCAGTATTTCATATTGTGATACAGGAAGAGATACAGGATGTTCATATTGCGATACAGATATATACATTAGGTTCCTTTTGTAAATACCGGAGACATATCAGTAGTGTTAATATTGTGACCATGAGATATCCCTAATGTTCATATTGTGAATCAGGAGACATAAGTCTGTTGAATTGTGAGACAGGCGAGTCAGTATGTTCATATTGTTGATACAGGAACATACATATGTTCCATATTGTAAATACAGGATACATCAGTATGTTCGTATTGTGATACAGGAGAGATACAGTATGTTAATATTGTGATAATGTAGACATACAGTATGTTAATATTGTGATACATGAGATATACACTATGTTCATATTGTGATCAGGAGACATAAAGTATGTTTATATTGTATACAGGAGAGATACAGTATGTTCATATTGTGATACAGGAGACATACAGTATGTTCATATTGTAATACAGGAGACATACAGTATGTTCGTATTGTGATACAGGAGACATACAGTATGTTCATATTGTAATAGAGAGACATACCGTATGTTTCGTATTGTATACAGGAAGACAATACCAGTATGTTCATAATTGTAATACAGTAGACATACAGTATGTTTCATATTCGTGATACAGGAGGACCATACAGTATCATCATATTGTGATACAGGAGTCCATCAATATTGTTCATATTGTTGATACAGGAGACCATACAATTTGTTTCATATTCATAATTGATATACAAGGAAAACATACAATATGTTCATATTGTGATACAGGAGACATACAGTATGTTCATATTGTGATACAGGAGACATGCAGTATGTTCATATTGTGATACTGGACACATACAGTATGTTAATAATGTGATACAGGAGGCATACAGTATCTTCATATTGTGATACATGAGACATACAGTATGTTCAAATTGATATACAGGAAACATACAATATGTTCATATTGTGATACAAGAGACATACAGTATGTTCAAATTGATATACAGGAAACATACAATATGTTCATATTGTGATACAGGAGACATACTAGTATGTTCATATTGTGATACAGGAGACATAGAGTATGTTCATACATATTGTGATAAGTAGAGATCAACAGATGTTCATATGTATACAGAGACCTACACTCTATTCATATTGTAATAAAGGAGACATACAGTATGTTCATATTGTGATACAGGAGACATAGAGTATGTCCATATTGTGATAAAGTAGACATACAGTATGTTCTTATTGTGATACAGGAGACCTACACTATATTCATATTGTGATACAGGAGACATATAGTATGTTCATATTGTGATACAGGAGACATACAGTATGGTAATATTGATATACAGGAAACATACAATATGTTCATATTGTGATACAGGAGACATACAGTATGTTCATATTGTGATACAGGAGCATACAGTATGTTCATATTGTGATAAAGGAGACATACAGTATGTTTATTTGTGATACAGAGACATACAGTAATTTTCAATGGTGGATACGGAGACTACAGTATATTCATATTGTGATACAGGAGACATATAGTATGTTCATATTGGGATCAGGAGACATAGAGTATATTCATATTGTGATACAGGAGACACAGTATGTTCATATTGTGATACAGGAACATACTGTATGTACATATTGTGATAACAGGAGAAATACAGTATGTTCATATTGTAATACAGGAGACATACAGTATGTTCATATATTGATTTACAGGAAACATACAATATGTTCATATTGTAATACAGGAGACATAAAGTATGTTGATATTGTGATACAGGAGACATACAGTATGTTCATATTGTGATACAGGAGACATACAGTATATTCATATTGTGATACAGGAGACATATAGTATGTTCATATTGGGATCCGAAGACATAGAGTATATTCATATTGTGATACAGAAGACACAGTATGTTCATATTGTGATACAGGAGACATACTGTATGTACATATTGTGATACAGGAGAAATACAGTATGTTCATATTGTAATACAGGAGACATACAGTGTGTTCATATTGATTTACAGGAAACATACAATATGTTCATATTGTAATACAGGAGACATAAAGTATGTTGATATTGTTATTACAGGAGACATACAGTATTTAATATTGTTGATCAGGAGACCTAACAGTATGTTCCTATTGTTGATACAGTAGAGATACAGTATTTTCATGTTGTTATACAGGAGAATACAGTATGTTTCATATTGTACATACATGGAACATACAGTAATTTTTCATATTGTGACACAGGACCCATAGAGAATGTTTCATATTGTGATACAAGGAGAAATACAGTATGTTCATATTGTAATACAGAGCTACAGTATGTTTCTATTGATTTACAGAAACATACAAATGTCATATTGTAATACAGAGACATAAAGTATGTTTTTGAATATTGTGATACAGGAGACATACAGTAATGTTAATATTTGATAGGAACATACCAGTATGTTCATATTGTGATAACAGTAGAGATACAGAGTTCTATTGATCCAGGAAAGACATCCAGTATGTTCATATTGTAATACAGGAGAACATACGTATGTTTCATATTGTGACACAGACCCATGAGAATGTTCATATGTGATACAGGAAAATACATATGTTCATATTTGTAATACAGGAGACATACATTATGTTCATATGTGACACAAGGACCATAAGAGAATGTTCATATTGGGATACAGGAGAAATCACTTTGTTCATATTGTGATCAGGAGACATAAGTATGTTGATATGGTGATACAGGCAGATACAGTAAATTGTTCATATTGTATAGCAGGAGACATACAGTAATGTTATATATTGTAATACAGGATACACTCATAATGTTCGTATTGATGACGGAGACATACAGTCATGGTTCATATGTATTACAGGAAGCATACAGTTGTTCATATCGTGGATCAGAGACATACAGTATTATCATATTGTGATACAGAGACATAAATAGTTCATAGTTTGATACAGGAGACATACAAATATGTTTCATTTGATACATGAACATACAATATGTTCATATTGTGATACAGTAGACATACAGCCTTGTTCATCTTGAATACAGAGAACATACAGTAAGTTCATATCGTGATACAAAGGGGGCAAAGACTACAGTAATCATCATATTGTGATACAGGAGACAGACAGTATGTTTCCATATTGTTATATCAGGAGACATACGTATGTTTCATATTGTGATACGGAGACATACAATGTATGTTCATTATTGTGATACATGAACATACAGTATGTTCATATTGTGATACAGGAGACATACAGTAATGTTTCAAATTGTATACAGGAACAGACAATATTTCATATTGTATACAGGAGACATACAGTATGTTCATATTGTAATAAAGGAGACATACAGTATGTTCATAATGTAATACAGGAGACATAGCTTATGATCATATTGTGATAAAGTAGACATACAGTATGTTCAAATTGATATACATGAAACATACAATATGTTCCATAATTTTGGATACAGACAGGAGACATACAGTATGTTCATATTTGTATAAAGGAGCATACGTATTTCATAATGTACTACAGGAGACAAACAGTTGTTTCATATTGTGAGACAGGGACATACAGATGTTCATATTGTGATACAGAGCATACAGTATGTTCATATTGTGATCAGGAGACATACGTATTTTCATATTGGTGATACCTGAGACCCTACACTACACTATATTCATATTGTGATACAGGAGACATACAGTATGTTCATATTGTGATACAGGAGACATACAGTAAGTTCCTTATTGTAATAAAGGAGACATACAGTATGTTCATATTGTAAAACAGGAGACCCAGTATGTTCATTATTGTAATACAGGAACATACATTAGGTTTCATCTTGTTATACAGGAGACATACAGTATGTTAATATTGATATACAGGAAACATACATCGATGTTTCATATTGTGGATACAGGAGACATACAATATGTTCTATTTGATACAGGAGACATTCAGTATTTTCATATGGTGATACTGGGCACATACATATGTTAATAAGTGATACAGGGAGATACAGTATCTTCATATTGTGATACAGGAGAACACAGTATGTTCAAATTGATATACAGGAAACATACAATATGTTCATATTGCGATACAGGAGAGATACAGTATGTTCATATTGTGATAATGTAGACATACAGTCTGTTCATAATGTAATACAGGAGACATACAGTATGTTCGTATTGTGATACAGGAGACATACAGTATGTTCATATTGTATAGAGGAGACATACAGTATGTTCGTATTGTGATACAGAGTACATACGTAATGTTCATATTGAAAGACAGGGACATACAGTATGTTTCATAATCGTGATACAGGCATACAGTATATCATATGTGCTACGGAGACATAAAATATGTCTTCAATTGTGATACAGGAGACATCCAATTTGTTCATATTGATATACAGGAAACATACAATATGTTCATATTGTGATACAGGAGACATACAATATGTTCATATTGTGATACAGGAGACATGCAGTATGTTCATATTGTGATACTGGACACATACAGTATGTTAATAATGTGATACAGGAGACATAAAGTATCTTCATATTGTGATACAGGAGAAATACAGTATGTTCAAATTGATATAACAGAACCACGCAATATTTGCCTATTGTGATCAGAGACATAGCAGTTGTTTCATATTGTGATACAGGAGACATAGAGTATGTTCATATTGTGATAAAGTAGAGATACAGTATGTTCATATTGTGATACAGGAGACATACAGTATGTTCATATTGTAATACAGGAGACATACAGTATGGTCATATTGTGATACAGGAGACATACAGTATTTTCATATTGTGACACAGGACACATAGAGAATGTTCATATTGTGATACAGGAGAAATACAGTATGTTCATATTGTGAAAATGTAGACATACAGTATGTTAATATTGTGATACATGAGATATACACATTGTTCATATTATGATCAGGAGACATAAAGTATGTTGACATTGTGGAATACAGGAGACATACAGTATGTTCATATTGTGATACAGGAGAGATACAGTATGTTCATATTGCGATACAGGAGAGATACAGTATGTTCATTTGTAATACAGGAGACATACAGTATGTTAATATTGTGATACATGAGATATACACTATGTTCATATTGTGATCAGGAGACATAAAGTATGTTGATATTGTGATACAGGAGAGATACAGTATGTTCATATTGTGATACAGGAGACATACAGTATGTTCATATTGTAATACAGGAGACATACAGTATGTTCGTATTGTGATACAGAAGATACAGTATGTTCATATTGTGATAATGTAGACATACAGTATGTTAATATTGTGATACATGAGATATACACTATGTTCATATTGTGATAAGGAGACATAAAGTATTTATATTGTATACAGGAGAGATCAGTTGTCATATTGTTATACAGGAGACATACAGTATGTCATATTGTAATATACAGGAGACTACATTATGTTCTATTGTATACAGAGACTACAGTAATGTTCATATTGTAATAGAGAGGACTACATTATTTCGTAATTGTGATACAGGGATCATAAGTTTGTTCATCTTGTAATCAGTAGACATACAGTATTCATATCGTGATACAGGAGACATACAGTATCATCAATCATATTGTGATTACAGAGTCATAAAATATGTTCAATATGTTTACAGGAGACATACAATTTGGTTCATATTGATATACCGGAAACATACAATATGTTTCATATTGTGATACAGGAACATAACCTATGTTCATATGTGATACAGGAGACTGCAGTAAGTTCTATTGTGATTCTGGACAACTAAGTATGGTTAATAATGTATGAACAGGGAGGCATACATATCTCATATTGTGATACAGAGACATACAGTATGTTCAAATTTGATATCCAGGAAACATACAATATGTTTTCATATTGTGATACAAGAGACATACAGTATGTTCAAATTGATATACAGGAAACATACAATATGTTCATATTGTGATACAGGAGACATACAGTATGTTCATATTGTGATACAGGAGACATAGAGTATGTTCATATTGTGATATAAAGTAGAGTACAGTCGTTCATATTGTGTACAGAGAGACCTACCCTCTATCATATTGTCATAAGGAGACATACAGTATGTTCATATTTGTGGATACGAGACATAGAGTATTTTCATATTGTGGATAAAGTAGCATACAGTATGTTCTTATTGTGATACAGGAGACCTACACTATATTCATATTGTGATACAGGAGACATATAGTATGTTCATATTGTGATACAGGAGACATACAGTATGGTAATATTGATATACAGGAAACATACAATATGTTCTATGTTATACAGAGACATACAGTTGTTCCATATTGTGATACGGAACGATCATAGAGTATGTGCATCCCCATTGTGAAAAGTAGAGATCAGTTATTTCATATTGTGATACAGGAGACATACATTCTGTTCATATTGTAATCAGGAGACATACAATATGGTCATAAGTGATACAAGGAGACATACAGTATTTTCATATTGTGACACGGGACACATAGAGAATGTTCATATTGTGATACAGGAGAAATACAGTATGTTAATATTGTGAAAATGTAGACATACAGTATGTTAATATTGTGATACATGAGATATACACATTGTTCATATTATGATCAGGAGACATAAAGTATGTTGACCATGTTATACGGAGATACGTATGTTCATATTGTTGATCCGGAGAAATACAGTATTTCATATGCGATCAGGAGAGATACAGTATGTTCATTTTGTAATACAGGAGACATACAGTATGTTAATATTGTGATACATGAGATATACACTATGTTCATATTGTGATCAGGAGACATAAAGTATGTTGATATTGTGATACAGGAGAGATACAGTATGTTCATATTGTGATACAGGAGACATACAGTATGTTCATATTGTAATACAGGAGACATACGTATGTTGTCGTATGGGATCCAGGAGTAGATACAGTATGTTAATATTGTGATAATTTAGACATACAGTATGTTTAATATTTTGATACTGAATATAAACTAGGTTCATATTGTGAAAGGAGACATAAAGTAATGTTATATTGTTATACAGGATAGATACATTAGTTATATTGTGGATACAGGAGACATACAGTATGTTCATATTGTAATACAGGAGACATACAGTATGTTCGTATTGTGATACAGGAGACATACAGTATGTTCATATTGTAATAGAGGAGACATACAGTATGTTCGTATTGTGATACAGGAGACATACAGTTATGTTTCCTATTGTAATACAGTAACATCAGTATGTTTCATACGTGATACAGAGACAAAAATACAGTATCATCATATGTGATACAGAGTCATAAAATAATGTTTCATAGTGTGATACAGGAGACATACAATTTTTGTTCATATTGATATAACAGGAAACATCAATATGTTTCATATTGTGATACCGGAGACATACAATATTTTTCATATTGTTGATACATGGACAGCGTATGTTCATATTGTGATACTTGGACACATACATTATGTTATATGTGATACAGTAGGCATACAGATCTTCTTCATATTGTATACAGGAGACATACAGTAAAATGTTCAAATTGAATTACCGGAAACATACAATATGTTCATAGTGTGATACAAGATACATACAGTAGTTCAAATTTGATATCCAGGAACCACAATATGTTCTATTTGAAGCAGTAGACTTAGTATGTTCATATTGTGATACGGAGACATAGAGTATGTTCAATAATTGTGATAAAGTAGAGAATACAGTATGTTCATTTGTGATACAGAGACCTACAATCTATTCATATTGTAATAAAGGAGACATACATATTTTCTATTGGTGATACGCGACATAGATTATGTTCATATTGTGATAAAGTAAGAATACAGTATGTTCTTATTTTGATAACAGGAGACCTACACATATTCATATTGTTATACAGGAGACATATAGTATGTTTCATATTTGTGATACAGGAGACCTACAGTATGGTCATTGATATACAGGAAACATACATCTGGTTGCATTTGTGATAACAGGAGACATACATATGTTCATATTGTGGCTACAGGAGCATACAGTATGTTCCTATTGTTGATAAAGGAGACTACAGTATGTTTATATTGGTGATAACAGGAGACATAAGTATGTTTCATATTGTGATACAGGAGACTACAGTATATCATATTGTGATACAGGAGACATATAGAGTAAATGTTCATATTGGATCAGGAGACATAGAGTATATTCCTATTTGTGATACATAGACCCAGTTATGTTCATATTGTGATACAGGAGACATACTGTATGTACATATTGTGATACAGGAGAAATACAGTATTTTTCATATTTGCTAAATACAGGAGACATACAGTATGTTTCATATGAGTTTCCAGGAAACATACATATTTCATATTGTAATACAGGAGAACATAAATTATGTTTATATTGTTTACAGGAGACATACAGTATGTTTCAATTGTGTACAGGAGACATACAGTAATATTCATATTGTGATACAGGAGACATAAGTATGTTCATATTGGGATCCGAGACAAGAGTATATTCATATTGGTGATACCAGAAGACACATTCATGTTCTATTGTGATAACAGAGACCATACTGTATGTACCATATATGTGATTCACAAGGAGAAATCAGTATGTTTCTATTGTAGATACAGGAGACATACATGTATGTTCTATTGATTACAGGAAACATACAATATGTGTTCATTTGTAATCCAGGAGACATAAAGTATGTTGATATTGTGATACAGGAGACATACAGTATGTTAATATTGTGATACAGGAGACATACAGTATGTTCAATGTTAACAGTTATAGATACAGTAGTTCATGTTGTGATAACAGGAGACATACAGTATGTTCATTTTAATACAGAGGACCTACAGTATGTTCTATTGTGACACAGGACACATAGAAATGTTCATATTGTGAAACAGGAGAAATACAGTATGTCATATTGTAATCTGAGACATAAGGGTGTTTCATATTGATTTACAGGAAACCTACAAATGTTCATATGTAATACAGGAGAATAAAGTATGTTGATATTGTGATACAGGGACATACAGTAGTTTAAATTGTGTCCAGAGACTACCGTATGTTTCATTATTGTGATACAGTAGAGATACAGTATGTTCATATTGTGATACAGGAGACATACAGTATGTTCATATTGTAATACAGGAGACATACAGTATGTTCATATTGTGACACAGGACACATAGAGAATGTTCATATTGTGATACAGGAGAAATACAGTATGTTCATATTGTAATACAGGAGACATACAGTATGTTCATATTGTGACACAGGACACATAGAGAATGTTCATATTGTGATACAGGGGAAATACACTTTGTTCATATTGTGATCAGGAGACATAAAGTATGTTGATATTGTGATACAGGAGAGATACAGTATGTTCATATTGTGATACAGGAGACATACAGTATGTTCATATTGTAATACAGGAACCATACAGTATGTTCGTATTGTGATACAGGGGGGGGAGACTACAGTATGTTCATATGTAATAACAGAGACAATACAGTAGTTCATAATCGTGATACAGGAGACATACAGTATTATCATATTGTGATACAGGAGACATAAAATATGTTCATATTGTGATACAGGAGACATACAATATGTTCATATTGATATACAGGAAACATACAATATGTTCATATTGTGATACAGTAGACATACAGCTTGTTCATATTGTAATACAGGAGACATACAGTAGGTTCATATCGTGATACAGGACACATACAGTATCATCATATTGTGATACAGGAGACATACAGTATGTCATATTGTGATACAAGAGACATACAGTAAATGTTCATATTTGATAAAGGAGAACAATACATTATGTTTCATATTGTGTACATGAGACATACGTAATGTTCTATTGGATAACAGAGACCAATACAGTATGTTCAAATTGATATACAGGAAACATACAATATGTTCATATTGTGATACAGGAGACATACAGTATGTTCATATTGTAATAAAGGAGACATACAGTATGTTCATAATGTAATACAGGAGACATAGCTTATGTCAATTGTGATAAAAGTAACATTAACCGTATGTTCAAATTGATTAACAGGAAACATACAAGATGTTCATATTGTTGATACAGGAGACATACAGTAGTTCATATTGTATAAAGAGACATACAGTAATGTTCATAATGTAACTACGGAACAAACAGTATTTCATATTGTGAGAACGGAACTACAGTATGTTCATATTGTGATCAGAGACATACCTTATTTCAACATTGTGATACGGAGACATACAAGTAACAATGTTCATATTGTGATCCATTGAGACCTACACTATATTCAATATTGTGATACAGGGAGACAGACAGTATGTTTCTCATTGGTGATACAGAGACATCCAGTATGTCCTTATTGGTAATAAAGGCGACATACAGTATGTTTTCATAATTGTAAACGGAGACATACAGTATGTTCATATTGTAATACAGGAGACATACAGTATGTTCATATTGTGATGACAGGAGACATACAGTATGTTAATATTGATATACAGGAAACATACAATATGTTCATATTGTGATACAGGAGACATACAGTATGTTCATATTGTGATACAGGAGACCTACACTATATTCATATTGTGATACAGGAGACATATAGTATGTTCATATTTGATACAGGAGACCTACATTTTTTTCATATTGTGATACGGGAAATACATATTTCTTTTTGTAAAAAAGGAGAATACTATTTTGGGTATTGTAAAACGGAGACTATGTATGTTCTTTTTGTGAGCAGGAGACTACATATTTCATATGTGAAAGGAGACATACAGTATGTTAATTTTGATATAAGAAACAACAAATGTTCATATTTGATACGGAGACTACAGTATGTTTCATATTGTGATACAGGACCTCACATATTCATATTGTGATCGGGAGACTATAGTATTTTCATTTGTGATCAGAGACATCATTATGTTCATATTGTATACAGGAGCAACGTATGTTCATATTGTTATACGGGACTACAGTATGTTCATATTTGGAAAAAGGAGACATACATATTTTATATTGTGTTTCAGGAGACATACGTTTTCATATTGAAATCCGAGAATAATATGTTCCATTTGGGGATACGGGAAACTCTTATGTTAATATTGTATCGGGAACTAAAATTTTTTCATATTGTATCAGGCTACAGTAGTTCTTTTGGTGATACGGAGCCCTTTTAATATTCTATTGTGATACGGAACATTATTTTTTAAATTTGTGATACAGAACAAGTATTTTTCTATTGTGATACGGGAGACAACAGTAGGGCATATTGTGATCAGGAACACATTGTTCTATTTATACGGGAGACTTAGTATGTTAAAATTTGTGTACGAGACAACGCTTTCCAAGAACAGATATTTTTTCGTTACTGTCAACTGTTATTTTTCTCAATCGATCTGTTGGATGCTTAATGGAAAATGGGCAGACCGTGTGAACGCACAAGGTTTCAATCTATCCTTCTTTAATTTTTTTTATTCCTAAAACAGTCCTACTAGAAGGTGAAAGCAGCTTTTTGAACCAGGAGTTATTCTCTTTGGTGTGTTTTTGCCACATACTCAGACTTGGCTTCTTGTTTGTGTATGTGTGTGTGTCTGTGTGTCTGTGTGTGTGTGTCTGTGTGTTTGTGTCTGTGTGTGTGTGTGTCTGTGTGTGTGTGTGTTCTGTGTGTGTGTGTCTGGTGTGTCTGTGTGTGTGTGTGTGTGTGTGTGTGTTGTGTGTGTTGGTGTGGTGTGTGTCTGTGTGTTGTGTGTCTGTGTGTCTGTGTGTGTGTGTGTGTGTGTTGTGTGTGTTTGTCTGTGTGTGGTGTGTGTGTGGTGTGTGTGTGTGTCTGTGTTGTGTGTGTGTCCTGTGTCTGTGTGTCTGTGTGTCTGTGTGTGTGTGTCTGTGTGTGTGTGTGTCTGCGTGTTTGTGTCTGTGGTGGTTTGTGTGTCTGTGTGTGTGTGTGTCCTGTGTGTGTGTGTCTGTGTGTCTGTGTGTGTGTGTGTGTGTGTGTGTGTGTTTGTGTGTGTGTGTGTGTGTCTGTGTGTGTGTTTTTTTTCGTCAGAGTATAATAACATTTATTCTATATTGAAAAAGCTTTTCCTCCCAGAGGCCTCAGACAGGAGATGACTGCATTACACACACACACACACACACACACACACACACACACACACACACACACACACACACACACACACACACACACACACACACACACACACACACACACACACACACACACAGTGTTAAACACAATTCTTAATTCTCTCAGGAACAGGGTTGGGGAGTAACTGATTACAAAAAAACTGTAACTTTAATCCGTTACTTTACCTGAACATATATTTTAATCAGATTATAGATGTTTTAGAAAGATTAGATAATTACTTCTAGGATTACTTTTAAATTCAGAATGTTTGTGAAACAATTATTTGACACCTTTCTGTTTGCTCAATGACATTCAAATCAGCATTGAACAAAGGTGCAAGATTAGGTTAGTTCCGCTTGAGTGATTCTGACCACCAATCAGAGACCACTATGATGACACACCAAATGACGACCACCAATCAGAGACCACTATGATGACACACCAAATGATGACCACCAATCAGAGACCACTATGATGACACACCAAATGATGACCACCAATCAGAGACCACTATGATGACACACCAAATGATGACCACCAATCAGAGACCACTATGATGACACACCAAATGATGACCACCAATCAGAGACCACTATGATGACACACCAAATGATGACCACCAATCAGAGACCACTATGATGACACACCAAATGATGACCACCAATCAGAGACCACCATGATGACACACCAAATGCATTTGATGGATCGTGGGAAAATAGCAGGAATAGGCTTTTGTAGTTTACAATCCAAGCTATCTCTTCTAGTGGTGCGACTGCTGTCAGCATCCAAAGATTATCCAACTTGAATAAACGCTCGGAGGTAAGGATGACAGCAGTGGTGTAGACTACAGGTGATATAGATATCACTTATTATTGAAGTACACATACAGTGGGGAAAAAAAGTATTTAGTCAGCCACCAATTGTGCAAGTTCTCCCACTTAAAAAGATGAGAGAGGCCTGTAATTTTCATCATAGGTACACGTCAACTATGACAGACAAATTGAGGAAAAAAAAATCCAGCAAATCACATTGTAGGATTTTTAATGAATTTATTTGCAAAATATGGTGGAAAATAAGTATTCCTGTCTCGTTGGCCTAACATTATATCCTAATTTGACTTTGGTGCAGGTCATGTTGTTTTTCACATTACCATCTCTGGTAAACGGTACAGTGAAATGGTTACTTGCATAGTGGAGTTTTTTGTTTTGACATGTAGCTAGCTAGCTAGTTAAACAATGAACCATAATCCCAACTCATAACATTACTACCCTGCATGAATCTACAGGTAGCTAAAGCTAACCAACTAGCTAGGTTCACTGTTAGCTAGCTAGCTAACATTAGGGTATAACTAGCTATGCAAATGGCTCTGCGATATGAATAATATTACTACACAGATTATACAGGTAATGTTAACTAGCGAGCCAGCCAGCCAGCCAGCTAACGTAAGCTAGCTAGCTAACAGTACGCTTGAACTTCCAATGAAAATACTTTCTGACAGAATTAGAAACGTATATTATATCTGAAAATGTAGCTAGACTATCTTACCCGTATACAAGGATGAACACTTCTCCCTCTCTTTCACGGATGCCATGGTTGCCCTTAGTTTGAAGATGTAATCCGGAGACAGGTGTTTTCGACTCCCTCCACATTTGCAATCAAACGCCTGAATTTTCTCCATCTCCTTTGCTATCATACTCTGCTTCCACCGGGAATTCCACTGATTGTGGAGAGCCTTGGCAACACTTTCGCAGTTCTTCGTGATATCTTTCCAGAAAGCTGTTTTAAAAAGGATTACTTACACAGACTAAGCAGCTCATCTTATAGACAGAAGCCTGCTACATGGCAGACCAATCCGAACTCATCTCTCCGCATGTCCAGTCCATCCATTATCTCAGCCAATCATGGCTAGCGGGAAGGTTCCTGTGGCTAAACCAATTAGGCTCGTACTTTAACCATAGCTCCTGAGTGGCGCAGTGGTCTAAGGCACTGCATCGCAGTGCTAACTGTGCCACTAGAGATCCTGGTTCGAATCCAGGCTCTGTCGCAGCCGGCCGCGACCGGGAGACTCATGGGCGGCGCAAATTGGTCCAGGGTAGGGAGGGAATGGCCGGCAGGGATGTAGCTCAGTTGATAGAGCATGGCTTTTTGCAACGCCAGGGTTGTGGGTTCGATTCCCATGTGGGGCCAGTATAAAAAAAATAAATGTATTCACTAACTGTAAGTCGCTCTGGATAAGAGCGTCTGCTAAAATGTAAAGGTAATTTTATTTGTATTTACAGATGGCATACAAGTTTGTTTTTAAAGGCACATGAAAGTTCCCATGTTCCAAGAGGGCATTTCTGTCCCAAAACGCATTTTGATAAAAAAATAGTATGTTTTTATGTTCAAATGCCTCTCCTGTGAAGTAGTGACGCGCGACATTCGAGTCACTTATTTCAAACATTTTTGCTATATTTCAGTCTTCTGTGATGTATATAAAGTGTAATGTTGGGATGAAAATTCAAAATGTAATACTTTTCAACTCAACAGTGTATCTGACATGGTAAAAGTGTCTTATTTATTTTTTAAAGCCCCATAACCATGTGTGTGAGGTGTGTACTTTTGTGTCAAAAGTAGATTTGTTTAAGACTGCCAATAATCACTCTGCGTGACCCTGATTTAGCCCACTGCACTGAAAAGTTAACAGAGATGCCAAGGTAGTGAATTGTGCAAATAGGCCTATCACATTCGTGACTGTCTGAAGAGGCACAATGACAGCTCAAAGAGTCACATGTTCTTTTATAGGCTATACTGTTTATTATTATTTATTAACTGCATTTGGGTTGAGTGTGCAGTCCGTCAGTGTCAATAAAGCTGTAAATTGAATTTCTGGTGACTTTGTGTGAAGTGAATTGTCACACTCTGGCTCTGGGGACTTTATATGTTGAGTCAGGGTGTGTAGATTCCGTGTGTTTATGTGCTGTGGTTTGAGTGTCTATTGTTCTATGTCTAAAGTTGGCCAGAGTGGGTCCCAACAGAGGCAACGAGTGTCAGCTGTTGTGGGTTGTCTCTGATGGGAGCCATATTTAAAATGTATGTTTTCCTTGGGTGTTGGGGGTTTTTTTTCCTTGTCGGTCTTTGTCCCCGTGGATTTCACGAGTCGTTTATTGTTTGTTAGTGGCTTATTATCATGCGTAAAAAAGAAATCATTTTCGCTAAACACCGCTATTGGTCTACTCTCGTCAAGCGATCTTTGACATGAATCCCCCTAGGCTAAAGGTTTTTGGGAGAATGTCTTTTTTATGCTAATAAAATTTTTGTATTTTTGTGGAAGCAATCCCAAAATTTGGGGTTTTTTTTGTTTTTTAAATTTCCTAGCTTTTTTTTTAATGTGAAAGGGGTTTTTCCTGTTTAAACCCCCGGTCCCCCCTGGGGCCCGGGGATCCGGATCCTGTTACCCATGTTTAAATCCTAGCCCCCCCCCCCCTTTGTGGGTCCTGGGATCCTGGTTACCCATGTTTAATCCCTAGTCACCCCTGATGGGCCCTGCTATGCATGTGGGCCCTGCAACCATAAATCAATTCAGACACACACTCACCCCGCACACACACACACACACACACACACACACACACACACACAACACACACACACTTCACCCCGCACACCACACACACACACTCACACTTGGAGTCAGAGGGCTGGAGGGGTATTTGAGGTGAGAAGGCCTTGTAGTAAAACAGGTCTAACAGTCGTGGGGATTTCCAGACCTAAAACAGCATGACAGAGGAGAGAGAGAGAGAGAGAGAGAGAGAGAGAGAGAAAGCCAAGGGGTTTGATCCCTAAACTCCATAATAATGACTGTGTTCATGTTTTATGTTTGGGGATAATCTGACACGCAATTACTGTACTTAAGGCAATAATTCTGTTTTCTGTCCCACAACTGCAGTGTGTTGTCATGTGAATGATTCAAACCAGTTGTAGAAGGCATTGATGAGGGTGTGGCAGGGTGACAGGCATCATTCCACCATGATCATCACCTCTATAATGTGTAGGATGGGAGTTTGGTTTCACATACATTGACATAGCCTTTCAGCATAGGACGTGCATCTGTGTGTGTGTGTGTGTGTGTGTGTGTGTGTGTGTGTGTGTGTGTGTGTGTGTGTGTGTGTGTGTGTGTGACTCTCTCTGTGTGTGTCGCTCTGTGTCCTTTCTGTCCTAAATTCATTGTGGTTGTTTTTTGAAAATGCCTCCTCCTCCCATCATGTTCTGTGCAACATTCCCTCCCTCCCTCCCTCCCTCCCTCCCTCCCTCCCTCCCTCCCTCCCTCCCTCTCTTTTTCTTTTCGTATTCCCTTTCTTTCTCTTTCTTGTGCGTGTGATGGGTGCATGTTAATATATACAGGCAGGAAGCTTCATGTTAATATATACAGGCAGGAAGCTTCATGTTAATTAACTGTCAATATTTATCTTTAGTAGTTAGCATGGCGTTTAGCCAATTAATATAATGCAGCTTTGGATTCTACCCCCCATGGTTTAGACCGTTTGTAAGAGCCTCTGTGTAAAGAGGAGCATCCAGAAGCTGCACTTGATACATTTTTTAATTGTTTCTTCCAGTTATTGATAAACATGCACCTACAGCGGGGAGAACAAGTATTTGATTAATTAAAAATTAAACTGTATAAGAAACTGTCTGTTAGAACTCTTAAGGCCCCCCGTGGATTGATTGATTGAATTTAAAAGCTTTTTTATCATTGAAAGAGACGGGGCAAAAGGAGTGGCTAATAAGTCTGGCTGCACATCTGACTGGGTGACTTACTGCAAAATAGAGAAATGATGTGACTAAACTACTGAGGATGGTAGTGGGACTGTATTGCCACTCCTATTTTTCATATCTTTAATCTGAGTCTGGAGAAAAGTGTTAGCAGGGAAGCCAAAGTCATTCCCAAGAATGGTACGAACAGCCGATCAATCATCTTGCTGCCGACTCTTAGCAAACTTTTTGAAAAAAATTGTGTTTGACCAGATACAATAGTATTTCTCTGTAAACAAATTAACAGCAGACTTTCAGCATGCTTATATAGACACAAATGACTAATAATTGGTGGAAAGAAATTGATAATCGGAAGATTGCGGGAGCTGTACTGTTAGATTTCAGTGCAGCCTTCGATATTACTGACCATAACTTGTTGTTGTAAACACATATGTGTTATGGCTTTTCAACCTCAGCTCTGAATCCACGATATGGCAATCTACCTGAACACAGACTGTTTTCTTTAATGGTAGATTCTTAATATTATTAAACATGTAAAGTGTGGTGTACCACAGGGCAGCTCTCTAGGCCCTCTACTCTTTTGTATTTTTTACTAATGACCTGCCACTGGCATTAAAAAAAACCTGGTGTCCATGTATGCTGATGATTCAACCATGTACGCATCAGCAACCACATCCCTAAACAGAGAGTTGCAGTCAGTTTTAGAATGGTTGGCCAGTAACAAATTGGCCCTGAACATCTCTAAAACTAAGAGCATTGTATTTGGTACAAATCATTCCCTAAGTTCTAGACCTCAGCTGAATCTGGTAATGAATAATGTGGCTGTTGAGCAAGTTGAGCAGACTTAATTACTTGGTGTTACCTTAGATTGTAAACTGTCTGAAAACATATTGATTCAATGGTTGCAAAAATGGGGAGGTCTTTCCGTGATAAAAATATGCTCTTCTTTATTGACACCACACTCCAAAAAGCAAGTCCTGCAGGCTTTAGTTTGATTTTATCTTAATTATTGTCCAGTTATATGGTCAGGTGCTGCAAAGAAAGACCTAGTTAAGCTGCAGCTGGCCCAGAACAGAGAGGCACGTTTTTGTTCTTCAATGTAATAAGATAACTACTTTCAATACTAGGCATGCCAGTCTCTCTTAGCTAAAAGTTAAGGAGAGACTGACTACATCGCTTCTTGTTTTTTATACGAAAAATTCAAAATTGTTTGCCTAGTAAACTTACACGCAGCACTGACACAGGAAAAAGAAAGGCGGAGGTGTTTAATGATTAACTACTCAGTACAGGAATTCAAGTCCTTTAACAATGTTTACATACTGTTTTACCCACTTTGTATGTATATACTGTATTCCAGTCATGACTCATCCCATGTAGCTACTGCTGTACATACCATTCCGATTCATACACTGTCCATAATGCCTATACACACCATCATATACATATATATGTATATTGCTCGTTCTAATATTTCTATATTTCTTAGTTCCTTTCTTTTTCTTTTTGGATTAGTGTGTGTTGTTTTGTATTGTTAGGTATTACTGCACTGTTGGAGCTAGGAACATAAGCATTTCACTACACCTGTGTCACGCCCTGACTCTGGGGACTCTTATTTGTTGAGCCAGGGTGTGATTTTCTATGTTTGTGATCTAGGTTTTCTAGATCTATGTTGGCCGGGGTGATTTCCCAATCAGAGGCAGCTGTCGCTCGTTGTCTCTGATTGGGGACCATGCTTAGGCAGCCTAAATGTCACTAGTGGGTTGTGGGATCTTGTTCCGTGTAAGGTATGTTGTTTGTGTCTACCTTGGACTTCACGTTTCGTTTTGTTTATTGTTTTGTCGTTGTGTTTATTAAGTTTAAATAAACATGTATGCATATCACGCTGCGCCTTGGTCTGACCTGTCTATGAACGATCGTGACAACCTGCTATAACATCTGCTAAATATCTGTAATGTCTACATGTTAATGTTTTTAAATGTATGTAAATTGTTGTCTTTTAGTCTGTAATGTATTTCTGTTTATGTTTAGGAACACAGGAAGACTAGCTGTTGCCATTGGCGTTGGCTAATGGGGATCCTAATAAAATCTGAAATCCCCCTCCGACCAATGAATGAATGAATGCGACCATGCGCAGCTGGCAAAAATGATTGCTGCTGTCCTTTATGAAATTACCCCATTCATTTAAAAATAGACTGACTGTTTAAAGCAAAACTAACACAAATATTTCTTATTGTAAATCTGAACAATCTAAATAAAATATGAATGATTGAAAACCCTCATCAGCAGTTAAATATTTGTTGTGTTCACTCCAGTATGGAGTGTGAGTTGTGTCCACTCCAGTATAAAGTGTGAGTTGCGTCCACTCCAGTATAAAGTGTGAGTTGTGTCCACTCCAGTATAAAGTGTGAGTTGTGTCCACTCCAGGATAAAGTGTGAGTTGTGTCCACTCCAGTATAAAGTGTGAGGTGCGTCCACTCCAGGATAAAGTGTGAGTTGTGTCCACTCCAGTACAAAGTCCACTACAGTAAGCTACACAACTCCTTTAAAAAACAATTTTCTACAGCTCATTTGGTAACAATGACCCAGCAAATTACATTGGTTTGGCTACTGAACTGAAGGAGAGGACGCATCAATTCAGTCTACGAGTTAAAAAACATCAGTGAATGTTTAAATCGGTTTTCTGACCCAATGCATGCTTTATTTAAAATGTAATCCAATCCATTAAATCCATTATTAACAAATGGAAAGAATATGGCACCACAACAAACCTGCCAAGAGAGGGCCGCCCACCAAAACTCACGGACCAGGCAAGGAGGGCATTAATAAGAGAGGCAACAAAGAGACCAAAGATAACCCTGAAGGAGCTGCTAAGCTCCACAGCGGAGATTGGAGTATCTGTCCATAGGACCACTTTAAGCCGAACACTCCACAGAGCTGGGCTTTACAGAAGAGTGGCCAGAAAAAAAGCCATTGCTTAAAGAAAAGAATAAGCAAACACGTTTGGTGATCGCCAAAAGGCATGTGGGAGACTCGGTTTTCTGACCCAATGCGTGCTTCATTTAGATCGGATTTCTGACCCAATTCATGCTTCATTTAGATCGGATTTCTGACCCAATTCATGCTTCATTTAGATCGGATTTCTGACCCAATGCGTGCTTCATTTCGATCGGTTTTCTGACCCAATTCATGCTTCATTTAGATCGGATTTCTGACCCAATGCGTGCTTCATTTCGATCGGTTTGGACTCCAGCGGACCGTTGCACTTGCATTTTAAAAGTTTGAACCAGGGACCGATGCATATCGGTGATTGTTACATCCCTAGCAACAGTAAAAAAAAAAAAAATGTTGGCAAAGCATGGGCTAACATAATGAAGTCTTTAGCTGTGGAGAACAGGCAGTCTCCGTTCTCCTTCTGAGTAAAGTCTGCTGTCTCCAATTCCATTCTACTAGGACTGAGGCGGTGTGTGTATGTGTCTGTCTGTGTGTGGTTTTGCGTATGTGTGTGTGTGGGGGGGGGGGGGGCATTGTGCCAGCTATGACATCACAGCTCAATCGCTACTCCTTTGAGACATCATACGGGAATGTCATGGTATAATCTAGATTGCTTTGGATGTGTGTGTGTGACCTTTTACATTACATTAGTAATGTTTGGTGTGTGTGTGTGTGTGTGTGTGTGTGTGTGTGTGTGTGTGTGGGTGTGTGTGTGTGTGTGTGTGTGTGTGTGTGTCTTTCTGAACTCTCCTAACAGGGTAAAATAACTTTTGTTGTTGTTTTACGTCTAACGTGTGCGTGTAAGATATGAGAATAACTCATATTTCTAACTTCCAGAAGAGGCACGCCAAGAAAGAGGTCTCAACAGACTGATGCGTAGGGCCTGACGTAGCAATGTTTCGCAAATTAAACACCTCACACACACACACACACACACGCATGCACGAGCGCACACTCCAGTCACATAGAATGTTCTCCAATGCTCCTGTCCGGAGCGTGAAGGCTCAGACCAACAGGCTCCTAAACAGCTTCTATCCCCTGGCCGTAAGACTGTTAAATGGCTGACAGCTACTGCTCTCCCTCTCCCACAGGTCTCTACCCACTCAGACATTACTGCCACTATGCTGCTGTCCATTGATTATTGATTAGATGTATTACTGCCACTATACTGCTGTCTATTGATTATTGATTATATGTATTACTACCACTATGCTGCTGTCCATTGATTATTGATTAGATGTATTACTACCACTATGCTGCTGTCCATTGATTATTGATTAGATGTATTACTGCCACTATGCTGCTGTCCATTGATTATTGATTAGATGTATTACTACCACTATGCTGCTGTCCATTGATTATTGATTAGATGTGTTACTACCACTATGCTGCGGTCCATGTTATTGATTAGATGTATTACTACCATATGCTGCTGTCCATTGATTATTGATTAGATGTATTACTGCCACTATGCTGCTGTCCATTGATTATTGATTAGATGTATTATACCACTATGCTGCTGTCCATTGATTATTGATTAGATGTATTACTGCCACTATTCTGCTGTCCATTGATTATTGATTAGAGTACTACTACCACTATGCTGCCTGTCCATTGATATTGATTAATATATTACTGCCACTATGCTGCTGTCCATTGATTATTGATTAGATGTATTACTACCACTATGCACGCTGTCCATTGATTATTGATTAGATGTATTACTACCACTATCAGACTGTCCATTGATTATTGATTAGATGTATTACTACCACTATGCTGCTGTCCATTGATTATTGATTAGATGTATTACTACCACTATGCTGCTGTCCATTGATTATTGATTAGATGTATTACTACCACTATGCTGCTGTCCATTGATTATTGATTAGATGTATTACTGCCACTATGCTGCTGTCCATTGATTATTGATTAGATGTATTACTACCACTATGCTGCTGTCCATTGATTATTGATTAGATGTATTACTACCACTATGCTGCTGTCCATTGATTATTGATTAGATGTATTACTACCACTATGCTGCTGTCCATTGATTATTGATTAGATGTATTACTACCACTATGCTGCTGTCCATTGATTATTGATTAGATGTATTACTACCACTATGCTGCTGTCCATTGATTAGATGTATTACTACCACTATGCTGCTGTCCATTGATTATTGATTAGATGTATTACTACCACTATTACTCCTGTTTACATGTATATATTAGTATCTGTCTATTTAACCTGCTGCTGGTCACTATTACTCCTGTTTAAATGTATGTATTACCATTAGTATAACCCTGGCAGTGCAAGCACCATATGCTCTACCAACTGAACCAGACAGGACCTCTCTAGTATGAGCTTGATGATGATATCTCTGTCATGTCCTGTGGATTATAGACGAGGCTGCTGTTTGTTCTAGTCTCTCCGCAGACAGTACCAATACACACACACACACACACACACACACACACACACATACACACACACACACACATACACACAGAGACACACACACACACACACACACACACACACACACACACACACACACACACACACAACACACACAGACACACAACACACACACACACACACACACACACACACACACACACATACACACACACACACACACACACACACACACACACACACACACACACACACACACATACACACACAGACACACACACACACACACACACACACACACACACACACACACACTAGTCTCTCCAAGGACAGTATAATTTATGTTTCATCACTGTCTGACGGCTGATAGAGACACGAGTCTTTGTGGCTCTGACAGATGGAATGTAACCAGGGTGACAGGGTTACAGATGGAATGTAACCAGGGTTACAGATGGAATGTAACCAGGGTGACAGATGGAATGTAACCAGGGTTACAGATGGAATGTAACCAGGGTGAAAGATGGAATGTAACCAGGGTGACAGATGGAATGTAACCAGGGTTACAGATGGAATCTAACCAGGGTTACAGATGGAATGTAACCAGGGTTACAGATGGAATGTAACCAGGGTGACAGATGGAATGTAACCAGGGTTACAGATGGAATGTAACCAGGGTGAAAGATGGAATGTAACCAGGGTGACAGATGGAATGTAACCAGGGTGACAGATGGAATGTAACCAGGGTGACAGATGGAATGTAACCAGGGTTACAGATGGAATGTAACCAGGGTTACAGATGGAATGTAACTAGGGTGACAGATGGAATGTAACCAGGGTTACAGATGGAATGTAACCAGGGTGACAGATGGAATGTAACCAGGGTGAAAGATGGAATGTAACCAGGGTGACAGATGGAATGTAACCAGGGTGACAGATGGAATGTAACCAGGGTGACAGATGGAATGTAACCAGGGTGACAGATGGAATGTAACCAGGGTTACAGATGGAATGTAACCAGGGTGACAGATGGAATGTAACCAGGGTGACAGATGGAATGTAACCAGGGTGACAGATGGAATGTAACCAGGGTGACAGATGGAATGTAACCAGGGTGACAGATGGAATGTAACCAGGGTGACAGATGGAATGTAACCAGGGTGACAGATGGAATGTAACCAGGGTTACAGATGGAATGTAACCAGGGTGACAGATGGAATGTAACCAGGGTGACAGATGGGAATGTAACCAGGGTGACAGATGGAATGTAACCAGGGTGACAGATGGAATGTAAACCAGGGTGACAGATGGAATGTAACCAGGGTGACAGATGGAATGTAACCAGGGTGACAGATGGAATGTAACCAGGGTGACAGATGGAATGTAACCAGGGTTACAGATGGAATGTAACCAGGGTGACAGATGGAATGTAACCAGGGTTACAGATGGAATGTAACCAGGGTGATAGATGGAATGTAACCAGGGTTACAGATGGAATGTAAACCAGGGTGACAGATGGAATGTAACCAGGGTGACAGATGGAATGTAACCAGGGTGACAGATGGAATGTAACCAGGGTGACAGATGGAATGTAACCAGGGTTACAGATGGAATGTAACCAGGGTGACAGATGGAATGTAACCAGGGTGACAGATGGAATGTAACCAGGGTGACAGATGGAATGTAGCCAGGGTGACAGATGGAATGTAACCAGGGTTACAGATGGAATGTAACCAGGGTGACAGATGGAATGTAACCAGGGTGACAGATGGAATGTAACCAGGGTGACAGATGGAATGTAACCAGGGTGACAGATGGAATGTAACCAGGGTTACAGATGGAATGTAACCAGGATGCATCCTAAATGGAACCCTATTCCCTATGTAGTGCACTACCACCCACAGGGCTCTGGTTAAAGTAGGGCACCGTATAGGGAATAGGGTGTCATTTGGGACTAAAAATCTACTTAGAGCTTTAAATGTTATAGTAATAATATCTGCTAAATAATTAATTAATAACGACCTAAAGATGATGATTACTGTTTGTTTTCACTCGTGAGCTCAACTAAGAATTTAGTTTGAGGGTTCTTGTTACAGAACATTGTGTGTGTTTTTGTGTCTGTGTTTACATGTGTGAGTTTCTGTCTGTGTGTGTGTGTGTGATGGTATCTGATTCTGTTCAGATGCAGTCATCTCTTGGTTGGGGCTGAGGTTGAGTTTGAGGTTGAGGCTAGGGGTTGAGGCTGAGGTTGAGATTGAGGCTAGACGTGGGGTAGTGTCCTTCTCTGAGACTAGACGTGTGGTAGTGTCCTTCTCTGAGACTAGACGTGTGGTAGTGTCCTTCTCTGAGACTAGACGTGTGGTAGTGTCCTTCTCTGAGACTAGACGTGTGGTAGTGTCCTTCTCTGGCTAGACTGTGGGTGTGTCCTTCTCCTGTGCTAGACTGTGGTAGTGTCCTTCTCTGAAACTAGACGTGGGGTAGTGTCCTTCTCCTGTGCTAGACGTGTGGTAGTGTCCTTCTCCTGGGCTAGACGTGTGTAGTGTCCTTCTCCTGTGCTAGACGTGTGGTAGTGTCCTTCCCCCTGAGCTAACGTGTTGGGGAGTGTCCTTCTCTGAGACTAGACGTGGGGGTAGTGTCCTTCTCTCAGACTAACGTGGGGTAGTGTCCTTCTCTGAGACTAGACGTGTGGTAGTGTCCTTCTCCTGTGCTAGACGTGTGGTAGTGTCCTTCTCCGAGACTAGACGTGTGGTAGTGTCCTTCTCCTTGCTAGACTGTGGGATGTCCTTCTCTGAGATAGACGTGTGGTAGTGTCCCTTCTCCCGGCTAGATTGGGGTATGTCCTTCTCTGAACTAACTGTGGTAGTGTAAACTGGAGACACAAAAGCAGACATCACACCTTAATCACTTAGAAAAAAGGGAGCCATCTAGAACCTAAAATGGTTCTTTGGCTTTCCCATAGCAGAACCCTTTTTGGTTCCAGGTAAAACCTTTTTGTTTCCAGGAAGAACCCTTTTGGGTTCCTTGTAGAACCCTTTCCACAGAGGGTTCTAGATGGAACCCAAAAGGGTTCTACCTAGAACCAAAAAGGGTTCTCCTATGGGGACAGCCGAAGAACCCTTTTGGAATCATTTTTTCAAAAGTGTACAGCTTACTCCGTTACGATAAAGGTTTATCATAGTGGTGGTCAAATGGTTGAGAGCCTTGTTTTATTGGAGTCTGGATTCCCCTGAATATAGGGGTGAGGAGGGAGGGAGGGAGGGAAAAGAGAGAATGTTAGAGAGAGACAGGGATGGGTTGGGCCCTGAAAGAGCCGTATTGTGAAGTCAAATTCTTCCCAAAGTCAGGCAGGAGCCAAGCCAGTAACTGTTCTGTATGGCAGAATTACCCCAATGAATCATCCCCATTGTGAGTGGATTCCAAGCCTGCCCTACCCTACCTTATCCTATCCTACCCCGGGATGGGATGAGGACATTAATATTAATAATTAATATGCCATTTAGCAGACACTTTTATCCAAAGCGACTTACAGTCATGCGTGCATACATTTTTTTTTGTGTATGGGTGATCCCGGGGATCGAACCCACTACCTTAGCGTTACAAGCGCCGTGCTCTACCAGCTGAGCTACAGAGGACCACATGGACATGGAAAGGAATAGACAGAAATTAGGTATGGCAATAGCCTTATCAGTTAGCTAGCTTCCCATTCACAATGAACCAGGCGGTAATGGCCAGAACAGTCGTTAAGACCCTTAGCAGTTAGCTTCTCATTTAGAATGACCAGGGCTAGCCAGGTCATAGAGACAGGACAGGACAGGTTAGTATAATAGAATGAATAATAGTTAGCCAGGTGGTAGAAACAGGACAGGACAGGACAGAATGTGGAATTATTCTGTTGCCATGTGTTGTTACTAAAGGGTGTTCTGCCTGCAGCCTCGTTACAGCTTTCTCTTTTCCATCCACACCCTCTCTCCGTCCTCCATCCCCCTCCCGTCCTCCTGTCTGTGTCTGCACTTCCTGCTACCCCCCCCCCCACCCCCCCCCCCCCCCCTCCCTCCCTCCCCATTACCCAGAGAGCTTTGTGGTAGGTCCCCGAGTTCAGGCGATATTAGGTTGCACCTCTTAAAACATGTCTCTCTTTCTCTCTCTCTGTGGTGAGAAATTAAAGAATGGAAAAATGATTAAATTAAACGTTTCACTAAGGTTTTTTCTTTATGTTTTTCACATACTAGCTGTCTGAAGGAGGAGATAACGAGGGAGGTGATGGAAAGAGAATGAGAGAAGAGAGAGAGAGAGAGAGAGAGAAGAGAGAGAGGAGCTACCCCGAGAAGCAGAGAGAGAGAGAGATTAGATAGAGAGAGAGAGAAGGGAGAAGCAAAAAGACGAGAGACAGAGAAAAAGGGAAGAACAGAGAGAAAAAAAAGGGGGGGGAAAAACCCCTCCCCTAAAAAGTTACAAATTTTTTCTACAAACTCAAAAACCCAAATCTTTTTTTTCTTATATCTTTTTCAACCCTGGTCCTTTTGCTCCCCCCCACTACCCCTTCTCTCGCTCCTCCTTGGGTCTCCCCCTTTCCTTCCCCCGGGTCCTCCCCCTTTTCTTTTTTTCAAAATTTTTTTTTTCTCTTCTCTTTTTTTTGAAAAATTTTAAATTTTGGGAAAAAACTTTTCCCCATTTTTTTTAAACTCCCCCCTTTTCCCTTACTTCTTCCCCCTTTTTCCCTTTTCCCCCCCTCCTTTTTCCCCCCTTCCCTTTTTTTCTTCTCTTCTCTCGCCCCCAAAAAATTTCTCCCCCTCCCCCTCCCCTTTTCTAAAATTTTTCCCCTCTCTTCTTCCCCCTTTATTTCCCTCCCCGCGCTTCCCGCTCCCCCCCTCACCTCGCTTACCGCTCTCGCTACCGCTCCCAACCCCCCACTCTGCCCACCCGCTCCCTCTCCGCCCTCTCTCGCTTAGAGAGAGAGATAGAGAGGTTGTGCCTATTCCACTTCATCTTTGTGCTGTTTTGAAAATCAGCCTCTGCAGTCTATTTGCCACAGCTTGCTTCAATAGCCCTCATGTAAGGTGATCTCTTTGTTGGCACTTTGGTTTTGAGTTGTACCACAACTGTAGTCTGCACTGTACATTCACAGACAGACAGACACCACAATAGAGTCAGACAGACAGTCATTCACAAGCTTACATTTCCCATGGTTTTACAAGCACTTGTATTTTGTAAGGTTGTCAGTTCATAAACTCCATGATCATTGTTAGGGCCACAGAAGACTGTAGAGTAGGCAATGGAACCATATCTATTTCTGTTGAAATCCGTTATGATTTGCTCATGTCTTTGCTTAATTGTATTATGATTTTGCTCAGCTTGTTACGTGATGTAATCTTGGCTAAAGGACCGTGCCTAATCAGACACGGTCTTATCATCATTCAGACTCAACAGGGCTTGTCTATTTTACAGCTGAATCATAGATCCAAAAATAGCACAGAATGTGTTTTTTTTCTTCTTCTTCTGTAGGTCTCATGAGAAAGTCTGGTAAGACAGAGCTCAGCGGATCCAGTCAACGATTCTATTTTAGAACGTTGTCTAGACTAGAAGACCTTTATGCATGGGAGTGACCCACGGATACGGAACTCCAACAGTCTAGATTTAGAGGCAGTAGCTAAGGACCGTCTACCCTGACGCATTGGTTGTGTCTGTGTGTGTAAAGAGGTGAGGGTTTTCCCCTTGAATCCCAGCCAAGCATCTTGTTCAGAGCTTAAGGCCGCTACACACTTTACGCCAACGCAGTGTTGTTTTCCCACATAGTTCTACATACTTTTGTTTGGCTCATTATTTTGAAACGGACCGTACACGACTTTACAATGACTGTATACGACGCTCTGTGGCTCTGTTTTGCTTGGTGGCCTTTAGATTTTAATCATTTAGCAGATGCTCTTATAAAGAGTGACTTATAGGAGCAATTAGGGTTAAGTGACTTGCTCATGGGCACATCGAACAGATTTTTTTCACCAAGTCGGCTCGGGGATTAGAAACGGCGACCTTGCGGTTACTGACCTAACGCGTTTTACCGCTAGGCTACCTGTGCGACCCAAGAGATATGAATCTAACACAGTCGATGATGTCATCCTCTGCCTCCTATGATGTCATCTCTCTAGTGTTCTGGAGAAGAGATTGTCTGAGCCTGTAGGGGCTCTGATCTAAAGCAGTGAACTATATGGGGAATAGGGTGCCATTTGGACAGCACCAATTGTCTGGGCCTGTAAAATGTCTCTATTAGGGAGTTTTATAGGAAGCCTTTCTCTTGTAGACATACTAATTGTTCACAGCATTGTTAAGAGTGTTACCCCAAAAAAAGACTAATGAACAGCTTTGTGGCAGTATTGAATAACCACCTATTTTCACACTCGTAACATCAGCATACATAAACAGAGAAAATGGGTCGGATCATGTACACACACACACACACAGACACACACACACACACACACACACACAGACACACACACACACACACACACACACACACACACACACACACACACAGACACACACACACACACACACACACACACACACACACACACACACAGACACACAGACACACAGACACACACACACACACACACACACACACACACAGACACACACACACACACACACACACACAGACACACACACACACACACACACACACACCACACACACACACACACACACACACACACACACACACACACACACACACACACACAGACACACAGACACACAGACACACACACA
Organism: Coregonus sp. 'balchen'; assembly: GCA_902810595.1. Taxonomy (NCBI): domain Eukaryota; kingdom Metazoa; phylum Chordata; class Actinopteri; order Salmoniformes; family Salmonidae; genus Coregonus; species Coregonus sp. 'balchen'. The sequence goes on along the minus strand of LR778253.1, from coordinate 3,265,801 downwards.
CACACACACACACACACACAGACACACACACACACACACACACACACACACACACACACACACACACACACACACACACACACACACACACACACACACACACACACACACAGTGTTTAAACCACAATTGACCTCATCCAAGGCAAAGCCACATTTAGTTTTTTATTGAAGAACACATCGTACTAACATCATATCACTTTTAATCAGAGATGGAATTTTCACATTTGAGTTAAAGTAAAAGATACCTTAATAGAAAATGACTCAAGTAAAAGTGAAAGTCACCCTGTAAAATGCTACTTAAGTAAAAGTCTAAAAGCATTTGGTTTTAAATATACTTAACTATCAAAAGTAAATGTAACTTCTATCAAAAGTAAAAGTATAAATCATTTAAAAAAATCATTTTATTAAGTAAAACAGACAAAACTATTTTTTTTTTTTTTTTTTAATTTACGGATAGCCAGAGGCACGCTCCAACACTCAGACATCATTTGCAAACGAAGCATTTGTGTTTAGTGAGTCCATCAGATCAGAGGCAGTAGGGATGACCAGGGATGTTCTCTTGATAAGTGTGTGAATTGGACCATTTTCTTGTCCTGCTAAGCATTCAAAATGTAACGAGTACTTTTGGGTGTCAGGGAAAAATGTATGGAGTAAAAAGTAAAAAAATTCTAAAACAACACAGTAAAATACAGATACCCAATAAAACTACTTAAGTAGTACTTTAAAGTATTTTTACAGAAGTACTTTACACAACTGGTAATATGTTCAATTGGAGAAATCCACTGCTTTTAATTTATATAGGAAAAGTCACTTCTGTGTATCACCATGTCTGGAGATTAATTTACAAAGCAACCAAAAAACTCTCATGAATGAAAACATACTGTACATATGCCCAGTAGTGGTCCTGAAAATATGTTGTTCATTTGTTTACGGAGAGGTAGCATTGTATTTGGTCCTCTGTAGCTCAGCTGGTAGAGCATTGGCGCTTGTAACGCCAGGGTAGTGGGTTCGATCCCCCGGGACCACCCATACGTAAAAATGTATGCACACATGACTGTAAGTCGCTTTGGATAAAAGCGTCTGCTAAATGGCTTATTATTATTATTAAAAATCACTGGTTGTGATAACATGTCTGTTGCATCACTTGGTCGTCCCCTGTTTTCTGCCTAGGGTCGATGAGTGAACCTCACTACTCAGCTTCTTCTCAGGTCAAACCAAATTGATGAATCACAGGGATGGAAGCTAGAAGACTTCAACTCACGTGTGATCGCCACAGGCGCACCCATACTATAAAAATGTAATGTAAAACCCAGTTTAATGATGAACTAATGATGAACTAATTTGACTTTTTCTTCTAATCTTGAGGAAACATGTCGGGCAACATGGACAGTGAACACCCTTGGGAAGCCTAACTATACGGAAGCCCTCGGAAGCTTCTCTTGATTAGAAAAATAAGACTGAACCACAGTGGCATCATTAGGGCTGTTTTTTTGATGAACCGTTTGACGGTCCAATAAAATAAAATAAATACATACATATATTTTTTAAAATTATATATTATTTTGGGGTCGATTTCAAAAAGCGAGCAGTCAGCAGTGGATGAGGTGGAGAGGACAGCACAGCCAGAAAGTCAAAGTGCAACAGCAGAGTTGGTGGTAGCTAACTAGCTAGTCTCCCTCAGCATTAGGGTTGGCTAATGCTAATAAGCTAGCGTTAGCGCTCTGCGTCTTTAAAGCTATTGGGTGTCAGTCAGAGGTTGGTTGACAAAAACGTCACGAAAAATGATGTGCACGTATCGATGTGGCCGGAAGATATAAGTTTGTTATGATTCTGAACGGTCAGATAGCTAGCAACAATGACCAGACGCTGCCATGTGAGGAATCGTAGGTGGCTTGTTTCAGCTCCGTTGTATCTTGTTATTGACACCATGTCTTGTTTTGAGGGGTTTGGACTTATGTCACGTCTATGCTAATATGGCTAATGATCGCTAGCTAGCTAACCAACAACTGGAACAATGTATTTGAGACAACAAGTGCTCAGTGTGCAAATGTATTTATGTTATCAATAAACATTGGAGACGAAATATAGTTGACATGTTGACAAAAAAAAAAAAAAAAAAAAAAAAATGTTGTCAACAGCCAACCCCATCTGTTTTGCCCCAACGTTTTTTTGTTGTTGTTGCTAAACAACCAACCCGTCTATAACTCATGATATTATGAAAAGTGTTTATTTCCAGCGAGTGTATTTGATGGGTTTTCGTTTCTGTAGCTAGCTTGGCTGGTTAGCCACTTTGCTAGCCACTGGCTGGCTAGCTAGCTAGCTGAGACCGAAGAGATGAGAGAACGTTTTTCTGACTGAAGCACATATCTTCTGACAGTGACACAGTGCTCCCCTGTGGAGTAAAGATTAACTTTACTACAACTAGATAATTAACCCTGTTTAAAATGGGCAATGTTGAGGTGGTAAATACTAAATGAAATTAATCAGAGGTCTCATAACCTATTCCATTCTACAGGTAAACATGCTTGACTATTTCCATATACTGTGAGGGAAAAAAGTATTTGATCCCCTGCTGATTTTGTACGTTTGCCCACTGACTAAGAAATGATCAGTCTATAATTTTAATGGTAGTGTCACGATCGTCTAATGAGGGAGACCAAGGCGCAGCGTTGCGGGTGAACATATTTATATTTATTACTAGATCACACGATCAAAACAAAGAACGAAACGTGAAGTCCTTCGATACCAAACCAAAAGGAACAAGAAACCACAAAACACAAAGTGCAAGACAAACAGTTAAATATGGCTCCCAATCAGAGACACCCAGCTGACACTCGTTGCCTCTGATTGGGAGTCACTCAGCCCAACATAGAAAATTAAACATAGACTTACACACCCTGGCTCAACATAACATAGTCCCCAGAGCCAGGGCGTGACAGTACCCCCCCCCCAAAGGCGCGGACTCCGGCCGCGCCAAACAACCACAACAGGGGAGGGACCGGGTGGGCACTCCGCCTCGGCGGCGGATCCGGCTCCGGACATGACCCAGGCACGGGTTGTGCTGGACTGACGACGCACACCCCTGGCTTGATGCGTGGAGGAGGAACGGGCCGGACCGGGCTGACGAAGCGCACCCCTGACTTGGTGCGGGGAGCAGGAATGAGCCGGACCGGGCTGACGACGCACACCACTGACCCGGTGCGGGGAGCTTGGACGGGCCGGACCGGGCTGGCGACGCGCACCACAGACTTGGTGCGGAGAGCAGGAACGGGCCGGACAGGGCTGACGACGCACACCACTGGCTTGGTGCGGGAAGCTTGGATGGGCCGGACTGGGCTGGCGACGCGCACCACAGACTTGGTGCGGAGAGCAGGAACGGGCCGTGCCGGACTGACGACGCACACCACTGGCTTGGTGCGGGAAGCTTGGATGGGCCGGACTGGGCTGGCGACGCGCACCACAGACTTGGTGCGGAGAGCAGGAACGGGCCGGGCTGGGCTGTCGACGCACACCACTGGCTTGGTGCGGGAAGCTTGGATGGGCCGGACTGGGCTGGCGACGCGCACCACAGACTTGGTGCGGAGAGCAGGAACGGGCCGTGCCGGACTGACGACGCACACCACTGGCTTGGTGCGGGAAGCTTGGATGGGCCGGACTGGGCTGGCGACGCGCACCACAGACTTGGTGCGGAGAGCAGGAACGGGCCGGGCTGGGCTGTCGACGCACACCACTGACAGGTGGGAATGGCAGGAACAGGGTCCCCCTGCTCAAGAAAGCACATATACAGGGCCGTCTAAAGTTTGCCAATGAACATCTGAATGATTCAGAGGAGAACTGGGTGAAAGTGTTGTGGTCAGATGAGACCAAAATCGAGCTCTTTGGCATCAACTCAACTCGCCGTGATTGGAGGAGGAGGAATGCTGCCTATGACCCCAAGAACACCATCCCCACCGTCAAACATGGAGGTGGAAACATTATGCTTTTGGGGGTGTTTTTCTGCTAAGGGGACAGGACAACTTCACCGCATCAAAGGGACGATAGACGGGGCCATGTACCGTCAAATCTTGGGTGAGAACCTCCTTCCCTCAGCCAGGGCATTGAACATGGGTCATGGATGGGTATTCCAGCATGACAAAGACCCAAAACACTCGGCCAAGGCAACAAAGGAGTGGCTCAAGAAGAAGCACATTAAGGTCCTGGAGTGGCCTAGCCAGTCTCCAGACCTTAATCCCATAGAAAATCTGTGGAGGGAGCTGAAGGTTTGAGTTGCCAAACGTCAGCCTCGAAACCTTAATGACTTGGAGAAGATCTGCAAAGAGGAGTGGAACAAAAATCCCTCCTGAGATGTGTGCAAACCTGGTGGCCAACTACAAGAAACATCTGACCTCTGTGATTGCCAACAAGGGTTTTGCCACCAAGTACTAAGTCATGTTTTGCAGAGGGGTCAAATACTTATTTCCCTCATTACAATGCAAATCAATTTATAAATTTTTGACATGCGTTTTTCTGGATTTTTTTTTTGTTATTCTGTCTCTCACTGTTCAAATAAACCTACCATTAAAATGATAGACTGATCATGTCTTTGTCAGTGGGCAAACGTACAAAATCAGCAGGGGATCAAATACTTTTTTCCCTCACTGTAGGCTATGTAACTATTTGTTAAAAAAGGCAAATTATTTAATTGAGCTTTTATTTGTATTACTCTTAGCTACTGACTTTCTCTATTGTTGCCAATAGGTTAACTTGCATTTAATCAACATTTAATTTCACTGTGTATCACGTGTATATGACAAATAAATAAACTTGAACTTAGAAGGAATGGCAGCCAGAAAAAGAGAGGAAAAGATAGCCAGCTTTGAGTTGATTGTACAGTGCCTTCAGAAAATATTCCTGCCTCTATAGGAAGAGTCTTGGTTGCTATAGGAAGAGTCTTGGTTGTTCCAAACTTTTTCCATTTAAGAATGATGAAGGCCACTGTGTTCTTGGGGACATTCATTGCTGATTTTTTAGTACCCTTCCCCAGATCTGTGCCTCGACACAATCCTGTCTCGGAGCTCTACGGACAATTCCTTCGACCTCATGGCTTGGTTCTTGCTCTGACATGCACTGTCAACTGTGGGACCTTATATAGACATTTGTGTGCCTTTCCAAATCATGTCCAATCAATTGAATTTACCACAGGTGGACTCCAATCAAGTTGTGGAAACATCTCAACGATCTGCAGAGAAGATCAATGGAAACAGGATGCACATGAGCTCAATTTCGAATCTCATAGCAAAGGGTCAGAATACTTAAGTAAATATTTATTTTAATTTGCAATACATTTGCAAAAAAATTATAAAAACCTGTTTTCGCTCTGTCAATATGGGGGTATTGATGAGGATTTAAAAATTTTTTAATCCAATTTTAGAATAAGGCTGTAACGTAACAAAATGTGGAAAAAGTCAAGTGGTCTTAAGAAAGCGCAGGAAATATATATATTTTTTGGACACATATTTAACCTCTTATTTTTTGGGCCACAAAACTACCTCCATACTTCCATTTTTTTTGTATTCAGACGAGTCCCGTGACACTTTCCATAGTGGGGTTATATTAGTGTTTGTAGGCCAAACTGTTCGGACGCTACAGACAGAAGTTGGCACATGAGCAGTAAGGCCAAATAAAATTGTTCTGATATTTTTGTATATATATTTTTTAGTGCTTCAAGGGGTCTTAAAATTCAAAATCACATAGCAAAATGATCGTTGGTATGACTTTCTTAAAACAATAACTGAAAAAGATCTAATCTCGCAATGTTCATCTCAAAGAGCACCAAATTGCTATTGAAATTCCTTTATTTTTTTTGCCGGGGGAGGAAGTCCCCGGACCCCCCCCTACTGGCTTTGGGCTAAGCCCCAGATGTCTTCAAATCCTATAAAGGCACCTGCTAAATGACCCCAGAACTCTGATGCTGTAATATTAAAATAATAGCCAATAGAAAGAAACGGAAAGACTGTGTCTCCCTCCCATTCATTCTTCTTGGAGCTGATGATTGATGTGATTGTGTGTGTGTGATATGATAGCCTTTCTAATTTCACACATGATTGAGTCCCTATTGTTTGTAATGAACCAGCCTTCCTGAATATTGCAATTGACTGGCTGACTGACTGGTGGGCACAATGGCTGCCATTCTACTGTTGGCTCCCTGGACCCATTTATCATTGTACCCGGCCCATGATAGAGATTACTGCACACATACACACACACACACGGGAGTGCCATGGCAGTCTGGTTTCTGGCTGGTCTGTCATGGATGAGAGTGTTCTCTCCACAAGGAGTCATTCACACAGTCTTAATTGACCACCAGCAATCACTCAACAGATTTATGGACTCTTTGAACTAATAGTCACTGGGGATATGAGGCTCTCCGAGGAGTGTGGCCTGCCCAGAGCTACCCGTTGTACGGAGAGGAGAGGGCAGTGGGGAGAGAGCCTGGAGAGGGCAGTGGGGAGAGAGCCTGGAGAGGGCAGTGGGGAGAGAGCAGTGGGGAGAGAGCCTGGAGAGACTGGAGGTTGTCGCTATACAGTCATAAATTCTGTCTCTTAAACACTGACCTCAATGGGAAACACTGAATATAGAATGCAGGACGCATTCACGGGAGACAGTGATATCAACATTTTACATTTTACGTTTTACATTTACATTACATTTTAGTCATTTAGCAGACGCTCTTATCCAGAGCGACTTACAGGAGCAATTAGGGTTAAGTGCCTTGCTCAAGGGCACATCGACAGATTTTTCACCTAGTCGGCTCGGGGATTAGAACCAGCGACCTTTCGGTTACTGGCACAACGCTCTTAACCACTAAGCTACCTGCCGCCCCACATTTTACATTTTAGTCATTTAGCAGACGCTAAATAAAAGGACTAGGGTGAACTGGATCTTAGACTGGGTTGAGGATTGAGAATGTTGTGCATCTGTTAGAATGCAGGTTGAACACCAGGTTTCCAGTTCTTGTATTTTCTAACTAAAACTAAAGGCAGAGAACGAGGACACTGGAGGGATGGATGGAGATACTGTACGAAAGGGCTGATAAAGGTGTGATAAGTTGTCTTGATGTGGTGATCTGGAGAGACAAGGGAAACATTAGGAGACAAGGGAAACATTAGGAGACAAGGGAAACATTAGGAGACAAGGGAAACATTAGGAGACAAGGGAAACATTAGGAGACAATGGAAACATTAGGAGACAAGGGAAACATTAGGAGACAAGGGAAACATTAGGAGACAAGGGAAACATTAGGAGACAAGGGAAACATTAGGAGACAAGGGAAACATTAGGAGACAATGTAAACATTAGGAGACAAGGGAAACATTAGGAGACAAGGGAAACATTAGGAGACAAGGGAAACATTAGGAGACAAGGGAAACATTAGGAGACAAGGGAAACATTAGGAGACAAGGGAAACATTAGGAGACAAGGGAAACATTAGGAGACAAGGGAAACATTAGGAGACAAGGGAAACATTAGGAGACAAGGGAAACATTAGGAGACAAGGGAAACATTAGGAGACAAGGGAAACATTAGGAGCACATACAGTAAAGGTACAGATATGACAAAGTAGTGCCAGAATATAGAACTACAATCTGAAGAGACCGCCAGGAGAATATAGAACTACAAACAGAAGAGACTGCCAGGAGAATATAGAACTACAATCTGAAGAGACCGCCAGGAGAATATAGAACTACAAACAGAAGAGACTGCCAGGAGAATATAGAACTACAAACTGAATAGACTGCCAGGAGAATATAGAACTACAAACTGAAGAGACTGCCAGGAGAATATAGAACTACAAACTGAAGAGACTGCCAGGAGAATATAGAACTACAAACAGAAGAGACTGCCAGGAGAATATAGAACTACAAACTGAATAGACTGCCAGGAGAATATAGAACTACAAACAGAAGAGACTGCCAGGAGAATATAGAACTACAAACTGAATAGACTGCCAGGAGAATATAGAACTACAAACTGAAGAGACTGCCAGGAGACTAGAACTACAAACTGAATAGACTGCCAGGAGAATATAGAACTACAAACTGAAGAGACTGCCAGGAGAATATAGAACTACAAACTGAAGAGACTGCCAGGAGAATATAGAACTACAAACTGAATAGACTGCCAGGAGAATATAGAACTACAAACTGAAGAGACTGCCAGGAGAATATAGAACTACAAACAGAAGAGACTGCCAGGAGAATATAGAACTACAAACTGAATAGACTGCCAGGAGAATATAGAACTACAAACTGAAGAGACTGCCAGGAGACTAGAACTACAAACTGAATAGACTGCCAGGAGAATATAGAACTACAAACTGAAGAGACTGCCAGGAGAATATAGAACTACAAACTGAAGAGACTGCCAGGAGAATATAGAACTACAATCTGGAGAGACTGCCAGGAGAATATAGAACTACAAACTGAAGAGACTGCCAGGAGAATATAGAACTACAAACTGAAGAGACTGCTAGGAGAATATAGAACTACAAACTGAAGAGACTGCTAGGAGAATATAGAACTACAAACTAAAGAGACTGCCAGGAGAATATAGAACTACAAACTAAAGAGACTGCCAGGAGAATATAGAACTACAAACTGAAGAGACTGCTAGGAGAATATAGAACTACAAACTGAAGAGACTGCCAGGAGACTAGAACTACAAACTGAATAGACTGCCAGGAGAATATAGAACTACAAACTGAAGAGACTGCTAGGAGAATATAGAACTACAAACTGAAGAGACTGCCAGGAGAATATAGAACTACAAACTGAAGAGACTGCCGGGAGACTAGAACTACAATCTGAAGAGACTGCTAGGAGAATATAGAACTACAAACTGAAGAGACTGCTAGGAGAATATAGAACTACAAACTGAAGAGACTGCCAGGACAATATAGAACTACAAACTGAAGAGACTGCTAGGAGAATATAGAACTACAAACTGAAGAGACTGCCAGGAGAATATAGACCTACAAACTGAAGAGACTGCCAGGAGAATATAGAACTACAAACTGAAGAGACTGCCAGGAGAATATAGAACTACAAACTGAAGAGACTACAGGGAGAATATAGAACTACAAACTGAAGAGACTACAGGGAGAATATAGAACTACAAACTGAAGAGACTGCTAGGAGAATATAGAACTACAAACTGAAGAGACTGCTAGGAGAATATAGAACTACAAACTGAATAGACTACAGGGAGAATATAGAACTACAAACTGAAGAGATTGACGGGAGAATATAGAACTACAAACTGAAGAGACTGCCAGGAGAATATAGAACTACAAACTGAAGAGACTGCCAGGAGAATATAGAACTACAAACTGAATAGACTGCCAGGATAATATAGAACTACAAACTGAATAGACTGCCAGGAGAATATAGAACTACAAACTGAATAGACTGCCAGGATAATATAGAACTACAAACTGAAGAGACTACAGGGAGAATAGAACAGAACTAAACTCAGCAAAAAGTAGTCCCCTGTAGCTCAGTTGGTAGAGCATGGCGCTTGCAACGCCAGGGTTGTGGGTTTGTTTCCCACGGGGGGCCAGTATGAAAATGTATGTAAGTCGCTCTGGATAAGAGCGTCTGCTAAATGACTAAACTGTAAATGTAAAAAAAGAAACATCCTGTCAACTGTATTTATTTTCAGCAAACTTAACATGTGTAAATATTTGTATGAACATAATAAGATTCAACAACTGAGACATAAACTGAACAAGTTCCACAGACATGTGACTGACAGAAATTGAATAATGTGTCGCTGAACAAAGGGGGGGTCAAAATCTAAAGTAACAGTCAGTATCTGGTGTGGCCACCAGCTGAATTTTCAGACACTGCTAGAACATCAGGGTTGGCGGAGTGTGCTAACGCAGTGAATGACTCAAACTTAGGGAGGGGGCTTCTGATGTTAACATGCAAGAAACCAAGGCTTTTACGGTTACAGAAGTCAACAAATGATAGCGCCTGGGGAGTAGGAGTGATACTGGGGGCTACAGGGCCTGGGTTAACCTCTACATCACCAGAGGAACAGAGGAGGAGTAGAATAAGGATACGGCTAAAGGCTTTAAGAACTGGTCTTCTAGTGCGTTGGGTACAGAGAATAAAAGGGGCAGATTTCCGGGCGTTGTAAAATAGATTCAGGGCATTATGTACAGACGAGGATATGGAAGGATATGACTACAGTGGAGGTAAACCTAAGCGTTGGGTAGTGATGAAAGAGATAGCATCACTGGAGGCACCGATTGAGCTGGTGTCCGCGTGTGTGGGGGGTGGGACAAAGGTGCTATCTGAGGCAGGTTGAGCGGGACTGGGGGCTCTACAGTGAAATTGTATAATAAGAACTAACCGAAACAGCAATAAGCAAGGCATATTGACATGGGAGAGAGGCATAAAGCAATCACAGGTGTTATTAGAGAGAGCTAAGACAACAACTGGTAATGGCGACGAAAGTTTGGGCTGAGGCTAAACAGATAAACAGGACAGATAAACAGGACAGGGTACCGTGTAAAGGAACAGTCCAGCAGGCATCAGCTGTGTAGCTGAGTGATCATAAGGTCCAGTGAACAGCAATAAGTATGTCCGGGAGCAGTTCGATGGCTGCAGTTCGATGGCTGCTATGGCACAGGCGAGCAGGAGGCACGGCTGTTGATTGAGTGTGCTAGCGGGCCGGGGCTAGCAGTCGCAACGGGAAGCCTGTTGAAACCACATCAGGCGATTACGTCGGCACACCAGTCGTGATGGATCGGCGGGGCTCCGTGTCGACACTAGGAGGTCCCGTCCGGTTGACAGACAGGTAGATAGCTGGGAGATGGGCCTGGCTCGAGGCTAGCTCAAGGCTAACTGGTGCTAGCTTCGGGACAGTGGTGATTAGCCAACAATAACATCCATTCGGTCGCAGCTAGCTAGTTGCGATGATCTGGTGTTAAAGGTCCAGTGATTCAGTGATTCCGGCAGAAAATCCGATATGTTCTGTGTCGGTAGCGCGCTCTGCAGACTGGCCGATAATTGTCCAGGCTAGAGCTGGCTGGTAGATAGTGCAGGCCACGGCCACAGACAATGGTTAAAACCGCTAACGGTGGCTAATAGCAAGTAGCTAGCAAGTAGCTAGTTAGCTGGCTAGCTGGCTAGTTTCAGCCGGTTCTAGATAAAAAGGTATAAGAAATAATAGAATCCGTTCCACATTGGATGAGGCGGGTTGCAGGAAAGTATATTTAGTTGAAGGATGAAAAGTGAGATTGAGAAATATTTACGAAAAAGACAAGAAAACTAAAGAAACAGGCTATTTACATGAACACACTACAGAATACACGACCACACTGCTACGCCATCTTGGATTATTTTGCATTAAGTACTGCAGTGCATCTCCTCCACATGGACTGCACCAGATTTGCCAGTTCTTGCTGTGAGATGTTACCCCACTCTTCCACCAAGGCTCCTGGAAGTTCCCGGACATTTCTGGGGGGAATGGCCCTAGCCCTCACACTCTGATCCAACAGGTCCCAGATGTGCTCAATGGGATTGAGATCTGGGCACTTCGCTGGCCATGGCAGAACACTGACATTCCTGTCTTGCAGGAAATCACGCACAGAACGAGCAGTATGGCTGGTGGCATTGTCATGCTGGAGGGTCATGTCAGGATGAGCCTGCAGGAAGGGTACCACATGAGGGAGGAGGATGTCTTCCCTGTAACGCACAGCGTTGAGATTGCCTGCAATGACAACAAGCTCAGTCTGATGATGCTGTGACACACCGCCCCAGACCATGTCGGACCCTCCACCTCCAAATTGATCCTGCTCCAGAGTACAGGCCTCGGTGTAATGCTCATTCCTTCGACGACCTGCCTTACAACAGGCCTACAAGCCCTCAGTCCAGCCTCTCTCAGCCTATTGCGGACAGTCTGAGCACTGATGGAGGGATTGTGCGTTCCTGGTGTAACTCGGGCAGTTGTTGTTGCCATCCTGTACCTGTCCCACAGGTGTGATGTTCGGATGTACCGATCCTGTGCAGGTGTTGTTACACGTGGTCTGCCATTGCGATGACGATCAGCTGTCCGTCCTGTCTCCCTGTAGCGCTGTCTTAGGCGTCTCACAGTACGGACATTGCAATTTATTGCCCTGGCCACATCTGCAGTCCTCATGCCTCCTTGCACATGCCTAAGGCACGTTCATGCAGATGAGCAGGGACCCTGGGAATCTTTCCTTCTGTGTTTTTCAGAGTCAGTAGAAAGGCCTCTTTAGTGTCCTAAGTTTTCATAACTGTGACCTTAATTGCATACCATCTGTAAGCTGTTAGTGTCTTAACGACCATTCCACAGGTGCATGTTCATTAATTGTTTATGGTTCATTGAACAAGCATGGGAAACAGTGTTTAAACCCTTAACAATGAAGATCTGTGAAGTTATTCGGATTTTTACGAATTATCTTTTAAAGACAGGGTCCTGAAAAAGTTTACAAACTGAAGAGACTGCTAGGAGACTACCGGGAGAATATATAACTACAAACTGAGACTCCCATGTGACTACAGGGAGAATAGAACTACAAACTGGAGAGACTGCTAGGAGAATATAGAACTACAATCTGAAGAGACTGCTAGGAGAATATAGAACTACAATCTGAAGAGACTACTAGGAGAATATAGAACTACAAACTGAAGAGACTGCCGGGAGAGTATAGAACTACAATCTGAAGAGACTACTAGGAGAATATAGAACTACAAACTGAAGAGACAGCTAGGAGAATATAGAACTACAAACTGAAGAGATTGACGGGAGAGTATAGAACTACAGTCTGGAGAGACTACTAGGAGACAGACAGGAGAAATTAGAACTACAATCTGAAGAGACTGCCAGGAGACTACAGGGAGAATATAACAGAACTACAAAGGAGCATTAGCATTGAGATATATATATATATATATATATATATATATATATATATATATATATATATATATATATATATATATATATAAGGCTAGGGCCACCCTGTGCCATCACCAAGCAAACTGTTCAAGTGTGTAGGAAGGAGCATGCTGCTTATATGGGGAATGAAAAGGTAGAGGAGAGGTGATTAGGGAGTGGGAACAGGTGTGGAGGGAAGGGGTGTGGCCTGGGGTAATTGTATTCCAGTGCCCTGGCTCTTCACAATAAAGGCGCGTTTGTGAATATGTGTTTATTCACTGTTTGCAGCGATATCAACTATCTGTCCTCTAGCGTTGGTCTATACACTAAGTTCTTTTGACGACAGTCTTTCATCTTTTATACTTTACATGACCTAGTTTGGCCCAGAAAGACACTCATAAAGATGTCTCGGGTCTCCTGTAGCTCAGTTAGTCGAGCATGGCGCTTGCAACGCCAGTGTTGTGGGTTAGATTCCCCACGGGGGGCCAGTATGAAAAATGTACGCACTCACTAACTTGTAAATTGCTCTGGATAAGAGTGTCTGCTAAATGACTAAAATTTAAAATCTGTATCAGCTGGAGGAGGAGGGGCCACACAGAAGAGGGGGTTGTCCGTCCATATGGTCTAATCCGCTTTAGAAAACAACGGCAACAACACACTGCAAAACAGAACAAGACAATCTTCTGTTATGTACTCTCATACTGTAGTGTCCTTCCTGTGGTCTCATGGTGTTCCCTCCCACTCTTCTGTGGTCTCATGGTGTTCCCTCTCACTCTCCTGTGGTCTCATGGTGTTCCCTCTCACTCTCCTGTGGTCTCATGGTGTTTCCTCCCACTCTCCTGTGGTCTCATGGTGTTCCCTCTCACTCTCCTGTGGTCTCATGGTGTTCCCTCTCACTCTCCTGTGGTCTCATGGTGTTCCCTCTCACTCTCCTGTGGTCTCATGGTGTTTCCTCCCACTCTCCTGTGGTCTCATGGTGTTCCCTCCCACTCTCCTGTGGTCTCATGGTGTTCCCTCCCACTCTCCTGTGGTCTCATGGTGTATGACATGATATTCAGCATGGTGGTTCAGGGGACAAGACATGGCGAACGTTCCTATGTGTCTTTGCGTGACCTGAAAAATACAACATGTGTGTCGTGGCACGTATTAGAAGCCCCAACCCATCTGTTTACTGCTGGCCCCCTGCATCTGGACCCCACTAATACCTTATAATCCCGAGGATGCCATACTGCACCACCCAATCCCACTAGACAAGCCGGGTCATTTCTCCACACACAGAGAAAGTGAAGACTGGCGAGCGTCCCAGGCATCGCTGCAGCCATCCTAAATATAGCCCTATACGTTGTCCGCCTGAACATTTGTGAAGGATACTACTGGATACTTGTGTGTGAGGTAAGAAACATTTTTTTGATGTTGTTTTTGTTTTTTGTTTTCTGGTGATACATTATGAACACCATGATGTGGGTCCGTTGTTCATACATCCTGGTATGTAACCCACATTGTTGGAGAGAAATACACACATTCCTTCCAATAGTATATAATGTCTTGTTTGTGCTTTTGTCCCAAACCACTATATAACTGCTTGTTGTGAGCGCTGCCCAGACCTGCTGATGGGATAGGGCTCCATGCTGCACCATGGAGTAGGGTTGGGTCGGAACGCTGTGTGTGTGTGTGTGTGTGTGTTTGTGTGTGTGTCTGTGTGTTTGTGTCTGTGTGTGTCTGTGTTTGTGTGTGTCTGTGTGTGTGTCTGTGTTTGTGTGTGTGTATGTGTCTCTCTCTCTGTGTGTGTGTGTCTGTGTGTGTGTCTGTGTGTGTGTGTGCCTCCCTCATAGCAGAGACAGCAACAGACTAATGGGTTTGTGTTACACTGCTAAATCACGTCGAACCTCAAGCCGTGAACCGCCCAGCTCCCAGCTAATGTTTCTGATACTTGAACAGCAAGAGATGGTGGGTGCCAAATCTTCTGTGTTCGTACTGTTGTCTCTGACAACTCGAACACGTTGACTTTCTCACATAGAGACTCACTGCTGGGCCAGGGATGATCTCTCTCATATTATGTCTATATACAGTGTTGTAACGATGTGCAAATAGTTAAAGTACAAAAGGGAAAATAAATAAACATAAATATGGGTTGTATTTACAATGGTGTTTGTTCTTCACTGGTTGCCCTTTTCTTGTGGCAACAGGTCACAAATCTTGCTGCTGTGATGACACACTGTGATATTTCACCCAATAATATGGGAGTTTATCCAAATTTGATTTGTTTTCTAATTCTTTGTGGGTCTGTGTAATCTGAGGGAAACATGTGTCTATAATATGGTCATACATTTGGCAGGAGGTTAGGAAGTGCAGCTCAGTTTCCACCTCATTTTGTGGGCAGTGTGCACATCGCCTGTCTTCTCTTGAGAGCCAGGTCTGTCTACGGCGGCCTCTCTCAATAGCAAGACTATGCTCACTGAGTCTGTACACAGTCAAAGCTTTCCTTAAGTTTGGGTCAGTCACAGTGGTCAGGTACTCTCTGTTTAGGGCCAAATAGCGTTCTAGTTTGCTCTGTTTTTTTTTGTTAATTCTTTCCAATGTGTCAAGTAATTATATTTTTAGTTTTCTCATGGTTTGGTTTGGTCTAATTGTGTTGCTGTCCCGTGGCTCTGTGGGGTCTGTTTGTGAACAGAGCACCGAGGAATCTCTGTCTCTGTCTCTGTCTTTGTCTCTCTGTCTCTCATTGACTACACACATGTTGTTTCCTCATTAGCCCTCCTCCTCCTCCTCAGGTCCCAGGGTTGTGGAGACAGACGGTGGGTGGGACTGTACTATACTATACTGTAGGTAAACTAATGGCTGGCTAGATGGATAGACTTGGACAGCTCTCCACAGGCAGGCTGCAGAGGGAGAGGGATTTTCTGGAGTGATTTTGGGTGGAGACAGACAGCGGTGTAGTGTGGAGCTACATAGTGTAGACTTAGAGAGAGAGAGACAGTTAGACAGACAGAGCGAGAGACAGTTAGACAGAGACAGAGAGAGAGACAGTTAGACAGACAGAGAGAGAGACAGAGAGAGAAAGACAGTTAGACAGACAGAGAGAAAGACAGTTAGACAGACAGAGAGAAAGACAGTTAGACAGACAGAGAGAAAGACAGTTAGACAGACAGAGAGAAAGACAGTTAGACAGACAGAGAGAAAGACAGTTAGACAGACAGAGAGAAAGACAGTTAGACAGACAGAGAGAAAGACAGTTAGACAGACAGAGAGAAAGACAGTTAGACAGACAGAGAGAAAGACAGTTAGACAGACAGAGAGAGAGACAGTTAGATAGACAGAGAGAGAGACAGAGAAGGAAAGAAAAGTTAGACGGACAGAGAGAGAGAGAGGGAGACAATTAGACATAGAGAGAGAGAGCGACAGACAGACAGAGAGACAGAGAGAAATATGCGTACCCCACCCTGGGCTTGTGATCAACTCTGTGAGCGCAGTCTTTATTATGCAGACAGAGATTGATACCCAGGGATCGTATTTCTAGGGGTTCCTCTTGCAAAAGCTTTTTGCCAATTTTTCTGAGGTTTGGGAATAAATAAGGATTTCAATCCACATAGTTCTCTTTCAATGATTTTATATATATTTTTTCAATAAATGCTGGCTGTAGGCTACTAAATCCACACCAATTAAAAAAAAGTACCTATTTTCACAAAACGTCTATCCTACTTGCTCAAGATGACCTGTAGGTAAACACCTTGTTGATAATAATTTAATGTTTGTGTTTATTGTGTGACCTTTTCAAAAGCCAGGAAGAGGAAGGCACTACAGTAGGACTACAGGGAACATAAACTATGTGGTCTGGTAATAGCTGTTGGCACTGCTGAACTGGACTGGTCCTGTGTAGCTCAACTGGTTAGAGCGCAGCGCTTGTAACGCCAAGGTAGTGGGTTCGATCCCCGGGACCACCCATACACAAAAAAATAATAATTATGCACGCATGACTGTAAGTCGCGTTGGATAAAAGCGTCTGCTAAATGGCATATTATTATTATACATGCTGTTGGTGTGATAAAGCAGTTCCACAGACAGACAGTCAGCTTGCTATATTTGACCAACTCTCTGATGAATGTTTCCAGTGATTTGAGACTATTTCTATGCATTCGTTTGACGATCCAGCAGTACAATGACAGGGAGTTCTGACCTGAGCTGTATCAGATTGTAGAGACCTGTAACCGTGAGCCAGCATAGACCAACAGTCCAGTTAAATCAGTCACAGTGAGCCATCATAGACCCACATCCCCAGTTAAATCAGTCACAGTGAGCCAGCATAGACCCACAGTCCAGTTAAATCAGTCACAGTGAGCCAGCATAGACCCACAGTCCAGTTAAATCAGTCACAGTGAGCCATCACAGACCCATAGTCCAGTTAAATCAGTCACAGTGAGCCATCAAAGACCCACATCCCCAGTTAAATCAGTCACAGTGAGCCAGCATAGACCCACAGCTCAGTTAAATCAGTCACAGTGAGCTAGTATAGACTTACAGCTCAGTTAAATCAGTCACAGTGAGCCAGCATAGACACACAGCCCAGTTAAATCAGTCACAGTGAGCCAGCATAGACCCACAGCCCAGTTAAACCAGTCACAGCGAGCCAGCATAGACCAACAGCCCAGTTAAATCAGTCGCAGTGAGCCAGCATAGACCCACAGCCCAGTTAAATCAGTCACAGTGAGCCAGCATAGACCCACAGTCCAGTTAAATCAGTCACAGTGAGCCAGCATAGACCCACAGCCCAGGTAAATCAGTCACAGTGAGCCATCATAGACCCACAGCCCAGTTAAATCAGTCACAGTGAGCCATCACAGACCCACATCCCCAGTTAAATCAGTCACAGTGAGCCATCATAGTCCTAAAGCCCAGTTAAATCAGTCACAGTGAGCCAGCATAGACACACAGCCCAGTTATCAGTCACAGTGAGCCAGCATAGACCCACAGCCCAGTTAAACCAGTCACAGCGAGCCAGCATAGACCAACAGCCCAGTTAAATCAGTCGCAGTGAGCCATCATAGACCCACATCCCAGTTAAACCACTCACAGTGAGCCAGCATAGACCCACAGCCCAGTTAAATCAGTCACAGTGAGCCAGCATAGACCCACAGCCCAGTTAAATCAGTCACAGTGAGCCAGCATAGACCCACAGCCCAGTTAAACCAGTCACAGTGAGCCAGCATAGACCCACAGCTCAGTTAAATCAGTCACAGTGAGCCATCATAGACCCACATCCCCAGTTAAATCAATCACAGTGAGCCAGCATAGACCCACAGCCCAGTTAAATCAGTCACAGTGAGCCAGCATAGACCCATAGCCCAGTTAAACAAGTCACAGTGAGCCAGCATAGACCCACAGCCCAGTTAAATCAGTCACAGTGAGCCAGCATAGACCCACAGCCCAGTTAAATCAGTCACAGTGAGCCAGCATAGACCCACAGCTCAGTTAAATCAGTCACAGTGAGCCAGCATAGACCTACAGCCCAGTTAAATCAGTCACAGTGAGCCAGCATAGACCCACAGCCCAGTTAAATCAGTCACAGTGAGCCAGCATAGAACCACAGCCCAGTTAAATCAGTCACAGTGACCTAGCATAGACCCACAGCCCAGTTAAATCAGTCACAGTGAGCCAGCATAGACCCACAGCTCAGTTAAATCAGTCACAGTGAGCCAGCATTGACCCACAGCCCAGTTAAATCAGTCACAGTGAGCCAGCATAGACCCACAGCCCAGTTAAACCAGTCACAGTGAGCCAGCATAGACCCACAGTCCAGTTAAATCAGTCACAGTGAGCCAGCATAGACCCACAGCCCAGTTAAATCAGTCACAGTGAGCCAGCATAGACCCACAGCTCAGTTAAATCAGTCACAGTGAGCCAGCATAGACCCACAGCTCAGTTAAACCAGTCACAGTGAGCCAGCATAGACCCACAGCCCAGTTAAATCAGTCACAGTGAGCCAGCATAGACCCACAGCTCAGTTAAATCAGTCACAGTGAGCCAGCATAGACCCACAGCTCAGTTAAATCAGTCACAGTGAGCCAGCATAGACCCACAGCCCAGTTAAACCAGTCACAGTGAGCCAGCATAGACCCACAGCCCAGTTAAACCAGTCACAGTGAGCCAGCATAGACCCACAGCCCAGTTAAATCAGTCACAGTGAGCCAAAATAGACCCACAGCCCAGTTAAATCTACATCCATTTATTCAGACCAGACCATGATAAGATGTATTTGTTTCAATCTCTAGCTATAGTAGAATGCACTGCTTTCACTGAAAACTGAGCTACTGATTGGTCAGAGGGGAAGGAGGGAGGGGAAGGAGACAGAATATGCATGAGGGAGGAAGAGGAGGCTCGGCATTTGTATTTGATTCATTGTCCCAGTAGGTCTTTAGGGATCAGAGAGAGGGAATCACCCAGGCTGACAGAGAAGGTGTTTAGAGATCACCAGCAGCAGAGAGATGGAATCATCTGGAGGGAATCATCTGACCCAGGCTGTGAGATTGGGGGAGGGAGGGAGAGAGAGAGAGAGAGAGAGAGAGAGAGAGAGAGAGAGAGAGAGAGAGAGAGAGAGAGAGAGAGAGAGAGAGAGAGAGAGAGAGAGAGAGAGAGAATTTCCCCATTGTTGTGGTTTCAAAGCAAATCAAGATCTTTTCAGATGACAAACAAGTGAATGTTAACAATTCCTTCAGTTTAAGTAGCAGACTGGCTCATTTAACTTTTTCTGTCCTTCTGTATTTAATTGCTCTGCTCTGCTATCCGAAAGCGATGACAAAATGAATGGGTGGAAACTTGGAGAAATATGCAACTAAAAGCCAAAAGGAAGAGAACATCTTAGTGCACCACAAAGAGGATGAATTAGAGGACATTTAATTCAACAATGTCATTATTTTACAGATCACGATTTATATTTAATTCAACAATGACATGATTTACAGATCACGATTTATATTTAATTCAACAATGTCATGATTTACAGATCACTATTTATATTTAATTCAACAATGACATGATTTACAGATCACGATTCATGTTTAATTCAACAATGACATGATTTACAGATCACGATTCATATTTAATTTAACAATGACATGATTTACAGGTCATGATTTATATTTAATTAAACAATGTCATGATTTACAGATCACGATTTATATTTAATTCAACAATGACATGATTTACAGATCACGATTTATATTTAATTCAACAATGTCATGATTTACAGATCACGATTTATATTTAATTCAACAATGTCATGATTTACAGATCACGATTTATATTTAATTCAACAATGTCATGATTTACAGATCACGATTTATATTTAATTCAACAATGTCATGATTTACAGATCACGATTTATATTTAATTCAACAATGTCATGATTTACAGATCACGATTTTATATTTAATTCAACAATGTCATAATTTACAGCCAAATAATGAAATAACCCAAACTACATATATCACTGTTTTAAGTCCCAATCTGCATACCAACGGAACCTTATTCCCTGTATAGCATTCCCTATTGGCTCTGGCCATTAATAGTATACTTAATAGGGATTTGGGATGTTGACTTTATGCTTTTACCGTCTAATCACAGTTCTACTCGAGTCACCCTCTGGGTCTAAGACTACATCCCAAATAGCACCCTATTCCCTATGTAGTGCACTACTTTCGACCAGGTACCATAGGGAATAGGGTGCCATTTGGGATGCAGGCTAAAAGTTGCTGTGCGTGTTAGACAGGGTGGTGATAAGTCACGGCTACTGATATGACGATGTCTTGCCTCAAGAGGAATCTGTATTTATTTAAAGAGGGAAGGGACATTATTTCACTTAGTCGGGAATGGCTCGTATAGCTAACAGTTGGTCCCATCTTCATCAATGATATGTGGTCGGAGTTAAGGGTGTGTTTGTGTGTGTGTGTGTGTGTGTGTGTGTGTTTGTGTGTGTGTGTGTGTGTGTGTGTGTGTGTGTGTGTGTGTGTGTGTGTGTGTGTGTGTGTGTGTGTGTGTGTGTGTGTGTGTGTGTGTGTGTGTGTGTGTGTGTGTGTGTGTCCGTGGTCAGAGTTAAGGGTGTATAAACGATCCAAGACAAGTGAATCAATCTCATGGTATTTTTTTAAGGTCAGACCACTTGCTCATTACTGGTGAAAAACTAAACACAGATTGAAGCATTATTCCTCTTGACCTCTTGATAGCAACTACCGACCTTAACTAGTGACATTGAACTGTGTGTGTGTGTGTGTTTGTGTGTGTGTGTGTGTGTGTGTTTGTGTGCGTGTGTGTGTGTGTACAGTATGTTAAGGGTATTTCCCATTAGTGTTCAACAGCACCTGTGTTTTCTGTTCATGTTTTGTTATTACTGAGCACAGATGCATCACAGTGTAGTTCCTTTTCCCAAAGATTCCAGCAAAAAAAAAACACCAAGTTACAAAAAATGAATCCTACAATTTCAGTGTGATTTTGTGGTTCTAGCGGTGTTAGCTAACTGTTCTCCCTTTCTCCCTCAACGTTACTTTGTTTGGCCGGTCATTGTGTGGTTCCAGCGGTGTTAGCTAGCTGTGCCACCCCCAACGACTGAATGGAACAATGACGTCTGGTTGGCTGAGCTGGTGAATAAAACAGGACAGAGATGCTATCAGTCCTACGTAAGCATGTTTAGTGAGTGAGTGGTGTGTGTGTGTGTGTGGGGGGGGGGGGGGCTGTGGCTTCAGTCTGTGTGTTAATACAGCTAACTGTCAGGAAGGACGTACTTAGCTCAGTGCTGTTGACTCTTCAGATTTGAACGCACGCACTCGCACGTGCACACACCCACACACACCTTTCTCTCTCTAAATACAGACCCTGTGGACTAAAAAGGAAAGGCTGTGGTTGTGAATACGGAGTTTCGGCCCCCTCCCTGCCCCTCTGGAATCCTCTTTCTCAAAGCGAAGGATCCGGATCACATTCTGTGTTATTTTACGCACAACTTCCTTCTACAGTGAGGGAAAAAAGTATTTGATCCCCTGCTGATTTTGTACGTTTGCCCACTGACAAAGACATGATCAGTCTATAATTTTAATGGTAGGTTTATTTGAACAGTGAGAGACAGAATAACAACAACAAAAATCCAGAAAAACGCATGTCAAAAATGTTATAAATTGATTTGCATTTTAATGAGGGAAATAAGTATTTGACCCCCTCTCAATCAAAAAGATTTCTGGCTCCCAGGTGTCTTCTATACAGGTAACGAGCTGAGATTAGGAGCACACTCTTAAAGGGAGTGCTCCTAATCTCAGTTTGTTACCTGTATAAAAGACATCTGTCCACAGAAGCAATCAATCAATCAGATTCCAAACTCTCCACCATGGCCAAGACCAAAGAGCTCTCCAATGATGTCAGGGACAAGATTGTAGACCTACACAAGGCTGGAATGGACTACAAGACCATCGCCAAGCAACTTGGTGAGAAGGTGACAACAGTTGGTGCGATTATTCGCTAATGGAAGAAACACAAAAGAACTGTCAATCTCCCTTGGCCTGGGGCTCCATGCAAGATCTCACCTCGTGGAGTTGCAATGATCATACGAATGGTGAGGAATCAGCCCAGAACTACACGGGAGGATCTTGTCAATGGTCTCAAGGCAGCTGGGACCATAGTCACCAAGAAAACAATTGGTAACACACTACGCCGTGAAGGACTGAAATCCTGCAGCGCCCGCAAGGTCCCCCTGCTCAAGAAAGCACATATACAGGCCCGTCTGAAGTTTGCCAATGAACATCTGAATGATTCAGAGGAGAACTGGGTGAAAGTGTTGTGGTCAGATGAGACCAAAATCGAGCTCTTTGCCATCAACTCAACTCGCCGTGTTTGGAGGAGGAGGAATGCTGCCTATGACATCAAGAACACCATCCCCACCGTCAAACATGGAGGTGGAAACATTATGCTTTGGGGGTGTTTTTCTGCTAATGGGACAGGACAACTTCACCGCATCAAAGGGACGATGGACGGGGCCATGTGCAAACCTGGTGGCCAACTACAAGAAACGTCTGACCTCTGTGATTGCCAACAAGGGTTTGCCACCAAGAACTAAGCCATGTTTTGCAGAGGGGTCAAATACTTATTTCCCTCATTTAAAATGGAAATCAATTCATAAAATATTTGACATGCATTTTTCTGGATTTTTTTGTTGTTATTCTGTCTCTCACTGTTCAAATAAACCTACCATTAAAATTATAGACTGATCATGTCTGTCAGTGGGCAAATGTACAAAATCAGCAGGGGATCAATTACTTTTTTCCCTCACTGTACGTAGCCGCCGCTGCTCAACCCCCCCCCCCCTTCACATTTCTCCCTTTACTCACCCTCTCCTGGACCATGGTGATGTGGCCGATGTCTCTGCCTCATATTTTTTTGAACCGCTGAAATAAAAAACCCTGCAGCAATCTGAATGAATAGTCCCCCAAAATATATAGCCTATTATAAAAGGCTGCAACCTCTGTCTGTTGTAACAGATAATCCACGACTCAGTCCCTACACATTGCATTGGAGATGTTTTGTGTGACGACGTCTTCTTTATAGTTGCTCCATATCGTAGCCACTAGCCAGAGTTGCTGAAAAATAACTACTGCTTTTGACTTCCTCCTGCTACAGCCAATATGTTATGATGTAAAACCAACATTAGATTGCTAATTAGACTGGGTGTCCTAGTTTTCCTTGTGTCTAGATATCTGCATGTAACTCCCTCCTTGAGTTTTGCATTGGGTTTTAACCACACACACACACAGGCCCAATAACTGCTATTTCGCCTTTCAACGATCACTCAGTGACTAACCTGGCAGTGGCTACATATGAGGACACCGAGGTCCGGACCTAAATCATTTTCTTTTCACACAAAAAACAACAACAGCAACAACAAAAATAATATACAGTGGGGAAAAATAGTATTTAGTCAGCCACCAATTGTGCAAGTTCTCCCACTTAAAAAGATGAGAGAGGCCTGTAACTTTCATCATAGGTACACGTCAACTATGACAGACAATGAGGGGAAAAAAATCCAGAAAATCACATTGTAGGATTTTTTATGAATTTATTTGCAAATTATGGTGGAAAATAAGTATTTGGTCAATAACAAAAGTTTCTCAATACTTTGTTATATACCCTTTGTTGGCAATGACACAAGTCAAACGTTTTCTGTAAGTCTTCACAAGGTTTTCACACACTGTTGCTGGTATTTTGGCCCATTCCTCCATGCAGATCTCCTCTAGAGCAGTGATGTTTTGGGGCTGTCGCTGGGCAACACAGACTTTCAACTCCCTCCAAAGATTTTCTATAGGATTGTTAATGAATTTATTTGCATTTTATGGTGGAAAATAAGTATTTGGTCACCTACAAACAAGCAAGATTTCTGGCTCTCACAGACCTGTAACTTCTTCTTTAAGAGGCTCCTCTGTCCTCCACTCGTTACCTGTATTAATGGCAGCTGTTTGAACTTGTTATCAGTATAAAAGACACCTGTCCATAACCTCAAACAGTCACACTCCAAACTCCACTATGGCCAAGACCAAAGAGCTGTCAAAGGACACCAGAAACAAAATTGTAGACCTGCACCAGGCTGGGAAGACTGAATCTGCAATAGGTAAGCAGCTTGGTTTGAAGAAATCAACTGTGGGAGCAATTATTAGGAAATGGAAGACATACAAGACCACTGATAATCTCCCTCGATCTGGGGCTCCACGCAAGATCTCACCCCGGGGGATCAAAATGATGACAAGAATGGTGAGCAAAAATCCCAGAACCCCACGGGGGGACCTAGTGAATGACCTGCAGAGAGCTGGGACCAAAGTAACAAAGCCTACCATCAGTAACACACTACGCCGCCAGGGACTCAAATCCTGCAGTGCCAGACGTGTCCCCCTGCTTAAGCCAGTACATGTCCAGGCCCGTCTGAAGTTTGCTAGAGTGCATTTGGATGATCCAGAAGAGGATTGGGAGAATGTCATATGGTCAGATGAAACCAAAATGAACTTTTTGGTAAAAAACTCAACTCGTCGTGTTTGGAGGACAAAGAATGCTGAGTTGCATCCAAAGAACACCATACCTACTGTGAAGCATGGGGGTGGAAACATCATGCTTTGGGGCTGTTTGTCTGCAAAGGGACCAGGACGACTGATCCGTGTAAAGGAAAGAATGAATGGGGCCATGTATCGTGAGATTTTGAGTGAAAACCTCCTTCCATCAGCAAGGGCATTGAAGATGAAATGTTGCTGGGTCTTTCAGCATGACAATGATCCCAAACACACCGCCCGGGCAATGAAGGAGTGGCTTCGTAAGAAGCATTTCAAGGTCCTGGAGTGGCCTAGCCAGTCTCCAGATCTCAACCCCATAGAAAATCTTTGGAGGGAGTTGAAAGTCTGTGTTGCCCAGCGACAGCCCCAAAACATCACTGCTCTAGAGGAGATCTGCATGGAGGAATGGGCCAAAATACCAGCAACAGTGTGTGAAAACCTTGTGAAGACTTACAGAAAACGTTTGACCTGTGTCATTGCCAACAAAGTGTATATAACAAAGTATTGAGAAACTTTTGTTATTGACCAAATACTTATTTTCCACCATAATTTGCAAATAAATTCATTAAAAATCCTACAATGTGATTTTCTGGAGAAAAAAAAAACTCATTTTGTCTGTCATAGTTGACGTGTACCTATGATGAAAGTTACAGGCCTCTCTCATCTTTTTAAGTGGGAGAACTTGCACAATTGGTGGTTGACTAAATACTTTTTTCCCCCACTGTAATATCAACGGTAAGTTGAGACCCCGACTGAGTTCCCCAATATACCGTGACTGAGTTTTGACTGTGTTCCCCAATATACCGTGACTGAGTTTTGACTGTGTTCCCCAATATACCGTGACTGGGTTTTGACTGTGTTCCCCAATATACCGTGACTGAGTTTTGACTGTGTTCCCCAATATACCATGACTGAGTTTTGACTGTGTTCCCCAATATACAGTGACTGAGTTTTGACTGAGTATTCAACCCCCTGAGTCAATACATGTAAGAATGTCCTTTGGCAGCGATTACAGATGTGAGGCTTTCTGGGTAAGTCTCGAAGAGCTTTGCACATCTATATTGTACATTATTTGCACATTATTCTTAAAAAAATTATTCAAGCTCTGTCAAGTTGGTTGTTGATCATTGCTAGACAGCCATTTTGAAGTCTTGCCATAGATTTTCACGTAGATTTAAGTCAAAACTTTAAGTCAAAACTTGGCCACTCAGGAACATTCACTTAGCAGTGTAGAGTTGGCCTTATGTTTTAGGTTATTGTCCTGCTGAAAGGTGAATTCATCTCCCAGTATCTGGTGGAAAGCAAACTGTACCAGGTTTTCCTCTAGGATTTTGCCTGCTTAGCTCCATTTTGTTTCTTTTTTATCCTGAAAAACTCTCCAGTCCTTAATGATTACAAGCATACCCATAACATGATGCAGCCACCGCTTAAAAATATGTGGAGTGGTACTCAGTGATGTGTTGTGTTGGATTTGCCCCAAACATAACACTTTGTATTCAGGACAAAAAGTTAATTTCTTTGCCACATTTTTTGCAGTTTTACTTTAGTGCCTTGTTGCAAACAGGATGCATGTTTTGGAATATTTGTATTCTGTACAGGCTTCCTTCTTTTCAATATGTCATCAGGGTTAGTATTGTGGAGTGACTACAATGTTGTTGATCCATCCTCAGTTTTCTCCTATCACAGTCATTCAACTCTGTAACTGTTTTTAAAGTCACCATTGGTCTCATGGTGAAATCCCTGAGCAGTTTCCTTCCTCTCCGGCAACTAAGTTAGGAAGAACACCTGTATCTTTGTAGTGACAGGGTGTGTTGATACACCATCCAAAATGTAATTAATAACTTCACCATGCTCAAAGGGATATTCAATGTCTGCTTTTTAAATGTTTTACCCATCTACCAATAGGTGCCCTTCTTTGCGAGGCATTGGAAAACCTCCCTGGTCTTTGTGGTTTGAAATTCACTGCTCGACTCAGGGACCTTACAGAATTGTATGTGCGGGGTACAGAGCTGAGGTAGCAATGCAAAAAATCATGTTGAACACTATTACTGCACACAGAGTGAGTCCATGCAACGTATTATGTGACTTGTTAAGCACATTTCTACTCCTGAACTTATTTAGGCTTGCTGTTTTCAATGGGCTTGAATATTGACTGAAGTCTTTTCCGCTTTTCATTTTTTATTAGGGTGTGAATGCTGATATACTACACTGTTCAGATAACATTTAATACACAGGCATGACAGATGATTTCTTTAATCATGACAAGCATAAAAACACAATGTGTGATCATGGTTAATTAAGTAAAATAGATTGGAAAATCTGATTTAAAATATATCAAAGAGATGATTATCATTCTCTCTGCAGTTAAGAGGTGTTAAGTTGGTTAAGGACTTTCTATCCATCTGTCTGTCTTGTTTTTAGCTCACATGTTCTACTGATAGTCCTTAGAAAGAGAGAGAGAACAACTAGACAGAATAGGAGATGCATCTTCACTCAGAGGTGTAGGTGTAGGTGTAGTTGTAGTTGTAGGCATAGTTGTAGGTGTAGTTGTAGGTGTAGTTGTAGGTGTAGTTGTGGGTGTAGTTGTAGGTGTAGTTGTAGGTGTAGTTGTAGGTGTAGGTGTAGGTGTAGTTGTAGGTGTAGTTGTAGGTGTAGTTGTAGGTGTAGTTGTAGGTGTAGTTGTAGTTGTAGTTGTAGGTGTAGTTGTAGGTGTAGTTGTGTTGTAGTTGTAGTGTGTAGTGGTGTAGGTGTAGGTGTGTTTAGGTGTTAGGTGTAGTTGTGTAGTTGTTAGTTGTAGGTGTGTAGGTGTGTAGGTTGTAGTGTTGTGTGGTGTGTGGTAGGTGTAGTGTGTGTTGTGTAGGTGTGTAGTTGTAGTGTAGTGTTGTGTGTAGTTGTTGTAGTTGTGTGTGTGTTTAGGTTGTAGTTGTAGGTGTAGTTGTAGTTGAGGTTAGTTGTAGGTGTGTGTAGGGTTGTAGTTGTGTTGTAGGTTGTTAGTTGTAGGTGTAGTTGTGTGGTTGTGGGTTGTGTGTTTTGGTGTAGTTGTAGTGTGTTGTAGGTGTAGTGTAGTGTGTGTAGTTGTGTTGTAGGTTGTAGGTGTAGGTTGTGGTCGTGTGTCAGTGTCGTTGTGTGTGTTGTCGGTGTAGTGTGTGTTGTGTTGTAGTTGTGTTTAGGTGTAGTGTAGTTGTATGTTGTAGTTGTTGTGTAGGTAGGTCGTAGTTGTAGGTGTAGTTGTAGGTATAGTTGTAGGTGTAAGTGTAGTTGTAGGACCAAAGATGTAGAAGAAAGCCCCATAATGAAAAGGTTGTCATAGGCCACTTCAACACAACAGTAGGAGGGTGTGAACTAACTAACCGTGATGTTGCTATTTGAGGAAGGAAAAGAACATAGCTTCAGACCTCTCCTGTTACCATGGGGTCAAGGCTCCAGCAACCTGAGTGTTGAATCGCTACCCCACTGCTGTCTGCAAGAGGGTAAGAGGGTGTGTGTGTGTGTGTGTGTGTGTGCGCAGCTCACTGCTGTCTGTATAGAATATAGCCCCGGGAGAGGAGAGGAGAGGAGAGGGAGAGGAGGAGGGAGGAGGAGAGGAGAGGAGAGGAGAGGGAGGAGGGAGAGGAGAGGAGAGGAGGGAGAGGAGAGGAGAGGAGAGGAGAGGAGAGGAGAGGAGAGGAGAGGAGAGGAGAGGAGGGAGAGGAGAGGAGAGGGGAGGGAGGAGAGGAGAGGAGAGGAGAGGAGAGGAGAGGAGAGGGGAGAGGAGAGGAGAGGAGAGGAGAGGAGAGGAGAGGAGAGGAGAGGAGAGGAGAGGAGAGGAGAGGAGGCACAGCGGAAGAGGAAAATAACACAAATACTCCCTCCCTCCCACCAGCCAGGGGTAGCGACCGGGACAGGAATAAACAGAATGGTTGGTCTTACATTTACATTTTAGTCATTTAGCAGACACTCTTATCCAGAGCGACTTACAGTTAGTGAGTGCATACATCATTTTTTACAAACATTTAATTAAATTAATTTTTTCATACTGGTACCCCGTGGGAAACGAACCCACAACCCTGGCATTGCAAACGCCATGCTCTACCAACTGAGCTACACGGGACCGTCATTCTGATTCTACAACAAGGACCAAATGAGGGAGAACAGCGTCACTTGAACTAGAACACGTCTAGTGTCTAGTCAGAGGATGGGACAGACACTGGCTTCTCTGGGAAGTGTAAAGACTAGGGGTTGGGGTCAATTCCATTTCAATTCCTGTCAATTTAGATTGTAAAAAAAACATTCAAATTCTACATTTTACTCATTGAAAAGCATTGAAGAGAATTGGAATTTCAGTGTACTTCCTGAATTTAAATGGAGTTGAACCCTTGTAAAGACTGTGCAACACCGAAAGGTCGCTGGTTCTAATCCCCGAGCCGACTAGGTGGAAAATCTGTCGATGTGCCCTTGAGCAAGGCACCTAACCCTAATTGTTCCTGTAAGTCGCTCTGGATAAGAGCGTCTGCTAAATGACTGTAAATGTAAAATACTGGGTAAAGCATTGTGCCTACGCATTGTGTAGAGAGATACATTTTGAATGCTGGACCA
The DNA here is from genome assembly GCA_902810595.1 of Coregonus sp. 'balchen'. Lineage (NCBI taxonomy): Eukaryota > Metazoa > Chordata > Actinopteri > Salmoniformes > Salmonidae > Coregonus > Coregonus sp. 'balchen'. The sequence goes on along the minus strand of LR778253.1, from coordinate 3,236,213 downwards.
ACTCAGTGGCCTTGTGGCTAGTCTGCCACTCCACCCTGAGATTGTAAGGTTGGGAGTTTGATCCCCGGGCCGAGTCATACCAAAGACTGTAAAAATGGGAACCAACGTGTCTCTGCTTGACACTCAGCATGAAGGAGATATATTGGGGGTAAGGCCGTGCAATAGACTAGTGTCCTGTCCAGGGGGTGTCCTGTACATCAAGCTGTCTCACTACAGAAACAGGAGATAGACTAGTGTCCTATCCAGGGGGTGTACTGGTACATCAAGCTGTCTCACTACAGAAACAGGAGATAGACTAGTGTCCTATCCAGGGGGTGTACTGGTACATCAAGCTGTCTCACTACAGAAACAGGAGATAGACTAGTGTCCTGTCCAGGGGGTGTCCTGTACATCAAGCTGTCTCACTACAGAAACAGGAGATAGACTAGTGTCCTGTCCAGGGGGTGTACTGGTACATCAAGCTGTCTCACTACAGAAACAGGAGATAGACTAGTGTCCTGTCCAGGGGTTGTACTGGTATATTAAGCTGTTTCACTAAAGATACAGGAGATAGACTAGTGTCCTGTCCAGGGGGTGTACTGTACATCAAGCTGTCTCACTACAGAAACAGGAGATAGACTAGTGTCCTGTCCAGGGGGTGTACTGTACATCAAGCTGTCTCACTACAGAAACAAGAGATAGACTAGTGTCCTGTCCAGGGGGTGTACTGGTACATCAAGCTGTCTCACTACAGAAACAGGAGATAGACTAGTGTCCTGTCCAGGGGGTGTACTGGTACATCAAGCTGTCTCACTTCAGTAACAGGAGATAGACTAGTGTCCTGTCCAGGGGGTGTCCTGTACATCAAGCTGTCTCACTACAGAAACAGGAGATAGACTAGTGTCCTGTCCAGGGGGTGTACTGTACATCAAGCTGTCTCACTACAGAAACAGGAGATAGACTAGTGTCCTGTCCAGGGGGTGTATTGGTACATCAAGCTGTCTCACTACAGAAACAGGAGATAGACTAGTGTCCTGTCCAGGGGGTGTACTGGTACATCAAGCTGCTACAGAAACAGGAGATAGACTAGTGTCCTGTCCAGGGGTGGCACTGTACATCAAGCTGTCTCACTACAGAAACAGGAGATAGACTAGTGTCCTGTCCAGGGGTGGCACTGTACGTCAAGCTGTCTCACTACAGAAACAGGAGATAGACTAGTGTCCTGTCCAGGGGGTGTACTGTACATCAAGCTGTCTCACTACAGAAACAAGAGATAGACTAGAGTCCTGTCCAGGGGGTGTACTGTACATCAAGCTGTCTCACTTCAGAAACAGGAGATAGACTAGTGTCCTGTCCAGGGGGTGTACTGGTACATCAAGCTGTCTCACTACAGAAACAGGAGATAGACTAGTGTCCTGTCCAGGGGTTGTACTGGTATATTAAGCTGTTTCACTAAAGATACAGGAGATAGACTAGTGTCCTGTCCAGGGGGTGTACTGTACATCAAGCTGTCTCACTACAGAAACAGGAGATAGACTAGTGTCCTGTCCAGGGGGTGTACTGGTACATCAAGCTGTCTCACTACAGAAACAGGAGATAGACTAGTGTCCTGTCCAGGGGTTGTACTGGTATATTAAGCTGTCTCACTACAGAAACACGAGATAGACTCCTGCTCCTATGAGCCGTTCCGTTCCTATGAACCAAGGCTCATACAAGGCTATTTATAACACAGACAGTGGTATAGAGACAAAGACAGAAAGGTCAAAGGATTATATTTCCGGATGCAATGTGTCAAGGTCCAGGAACAGTTGGTGTTGTTTGCCCTGTATCACACAGTGTGTCTGGGATGGAGGCTTCCTTCGATGGGGGTCAGACTGTGCCTACATAATGTGTACAGAGACACATTTAGACTAAAGACAGTTGGCCTAGAAAAAAAAACAACAGCATCATTAAAAAAGGGTCCAGGAATAGTTGGTACTGGGAGGGACGCTCTCTGACCATCAGAACATTCAGCCGTTTAGGACAGGAAATGAACCGGAGGAGAGGAGGGTGACCATTAGAACATTCAACAGTTTTAGGACAGGAAATGAACCGGAGGAGAGGAGGGTGACCATTAGAACATTCAGCCGTTTTAGGACAGGAAATGAACCGGAGGAGAGGAGGGTGACCAATAGAACAGGCCATTCAGAAGGCCAGGAAATGAAGCGCCATTGTACTGCTGCTAGCTAATTGAGCTAGTTAGAACTCTCAAGTTTCTGTTGGGCTTGGTGGTCCAAAATATAATCTGGGAGGTCGCGGGCCAAACAAACAGACATGATCTATTTAGAAATATTAAAGGTTAAAAAAAAAAACTATCATAAAAATCACACTTTAAACAATCAAATCGTAGTCATACAACTTGACACTTAACAATTAAAAAATTTAACCGTTGTGGCACAGAAACTGCAACAAAGTTGTTTCAAATGACTTGAATATGGTAAAAGTGTAACAATTTGTGAATGCAGCAGTAAGTGACTGAAATGCATCAAAAAGGTATTGGAAAGTTTAGGAAAAACATCAGGGAAGCTCATCAGGTAGAAGTGCCTCTAACCTTTTAGGGGGGCCCCCCAAACCTCAGAGACAAGATATGTTTGTGCTTCTTGGCAGTAGACACATTTCATTTTATTTTTGTTTGTTGTCAAAGTACATTTTCTGCAATTCTACGCATTTTGCCATGAGGTTAATTTTCTGTTTTGTTACAGTTTTAAAGCAAAAGTTCCTGCCACGATACACAGTTTGCCATGCCTTATGCCAGGTTCAAATGATATCTGAGTGAGAGGGACTAACAAAATCAATGGGGACCCCCCCTGGAGGTCAGGGCTCCTGACTATGCCCTGTGTGGGGACCCCCCTGGAGGTCAGGGCTCCTGACTATGCCCTGTGTGGGGACCCCCCTGGAGGTCAGGGCCCCTGACTATGCCCTGTGTGGGGACCCCCCTGGAGGTCAGGGCTCCTGACTATGCCCTGTGTGGGGACCCCCCTGGAGGTCAGGGCTCCTGACTATGCCCTGTGTGGGGACCCCCCTGGAGGTCAGGGCTCCTGACTATGCCCTGTGTGGGGACCCCCCTGGAGGTCAGGGCTCCTGACTATGCCCTGTGTGGGGACCCCCCTGGAGGTCAGGGCCCCTGACTATGCCCTGTGTGGGGACCCCCCTGGAGGTCAGGGCCCCTGACTATGCCCTGTGTGCCGGGTCAGTAATTTGGTGATGATTACTACAAGGTTTGGACAGCTGACGAGACTACCTTATCTAGCAATCACATTCGTTTTTTTAGCTTGACACGGGGCTAATTTGAGTGACTGTCAGGTGACTGACACAACAAGGGAGAAACTGCTGATTCACAGCCACATTTCGAAAATTGCACCTTGTACATTTTACTATTTTAACTCTCAACAGTAAGTTGGGACCGCGACTGAGTTCCCCCCTTTCTGACGGGCCAAACCAAATGTCGCTGCGGTCCAAGTTTGGGCAGCCCCCTCCTCTAAAGAAAGACATGAAAGGATATCACTCTCCTGGGTTGACAGCCTCTACTACTGTGTCATGGGGTAAG
>LR778253.1:3217648-3227648 GCA_902810595.1 Coregonus sp. 'balchen' | reverse complement strand
TCCCCCATTCTTCTCTGCATATCCTCTCAAGCTCTGTCAGGTTGGATGGGGAGCGTTGCTGCACAGCTATTTTCAGGTCTCTCCAGAGATGTTCGATCTGGTTCAAGTCCGGGCTCTGGATTGGCCACTCAAGGACATTCAGAGACTTGTCCCGAAACCACTCCTGCGTTGTCTTGGCTGTGTGCTTAGGGTCATTGTACTGTTGGAAGGTGAACCTTCACCCCAGTCTAAGGTCCTGAGCAGGTTTTCATCAAGGATCTCTCTGTACTTTGCTCCGTTCATCTTTGCCTCGATCCTGACTAGTCTCCCAGTCCCTGCAGCTGAAATACATCCCCAGAGCATGATGCTGCCACCACCATGCTTCACCGTAGGGATGGATACAGGTTTCCTCCAGACGTGATGCTTGGCTTCAGGCCAAAAAGTTCAATATTGGTTTCATCAGACCAGAGAATCTTGTTTCTCATGGTCTGAGTCTTTAGGTGTCTTTTGGCAAACTCCAAGCGGGCTGTCATGTGCCTTTTACTGAGGAGTGGCTTCCGTCTGGTCACTCTACCGTAAAGGCCTGATTGGTGCTACAGAGATGGTTGTCCTTCTGGAAGGTTCTCCCATCTCCACAGAGGAACTCTGGAGCTCTGTCAGAGTGACCATCAGGTTCTTGTTTACCTCCCTGACCAAGGCCCTTCTCCCCTGATTGCTCAGTTTGGCCGGGCGGCCAGCTCTAGGAAGAGTCTTGGTGGTTCCAAACTTCTTCCATTTAAGAATGATGGAGGCCACTGTGTTCTTGGGGACCTTCAGTGCTGCAGAAATGTTTTGGTACCCTTCCCCAGATCTGTGCCTCAAAACAATATTGTCTCGGAGCTCTACGGACAATTCCTTCGACCTCATGGCTTGTTTTGGTTTTTGGTTTTTGGTCTGACATGAATTGGATTTACCACAGGTGGACTACAATCAAGTTGTAGAAACATCTCAAGGATGATCAATGGAAACAGGATGCACCTGAGCTCAATTTCGAGTCTCATAGCAAAGGGTCTGTATACTTACGTAAATAAGGTATTTCTGTTTTAAAAAATTATACATTTGCAAAAAAATTCTACAAACCTGTTTTCGCTTTTGGGGTATTGTGTGTAGATTGCTGAGGATATTTTTGTATTTTATCCATTTTAGAATAAGGCTGTAACGTAACAAAATGTGGAAAAAGTCAATGCGTCTGAATACTATCCGAAGGCACTTGGTATTTAGATGTTTTCCTTTAAATGATCCCTGATATTCCGAAGCCGTTCTTTTTCCATGTACTTATAGTGAGTCTGTCAACAAAATTAGGTACACCTTATTTAAAGGGATGGCTAAAGACAAATGTACAGTACCAGTCAATGGTTTGGACACACCTACTCATTCAAGGGTTTTTCTTTATTTTTTACTATTTTCTACATTGTAGAATAATAGTGAAGACATCAAAACTATGAAATGACACATATGGAATCATATAGTAACCAAAAAAAGTGTTAAACAAATCAAAATATATTTTATATTTGAGGTTCTTCAAATAGCCACCCTTTGCCTTGATGACAGCTTTGCACACTCTTGGCATTCTCTCAACCAGCTTCACCTGGAATGCTTTTCCAACAGTCTTGAAGGAGTTCCCACATATTCTAAACACTTGTTGGCTGCTTTTCCTTCACTCTGCGGTCCGACTCATCCCAAACCATCTCAATTGGGTTGAGGTCGGGGGATTGTGGAGGCCAGGTCATCTGATGCAGCACTCCATCACTCTCCTTCTTGGTAAAAAAGCCCTTACACAGCCTGGAGGTGTGTTGGGTCATTGTCCTGTTGAAAAACAAATGATAGTCCGACTAAGCCCAAACCAGATGGGATGGCGTATCGCTGCAGAATGCTGTGGTAGTGTCACGCCCTGGCTCTGGGGACTATTAAATGTTGAGCCAGGGTGTGGATTTTCTATTGTTTTAGTTTTCTAGGTTTGTGTTCTAGTTCATGTATATCTATGTTGGCCAGGGTGGTTCCCAATCAGAGGCAGCTGTAGCGTGTTGTCTCTGATTGGGGACCATACTTAGGCAGCCTGTTTGGCACTGTTATTTTGTGGGATCTTGTTCCGTAAGGTTTGTTTTGGTGTTAACCTAGGACTTCACGTATCGTTTGGTTTGTTGTTTTTGTTCGTGTGTGTGTACTAATAAAAAATGGATGCATATCACGCTGCGCCTTGGTCCGCTTCATCTGTCAGCGATCGTGACAGAAGATCCCACCTCGACTGGATCAAGCAGCGTGACGAGGAGAGAGGATGGACCTGGGAGGAGATGAGTGAGAGTCTGGCAAGAGGGATGGAGGCCATGAGCACGGGGGAGAGACAAGCCCAAAACATTTTTAGGGGGGGGGCTCACGCCGTGGACGACGAGGCAGCGCGAGGCCGCGATAGAGCGATTCGGCAGGTTTGCAGAGGAGGCCGCCAGGTTACGGGGGCTACTGGTCACGAGGGAGAAGGAGAGTGTGGAGGCACGGCGAGAGGAACTGAGTAGGCAGCAGAGGGAGCGGAGGTTTATGAGGAAACCCAGTCCCGCTCCTCGCACCAAGCAAGTGGTGTGTGTCACCAGTCCGGTCCGGCCCGTTCCTGATTCCCGCACAAGGCCAGTGGTGTGTGTTCCCAGTACGGTCAGGCCCTACCTGCTCCCCGCACTAAGCCTGTGGTGCGCGTCGCCAGCCCGGTCCGGCCTGTTCCTGCTCCCCGCACCAAGCCAGTGGTGCGCGTCGTCAATCCGGCACGGTCCGTGCCTGTTCCACCGGTGCCTGATCCGGCACCGGTCAGCTGCTCCACGCCAGAGCCAGAGCAATCCGCTCCACCGGTGTTCAGTCCAGCTCCGGCCAGCGGGGCCGGTCCAGACCAGGGGCGCTACGGGGGGGTAGAGATAGAGGGGTGGTCACGCCCGGAGCCGGATCCGCCGCCGAAGCGGAATGCCCACCCGGCCCCTACCCTCTTGTGTTTGGTTGGCGCGGTCGCAGTCCGCGCCTTTGGGGGGGGGGGGTATTGTCACGCCCTGGCTCTGGGGACTATTAAATAAAGGGTGTGGATTTTCTATTGTTTTAGTTTTCTAGGTTTGTGTTCTAGTTCATGTATATCTATGTTGGCCAGGGTGGTTCCCAATCAGAGGCAGCTGTAGCTTGTTGTCTCTGATTGGGGACCATACTTAGGCAGCCTGTTTGGCACTGTTATTTTGTGGGATCTTGTTCCGTAAGGTTTGTTTTGGTGTTAACCTAGGACTTCACGTATCGTTTGGTTTGTTGTTTTTGTTCATGTGTGTACTAATAAAAAATTTACGCATATCACGCTGCGCCTTGGTCCACTTAATCTGTCAGCGATCGTGACAGGTAGCCATTCTGGTTAAGTGTGCCTTGAATTCTAAATAAATCACAGACAGTCTCACCATCAAAGCACCCCCACACCATAACACCTCCTCCTCCATGCTTTACGGTGGGAACTACACATGCGGAGATCATCCGTTTACCCACACCGTGTCTCACAAAGACACGGTGGTTGGAACCAAAAATCTCTAATTTGGACTCCAGACCAAAAGGACACATTTCCACCGGTCTAATGTCCATTGCTCGTGTTTCTTGGCCCAAGCAAGTATCTTCTTCTTATTGGTGTCCTTTAGTAATGGTTTCTTTGCAACAATTCGACCATGAAGGCCTGATTCACATAGTCTCCTCTGAACAGTTGATGTTGAGATGTGTCTGTTACTTGAACTCTGTGAAGCATTTATTTGGGCTGCAATTTTTGAGGCTGATAACTCTAATGAACTTATCCTCTGCAGCAGAGGTAACTCTGGGTCTTCCATTCCTGTGGCGGTCCTCATGAGAGCCAGTTTCATCATAGCACTTGATGGTTTTTGCCACTGCACTTGAAGAAACTGTCAAAGTTCTTGAAATGCTCCGTATTGACTGACCTTCATGTCCTAAAGTAATGATGGACTGTCGTTTCTCTTTGCTGTTCTTGCCATAATATGGACTTGGTCTTTTACCAAATAGGGCTATTTTCTGTATACCCCCCTTTCACCTTATCACAACACAACTGATTGGCTCAAACACATTAAGAAGGAAAGAAATTCCACAAATGTGCTTTTAAGAAGGCACACCTGTTATTTGAAATGCATTCAGGTGACTACCTCATGAAGCTGGTTGAGAGAATGCCAAGAGTGTGCAAAGCTGTCATCAAGGCAAAGGGTAGCTATTTGAAGAATCTCAAATATAAAATATATTTGGATTTGTTTAACACTTTTTTGGTTACTACATGATTCCATATGTGTTATATCGTGGTTTTGATGTCTTCACTATTATTCTACAATATACAAAATAGTAAAAATAAAGAAAAACCTTTGAATGAGTAGGTGTGTCCAAACTTTTGACTGGTACTTTACTAAAAACTCTACTGAATGAAAATATGTTGGTCGGCAAGTGGGAGGGTTTTCAGCGGTTTAGTTAAGCTAACCTCCCTACTGTTGTTTTATTTTACTGCTGCTCTTTAATTATTTGCTTTTTTAATTTGTTTTACTTCACTTTTTTATTTTATTTTCAACTGCACTGTTGGTTAAGGGCTTGTAAGTAAGCGTTTCACTCTAAGGTCTACCTACACCTGTTGTATCCGGCGCATGTGGCAAATAAAATTTGATTTGATTTTAACCACGCCTGCAAAGCCCGTTCCGCACCTGCATAAGGTACGTCTGAATACCAACTACTGAGAAGTGTGTAGGAAACGCATGTGTAGGAAAGACATACATTTTTAAAGTCTGAATCGGGCCCATAGTGAAAATACATGCATATTGTGTTACACACACACACACACACACACACACACACACACACACACACACACACACACACACACACACACACACACACACACACACACACACACACACACACACACACACAGTTATTTTAGTGAGAAAAAAAAACCTCCATGGAGCAAAGTCCTGAAATGAATGAGTTTAGTTTTGGAAGCTCCCTCAAAAAATAGACACTGTCTCCTCAATAGAAGATTTGTGTTGTGTGACGGTCTGTTTGGCTTTTAATAAATATATTCATCATCTTAATCAGACACTGGTTCTGCTCCCACACTGGTAGCCAGCCAACCAAACTCCACTGTCTCCACATTCACATCTACCATCAAATATTCCTATTCTTTTATTTAAACTTGAACCAGATATTTCAATACAGCTCCAATGCATATCTAAGGGCTTGGATGTGTAGTATTGTGGGACTGTGTAGTGTTGTGGGACTGTGTAGTGTTGTGGGACTGTGTAGTGTTGTGGGACTGTGTAGTGTTGTGGGACTGTGTAGTGTTGTGGGACTGTGTAGTGTTGTGGGACTGTGTAGTGTCGTGGGACTGTGTAGTGTCGTGGGACTGTGTAGTGTTGTGGGACTGTGTAGTGTTGTGGGACTGTGTAGTGTTGTGGGACTGTGTAGTGTTGTGGGACTGTGTAGTGTTGTGGGACTGTGTAGTGTTGTGGGACTGTGTAGTGTCGTGGGACTGTGTAGTGTTGTGGGACTGTGTAGTGTTTTGGGACTGTGTAGTGTTGTGGGACTGTGTAGTGTTGTGGGACTGTGTAGTGTTGTGGGACTGTGTAGTGTTGTGGGACTGTGTAGTGTTGTGGGACTGTGTAGTGTTGTGGGACTGTGTAGTGTTGTGGGACTGTGTAGAGGAAAGGAAAGGGTCAGGTGGATACCTGGTCAGTTGTACAACTGAATGCATTCAACTGAAATGTGTCTTCTGCATTTAACCCAACCCCTCTGAATCAGAGAGGTGCGGGGTACTGCATGTCCACATCATCGGGGATCAGTTGTTGTTGGGCAGTAACTGCTTTGCTCAAGGGCAGAACGGCAGATTTTTCCACCTTGCCGGCATCCTTTGTGAGCCTCATAATCGTCCTTTCTGACAATGCACAACTAGAATTTAAGCCCCGAAACGCAAGACATGCACCTCTCAGAGGCTCCTGCCTACTAGAGGGACATGACCACACCTACTTCATCCCCTCAAGCCTTCCTCTCATCACCATTCATAAGGTCTGTTTCCCTCTGTTTCCCTCTGTATCCCCCTGTTTTCCCCTGTTTTTTCCTGTTTCCCTCTGTTTCCCTCTGTTTCCATCTGTTTCCCTCCGTTTCCCTCTGTTTCCCTCTGTTTCCATCTGTTTCCCTCTGTTTCCCTCTGTTTCCCTCCGTTTCCCTCTGTTTCCATCTGTTTCCCTCTGTTTCCCTCTGTTTCCCTCTGTATACCTCTGTTCTTCTGTTTTCTTCTTGTTTCCCCCAGTCTCCATCTTTTCCTCCTGTTTCCCTCTGTTTCCCCGTTTCCCTCTGTTTCCTCCTGTTTCCCTCTGTTTCCTCCCGTTTCCCTCTGTTTCCTCCTGTTTCCCTCTGTTTCCCCGTTTCCCTCTGTTTTCTCTGTTTCCCTCTGTTTCCTCCTTACCATATCATTTTTGTATTTTTGTATATCATTTTTGTATGTTCTCTATAGTTATGTACTTGAAAATGTATCAATTGACCAATTTGGCACATTTGGGCAGACTTGATACAGAATAGTCCAGTATTGCAATGCTTCACTGGATCAATCTGAAACATTGCACAAACACTGCTGCCATCTAGTGGCCAAAATCTACATTTCTCTCTTTTCATCATTTTCATGTTTTTTTATTTGTATTATCTTTTACCAGATCTAATGTGTTATATTCTCCTACATTAATTTCACATTTCCACAAACTTCAAAGTGTTTCATTTTCAAATGGTATCAAGAATATGCATATCCTTGCTTCAGGTTCTGAGCTACAAGCAGTTAGATTTGGTTATGTCACTTTAGACGAAAATTGAAAAAAAGGGTCCGATCCTTAAGAGGTCAAACTATTGTAGCCGTAACAACCGCTGACAGCAGGATAACAGATTCCCAAATCACTCACCCTCATCCAGCAGGGAGCTTAGTGGTTAAGAGTGTTGTGCCAGTAACCGAAAGGTTGCTGGTTCTAATCCCTGAGCTGACAAGGTGAAAAATCTGTTGATGTGCCCTTCTGCAAGGCACTTAACCCTAATTGCTCATGTAAGTCACTCTGGATAAGAGTGTCTGCTAAATGACTAAAATTTAAATTTCTTTACAGGGAGGGATATATGTTCATCTGCTCTTAGAGGACTAGAGAGAGTTTCAGTCCTTGTTTGAGACATTTCCCCCACAATGCTTTTCATCTGCCCAGGCTAGCTTCCTATTGTTCCTATACACCAGCTGTTCCGGATGACTATGTGATCACGCTCTCCGTAGCCGATGTGAGTAAGACTTTTAAGCAGGTCAACATTCACAAGGCCGCAGGGCCAGACGGATTACCAGGACGTGTACTCAGAGCATGTGCTGACCAACTGGCAAGTGTCTTCACTGACATTTTCAACATGTCCCTGACTGAGTCTGTAATACCAACATGTTTCAAGCAGACCACCATAGTCCCCGTGCCCAAGGACACTAAGATAACCTGCCTAAATGACTACCGACCCGTAGCACTGACGTCTGTAGCCATGAAGTGCTTTGAAAGGCTGGTCATGGCTCACATCAACACCATTATCCCAGAAACCCTAGACCCACTCCAATTTGCATACCACCCCAACAGATCCAAAGATGATGCAATCTCTATTGCACTCCACACTGCCCTTTCCCACCTGGACAAGAGGAACACCTACGTGAGAATGCTATTCATTGACTACAGCTCAGCATTCAACACCATAGTGCCCTCAAAGCTCATCACTAAGCTAAGGATCCTGGGACTAAACACCTCCCTCTGCAACTGGATCCTGGACTTCCTGACGGGCCGCCCCCAGGTGGTAAGGGTAGGTAACAACACATCTGCCACACTGATCCTCAACACAGGGGCCCCTCAGGGGTGCGTGCTCAGTCCCCTCCTGTACTCCCTGTTCACCCATGACTGCATGGCCAGGCACGACTCCAACACCATCATTAAGTTTGCCGACGACACAACAGTGGTAGGCCTGATCACCGACAACGATGAGACAGCCTATAGGGAGGAGGTCAGAGACCTGGTCGTGTGGTGCCAGGATAACAACCTCTCCCTCAACGTGACCAAGACAAAGGAGATGATTGTGGACTACAGGAAAAAAAAGAGGACTGAGCACGCCCCCATTCTCATCGACGGGGCTGTAGTGGAACAGGTTGAGAGTTTCAAGTTCCTTGGTGTCCACATCACCAACGAACTATCATGGTCCAAACACACCAAGACAGTCGTGAAGAGGGCACGACAAAGCCTATTCCCCCTCAGGAGACTGAAAAGATTTTGCATGGGTCCTCAGATCCTCAAAAAAATATACAGCTGCACCATCGAGAGCATCCTGACTGGTTGCATCACCGCCTGGTATGGCAACTGCTTGGCCTCCGACCGCAAGGCACTACAGAGGGTAGTGCGTATGGCCCAGTACATCACTGGGGCCAAGCTTCCTGCCATCCAGGACCTCTATACCAGGCGGTCTCAGAGGAAGGCCCTCAAAATTGTCAAAGACTGCAGCCACCCAAGTCATAGACTGTTCTCTCTGCTACCGCACGGCAAGCAGTACCGGAGTGCCAAGTCTAGGTCCAAAAGACTTCTCAACAGCTTCTACCCCCAAGCCATAAGACTCCTGAACAGCTAATCAGACTATTTGCACTGCCCCCCACCCCCACTTTTTACACTGCTGCTACTCTGTTAATGATTTATGCATAGTCACTTTAACTCTACCCACATGTACATATTAATAATATATGCCATTTAGCAGACGCTTTTATCCAAAGCGATTTACAGTCATGCGTGCATACATTTTTTTGTGTATGGGTGGTCCCGGGGATCGAACTCACTACCTTGGCGTTACAAGCGCCGTGCTCTACCAGCAGAGCTACAGAGGACCAACTACCTCAACTAGCCGGTGCACCCGCACATTGACTCTGCACCGGTACCCCCTTGTATATATAGCCTCCCTACTGTTATTTTATTTTACTTCTGCTCTTTTTTTTCTCAACACTTTGTTGTTGTTTTATTTTACTTTTTTACTTTAAAATAAATGCACTTTTGGTTAAGGGCTGTAAGTAAGCATTTCACTGTAATGTCTACACCTGTTGTATTCGGCGCATGTGGCCATTAAAATTTGATTTGATTTGATTCATATGGGCCAACAACCAATCAACTGCCTCTTTTCAATGAACAACTAAACCCCCGGGGGCGGTTCAGATGAGCCTTCAATGGTTTTCCTTTTTGAGAGGGGGTGGGAAGAGAGTAGCGGTTGGTCAAGACCAACCACACAATAGAACCAAGTTGTTGGGAAATCCTGGAAGCTGGTTGGTTGTCGTAGCGGAAACTAGGTCAACTGGGTCAATGTGTTGTGCTGTTGGCAGCAGGCAGCAGCTGGGTGTAATCCTGTCTCAGCCTGTGGTCCAGCACGCCGCTAGACATACTCGACGCCCATTGTGAATTAATCTGTCTTTTCACTGAGCGTTACAGTTAATTTGCCGTGATTTCTATAAGGCATTGGCGACCTCAGGGATCCTCAAAGAGGACTGCTGTAGAATGGAGGACTAGCCATTGGCAGCAGCTTAGAAAGCAACCAGAAAGAGCTCCTCTCTGCTCTTCCAAATGATACACGATGTATAGTGTTTTATCAATATCAGCGTTAGAGCAAAGATGCCAAGACATTCAGTCAAGACAGTCAGTCATCACACGTGACAAGGGAGTCAGTGATAAACATCCACTGTGTGACATTCCAGACGAGTTAACATCCACACTACAGAAGGTTCCCATGGGAAAGTAGTTCTTCAAATAAATGTTGGAGTTTTCCAGTGCAGCTAACGATGCCGTTAATAATTAGTGTAGGGAGACTTGGATTAACTAGATCTAGTCTAGCAGTGTAGATAGCTAGCCTCAGCCTGATCAACCAACCCACATCTTGCAAAGCAGGGTTCCATACGAGCCCCCCCCCCCCCCCC
>LR778253.1:3204907-3217548 GCA_902810595.1 Coregonus sp. 'balchen' | reverse complement strand
ACAGAAACATAACTCACAAAAGTTCCAAAAGAATAAAGACATTTCAAATGTCATATTATGTCTATATACTATGGAGGACTAAAAGTGCCACAATTAAATAAATAAATACACCATTAAATAATTACTTAAATGTGTCATTAATTAATTAAAATTAGAATTAAATACATACATGGTAATTAAATGTATCATTAATTAATTCAAATTACCGATTCATTTTATGTAAAATACATATATAATTATTTCACTATTTACATTTACATTTCATGATCCTGCATTGCAGTGATTCATGAATTACTTAAAACTGTCAAAACTGACCCATCAAAGTCAGTGGGCGGGGGGGCTAACGCGAATCTAGTCTGATCCATTGCTTTGGTATGAAGTAGTAGAGTAGGCCAACCTGGATAGAGACAATGGAGGATCTCCGTGAACTTTCCAGGGAGTTGGTTTAGAGACATTTTAAACTTAGCAGAGGATGTAGAAGCAGGACTGCTGACATTATCCGGAATTGATTTGTCTTGGCTTGATGCAGAGGGGTAACCAATTCAGGCGTTAGGTTCCCGCCTACCCAACTTTTGATGGGTCAGTTTGACAGTTTTAAGTAATTTCAGGAAGCACTCCAACGCAGGAGGACCATGAAATGTAAATGTAAATAGTGAAATTATTATATATGTATTTTACATTAAAATGAATCAGTATTTGAATTAATTAATGACACATTTAATAACACATTTATGTATTTAATTCTAATTTTAATTAATTAATGACACATTTAAGTAATTATTTAATGGTGTATTTATTTATTTAATTGTGGCACTTTTAGTCCTCCATAATATACAGTGTTGTAACAATGTGCAAATAGTTAAAGTACAAAAGGGAAAATAAATAAATATGGGTTAAATATGGCAAATATTGCTGCTGTGATGGCACACTGTGGTTTTTCACCCAATAGATATGGGAGTTCATCAAAATTGGATTTGTTTTTGAATTATTTGTGGGTCTGTGTAATCTGAGGGAAATATGTGTCTCTAATATGGTCATACATTTGGCAGGAGGTTAGGAAGTGCAGCTCCGTTTCCACCTCATTTTGTGGGCAGTGTGCACATAGCCTGTCTTCTCTTGAGAGCCAGGTCTGCCTACGGCGGCCTTTCTCAATAGCAAGGCTATGCTCACTGAGTCTGTACATAGTCAAAGATTTCCTTCATTTTGGGTCAGTCACAGTGGTCAGGTATTCTGCCACTGTGTTCTCTCTGTTTAGGGCCAAATAGCATTCTAGTTTGCTCTGTTTTTTAAAGTAATTATCTTTTTGTTTTCTCATGATTTGGTTGGGTCTAATTGTGTTGTTGTTGTTGTTGTCCTGGGGGTCTGTGTGGTCTGTTTGTGTTTGTGAACAGAGCCCAAGGACCAGCTTGCTTAGGGGACTCTTCTCCAAGTTCATCTCTCTGTAGGTGATGGCTTTGTTATGGAAGGTTTGGGAATCGCTTCCTTTTAGGTGGTAGAATTGAACGGCTCTTTTCCGGATTTTGATAATTAGCGGGTATCGGCCTAATTCTGCTCTGCATGCATTATTTGGTGTTGTACACAGAGGATATTTTAGCAGAATTCAGCATGACCTGTCTCTGTCTCTTTCTCCAGCTCCATCTTTCTCTCTCTCTGTCTCCTCTCTCTCTCTGTCTCCTCTCCACATCTCCTCTCTCTCTGTCTCCTCTCTCTCTGTCTCCTCTCTCTCTGTCTCCTCTCCACATCTCCTCTCTCCATCTCTATCTCTCTTTCTCTCTATCTCCTCTCAATTAAAATCAATTTCAATGTAAGGGCTTTATCCTCTCTCGCTCTCTCTTTCTCCATCTTCCTCTTTCTCCCCATCTTGATTTAGTTCTCTCTCATGGGAAGCCTCTTTGTTCTGCATAAACAGAGAGTCTCTAAAGAGGAAACAAACACACTGAATGAGGTAAAACAAGCTTATCTGCAACACAACTCTTCAAGCCAAAAAAGGTACTGGACGAGGTTCGTCAATTTCTGACTGCTTTCTTCTGCTTCGTGTCTACGTTGAACAAGATCCCGTTGAACCTAATGTTAACTGTTCTGAGGAAAATCCATCGACTTACTGTATCTTCATATTAAAAGACACTTGTAAAATATATAATTTCTATTTTTTTAAAAAGGCAAATCCCAAATGGCACCCTATTCAATTTCTGTAAATGTAACCCTATTCCAATAGGGCTCTGATCAAAAGTAGTGCACTATATAGGGAATGTGGTGCTATTTGGGACGAGGATATGATGTCAAACCAGGACAAAAGGCTTATAGTTTAAACTTTGATTTGTGAATGTTAAACTGACAGACATGGTTGAGCGAACGTCTTTCTCTCTCTCGGTTTGTTTTCCCATGAAATATGATTTTTATAGGTTTGTTTCTGAGTGATCCGCCCATCCGATGGAACTATATGGATAAGACATTAAAAGGGCAATCTGCAGTTTACCTCAAAAGGTGGCAGAGTTACTGCTTTGTTTTTCTTTAAACTGCTGATTGCCCCTTTATGCCAATGTTCAGTAATTTCCATGTGGGTTTCAACGGAAAAATATCACATGAAAACACAAATACATAATATATATAAATGTTTTGTTTAATATCAAGTTGATCATGTGAATATATGGGCCAGGTACATCTATACATGTTCACAGTGACAAGACGGAGACTGAGAAGCCGTCAGGACCAAACCCCAAACAAATACATGTTACTGAAAAAAATGATCATAACTTCTACCTTGTGAGTCTTGCAAACGTTCATGTGCACAGTAACCCACTCAGAAGGTAAGAAATGGTAAATGAAAATGTATCGTATCAAACATAAAACAAAATTGGCTTACAAGTTGTATTTATTGAACCTTTATTTAGACAGGGAGTCGATGCTGAGACCAAGGTCTCTTTATTTAGACAGGCAGTCAATGCTGAGACCAAGGTCTCTTTATTTAGACAGGGAGTCAATGCTGAGACCAAGGTCTCTTTATTTAGACAGGGAGTCAATGCTGAGACCAAGGTCTCTTTATTTAGACAGGGAGTCAATGCTGAGACCAAGGTCTCTTTATTTAGACAGGGAGTCAATGCTGAGACCAAGGTCTCTTTATTTAGACAGGGAGTCAATGCTGAGACCAAGGTCTCTTTATTTAGACAGGGAGTCAATGCTGAGACCAAGGTCTCTTTATTTAGACAGGGAGTCAATGCTGAGACCAAGGTCTCTTTATTTAGACAGGCAGTCGATGCTGAGACCAAGGTCTCTTTATTTAGACAGGGAGTCAATGCTGAGACCAAGGTCTCTTTATTTAGACAGGGAGTCAATGCTGAGACCAAGGTCTCTTTATTTAGACAGGCAGTCAATGCTGAGACCAAGGTCTCTTTATTTAGACAGGCAGTCAATGCTGAGACCAAGGTCTCTTTATTTAGACAGGGAGTCAATGCTGAGACCAAGGTCTCTTTATTTAGACAGGCAGTCAATGCTGAGACCAAGGTCTCTTTATTTAGACAGGCAGTCAATGCTGAGACCAAGGTCTCTTTATTTAGACAGGGAGTCAATGCTGAGACCAAGGTCTCTTTATTTAGACAGGCAGTCGATGCTGAGACCAAGGTCTCTTTTCCACATGAGTCCTGTATAGCACCACAATACACATCAAAATACAATAAACACATTAAGCTACACATTCATATACACGTTATTATACACCACAATACACGAAAAGCAAAACACAATCATAAAAAAACAACCCAATCTTCAGTAAAAAGGTCCCCTCAAAACCGTCTGAAATGCCCTAGAGGGTCGCCTAACAACCATCTGAAATGCCCTAATGGGTCGCCTAAACAACCGTCTGAAATCCCTAGAGGGTCGCCTAACAACCGTCATGAAATGCCCCTAATGGGTCGCCAACAAACCGTCTGCAATGCCCTAGAGGGTCGCCATAACCAACCGTTCTGAAATGACACCTAATGGGCTCGCCTAACACCGTCTGATGAAAGTGCCCTATGGGGTCGTCTAACAACCGTCTGAAATGCCCCTTAATGGGTCGCCCTAACAACCGTCTGAAATGCCCTAATGGGTCGCCTAAACAACCGTCTGAAATGCCCTAATGGGTCGCCCTAACAACCGTCTGAAATTCCCTAATGGTGCTAACAACCGTCTGAAATGCCCTAATGGGTCGCCTAACAACCTTCTGAAATGCCCTAGCGGGTCTCCTAACAACCATCTGAAATGCCCTAGAGGGTCTCCTAACAAACCGTCAGAAATGCCTAATGGGTTCGCCTTACAACCGTCCTGAAATGCCCTAGAGGGTCGCCTAACAACCCGTCTGAAATGCCCTAGAGGGTCGCCTAAACAACCGTCTGAAATGCCCTAATGGGTCGCTCCTAACAACCATCTGAAATGCCCTAATGGGTCGCCTAACAACCGTCTGAAATGCCCTAGACGGGTTCGCCTAAACAAACCGTCTGAAATGCCCTAATGGGTCGCCTAACAACCGTCTGAAATGCCCTAATGGGTCGCCTAACAACCATCTGAAATGCCCTAATGGGTCGCCTAACAACCCGTCTGAAATGCCCTAGAGGGTCGCCCTAACAACCGTCTGAAATGCCCTAATGGGTGCGAACCTACCAACCGTCTGAAATGACCTAATGGGTCGCCTAACAAACCCCGTCTGAAATGCCCCTAATGTGTCGCCCTAACAACATCTGAATTCCCTAATGGGTCGCCTAACAACCATCTGAAATGCCCCTAGAGGGTCGCCTAACAACGTTCTGAAAATGCCCTAGAGGGTCTCCTAACAAACCATCTGAAATGCCCCTAGAGGGCCTCCTAACAAACATCTGAAATGCCCTAATGGGTCGCTAACAACCGTCTGAAATGCCCTAATGGGTCGCCTAACAACCCGTCTGAAATGCCCTAGAGGGTCGCCTCAACAAACCGTCTGAAAGTCCTAGGGTCGCCTAACAACCGTCTGAATGCCCCTATAGGGTCGCCTAACAACCGTCTGAAATGCCCCTAATGGGTCGCCTAACAACCGTCTGAAATGCCTAATGGGTCGCCTAACAAACCGTCTGAAATGCCCTAATGGGTCGCCTAACAACCGTCTGAAATGCCTAGAGGGTCGCCTAACAACCGTCTGAAATGCCCTTGGGTCGCCTAACAACCGTCTGAAATGCCCTAATGGGTCGCCTAACAACCGTCTGAAATGCCCTAGAGGGTCGCCTAACAACCGTCTGAAATGCCCTAGAGGGTCGCCTAACAACCATCTGAAATGCCCTAATGGGTCGCCTAACAACCGTCTGAAATGCCCTAATGGGTCGCCTAACAACCGTCTGAAATGCCCTAGAGGGTCGCCTAACAACCGTCGAAATGCCCTAAGGGTCGCCTAACAACCGTCTGAAATGCCCTAATGGGTCGCCTAACAACCGTCTGAAATGCCCTAAGGGTCGCCTAACAACCGTCTGAAATGCCCTAGAGGGTCGCCTAACAACCGTCTGAAATGCCCTAAGGGTCGCCTAACAACCATCTGAAATGCCCTAATGGGTCGCCTAAACAACCGTCTGAAATGCCCTAAGGGTCCTAACAACCGTCTGAAATGCCCTAATGGGTCGCCTAACAACCGTCTGAAATGCCCTAATGGGTCGCCTAACAACCGTCTGAAATGCCCTAAGGGTCTCCTAACAACCATCTGAAATGCCCTAAGGGTCGCCTAACAACCGTCTGAAATGCCCTAAGGGTCGCCTAACAACCGTCTGAAATGCCCTAAGGGTCGCCTAACAACCGTCTGAAATGCCCTAGAGGGTCGCCTAACAACCGTCTGAAATGCCCTAGAGGGTCGCCTAACAACCGTCTGAAATGCCCTAGAGGGTCGCCTAACAACCGTCTGAAATGCCCTAGAGGGTCGCCTAACAACCGTCTGAAATGCCCTAATGGGTCGCCTAACAACCATCTGAAATTCCCTAATGGGTCGCCTAACAACCGTCTGAAATGCCCTAGAGGGTCGCCTAACAACCGTCTGAAATGCCCTAAGGGTGCTCTAACAACCGTCTGAAATGCCCTAATGGGTCGCCTAACAACCGTCTGAAATGCCCTAGAGGGTCGCCCTAACAACCGTACTGAAATGCCCTAGAGGGTCGCCTAACAACCGTCTGAAATGCCCCTAGAGGGTCGCTAACAACCGTCTGACAACTCGACCTAGGGGTCGCCTAACAACCGTCTGAAATGCCCTAGATGGGTCCCCTAACAACCGTCTGAAATGCCCTAGAGGTCGCCTAACAACCGTCTGAAATTGCCCTAATGGGTCGCTAACAACCATCTGAAATTCCCTAATGGGTCGCCAACAACCGTCTGAAAATGCCCTAGGGTCGCCTAACAACCGTCTGAAAATGCCCTAATGGGTCGCCTAACAACCCGTCTGAAATTCCCCTAATGGGTCGCCCTAACAACCCGTCTGAAATGCCCTAATGGGTCGCCTAACAACCGTCTGAAATGCCCTAATGGGTCGCCTAACAACCGTCTGAATGCCCTAGAGGGTCGCCTAACAACCGTCTGAAATGCCCTAATGGGTCGCCTAACAACCGTCTGAAATGCCCTAATGGGTCGCCTAACAACCGTCTGAAATGCCCTAATGGGTCGCCTAACAACCGTCTGAAATGCCCTAATGGGTCGCCTAACAACCGTCTGAAATGCCCTAATGGGTCGCCTAACAACCGTCTGAAATGCCCTAATGGGTCACCTAACAAACCGTCTGAAATGCCCTAATGGGTCGCCTAACAACCGTCTGAAATGACCTAATGGGTCGCCTAACAACCGTCTGAAATGCCCTAGAGGGTCGCCTAACAACCGTCTGAAATGCCCTAAGGGTCGCCTAACAACCGTCTGAAATGCCCTAATGGGTCGCCTAACAACCGTCTGAAATGCCCTAATGGGTCGCCTAACAACCGTCTGAAATGCCCTAATGGGTCGCCTAACAACCGTCTGAAATGCCCTAATGGGTCGCCTAACAACCGTCTGAAATGCCCTAATGGGTCGCCTAAACAACCGTCTGAAATGCCCTAATGGGTCGCCTAACAACCGTCTGAAATGCCCTAATGGGTCGCCTAACAACCGTCTGAAATGCCCTAGAGGGTCGCCTAACAACCGTCTGAAATGCCCTAATGGGTCGCCTAACAACCGTCTGAAATGCCCTAATGGGTCGCCTAACAACCGTCTGAAAAGTGACCCTATGAGGGTCGCCTAACAACCGTCTGAAATGCCCTAATGGGTCGCCTAACAACCGTCTGAAATGCCCTAATGGGTCGCCTAACAACCGTCTGAAATGCCCTAATGGGTCGCCTAACAACCGTCTGAAATGCCCTAGAGGGTCGCCTAACAACCGTCTGAAATGCCCTAGAGGGTCGCCTAACAACCGTCTGAAATGCCCTAATGGGTCGCCTAACAACCGTCTGAAATGCCCTAATGGGTCGCCTAACAACCGTCTGAAATGCCCTAATGGGTCGCCTAACAACCGTCTGAAATGCCCTAATGGGTCGCCTAACAACCGTCTGAAATGCCCTAGAGGGTCGCCTAACAACCGTCTGAAATGCCCTAATGGGTCGCCTAACAACCGTCTGAAATGCCCTAAGGGTCGCCTAACAAACCGTCTGAAATGCCCTAGAGGTCGCCTAACAACCGTCTGAAATGCCCTAATGGGTCGCCTAACAACCGTCTGAAATGCCCTAAGGGTCGCCTAACAACCGTCTGAATGCCCTAATGGGTCGCCTAACAACCGTCTGAAATGCCCTAATGGGTCGCCTAACAACCGTCTGAAATGCCCTAATGGGTCGCCTAACAACCGTCTGAAATGCCCTAATGGGTCGCCCTCAACAAAACCCTCTGAAATTCCTCAATTCTAAGTGCCTGGAGATCACCACCGTAACGTGCAAAAAAAGACAACAGCACCTAACCACCGCTAAACCTACCGAACCTACAACCTAAACCTCAACCAAACCTACCGAACCACTAACACCTAACTACTAACTACTAAACAAACGACCTAACCTACAACCCCGAAACCTACACCTAACCCACCTAACCTACCTAACCTACACAACCGACCAAATCTACGAGTAGAGAACGAAACCCAAGTTATCACATACCGAGACCGTGCTTCAGTTACTCCAGCCATAACTGACAATGAAGTAAGGTCGGTACCAGGGCCAACATAAGAGAGAAGATCATAAGGGTTAGTCACCACGAAGGTCAGTGAAGTGTTGTTTTACAGGGTCACCATAGTAGTATGATAGATGCAGTGAAATGTGTTGTTTACAGGGTCAGCCATAGTAGTATGATAGATGCAGTGTAAGTGTGTGTTTACCGGTCAGCCATAGTAGTATGATAGGTCCTGTAATGTGTTGTTTACAGGGTCAGCATAGTATGATAGTGCATGAAATGTGTTGTTTACAGGGTCAGCCATAGTAGTAGATGTGCAGTGTAATGTGTTGTTTTACAGGGTCAGCCATAGTAGTATGAGGTCCAGTGTAATGTTTGTTTACAGGGTCAGCCATAGTAGTATGATAGGTGCCAGTGTAATGTGTTGTTTTACAGGGTCAGCCATAGTAGTATGATAGTGTCAGTGTAATGTGTTGTTTTACAGGGTCAGCCATAGTAGTATGATAGGTCCAGTTAATGTGTTGTTTACAGGGTCAGCCATAGTAGTATGATAGGTCCAGTGTAATGTGTTGTTTTACAGGGTCAGCCATAGTAGTATGATAGGTCAGTGTAATGTGTTGTTTTACAGGGTCAGCCATAGTAGTATGATAGGTGCAGTGTAAATGTGTTGTTTTACAGGGTCAGCCATAGTAGTATGATAGATGCAGTGTAATGTGTTGTTTTACAGGGTCAGCCATAGTAGTATGATAGTGCAGTGTAATGTGTTGTTTTACAGGGTCAGCCATAGTAGTATGATAGGTCCAGTGTAATATGTTGTTTTACAGGGTCAGCCATAGTAGTATGATAGGTGCCAGTGTAATGTGTTGTTTTACAGGGTCAGCCATAGTAGTATGATAGGTGCAGTTGTAATGTGTTTTTTTACAGGGTCAGCCATAGTAGTATGATAGGTCCAGTGTAATGTGTTGTTTACAGGGTCAGCCATAGTAGTATGATAGGTGCAGTGTAATGTGTTGTTTACAGGGTCAGCCATAGTAGTATGATAGGTGCAGTGTAATGTGTTGTTTACAGGGTCAGCCATAGTAGTATGATAGGTCAGTGTAATGTGTTGTTTACAGGGTCAGCCATAGTAGTATGATAGGTGCAGTGTAATGTGTTGTTTACAGGGTCAGCCATAGTAGTATGATAGGTCAGTGTAATGTGTTGTTTTACAGGGTCAGCCATAGTAGTATGATAGGTGCAGTGTAATGTGTTGTTTTACAGGGTCAGCCATAGTAGTATGATAGGTCCAGTGTAATGTGTTGTTTTACAGGGTCAGCCATAGTAGTATGATAGGTGCAGTGTAATGTGTTGTTTTACAGGGTCAGCCATAGTAGTATGATAGGTGCAGTGTAATGTGTTGTTTACAGGGTCAGCCATAGTAGTATGATAGGTCCAGTGAAATGTGTTGTTTTACAGGGTCAGCCATAGTAGTAGGATGAGCCAGTGTAATGTGTTGTTTTAAGGTCAGCCATCGTTAGTGGAAGCGTGCCAGTGAATGTGTGTTACAGGGACAGCAGTATGTAGATAGGTGCAGTAATGTGTTTAAAACAGGGTCAGCAATGTATATGATAGGTGCACGTGTAATGGTGTTACAGGTTCACCATAGTAGCATGATAGGTGCAGTGTAACTTGTTGTTACAGGGCAACCATTGTAGTAGATAGGTTGCGTGTTTTTAAGTGTTTACAGGGTCAGCCATTCGAGATAGGTGCACGTAAGTTGTTTACAGGGTCAGCCATAGTAGTATGATAGGTCCAGTGAATGTTGTTACAGGGTCAGCATGTAGTATGATAGGTGCCAGTGTAATGTGTTGGTTTACTGGGTCAGCCATAGTAGTACAGCGCCCCTGGAGCAAATTAGGGTTAAGTGCCTTGCTCCTGTGGAGAGACGCGCCAGTGGAGAAAGACATGCAATACTGTAAATTACAGTAACACTGATTCAAAACAGAGATGTACATCAATGACATTAACACTGATTCAAAACAGAGATGAACATCAAATCACAACAATACAAGACATACCACTTTTGCATTCCACAAAATTGTACAAAGTCTCTGTTTTTCAACTAAATACAAAACCCTTCAGGTGCACACATATCATATATGTACACACTGCTATGACGGTACACTACACACTGCTATGAAGCTATACAGGGTTACAGGGTTACACTACACACTGCTATGAAGCTATACAGGGTTACAGGGTTACACTACACACTGCTATGAAGCTATACAGGGTTAAAGGTTACACTACACACTGCTATGAAGCTATACAGGGTTAAAGGTTACACTACACACTGCTATGAAGCTATACAGGGTTACAGGGTTACACTACACACTACTATGAAGCTATACAGGGTTACAGGGTTACACTACACACTGCTATGAAGCTATACAGGGTTAAAGGTTACACTACACACTACTATGAAGCTATACAGGGTTACAGGGTTACACTACACACTGCTATGAAGCTATACAGGGTTACAGGGTTACACTACACACTGCTATGAAGCTATACAGGGTTACAGGGTTACACTACACACTGCTATGAAGCTATACAGGGTTAAAGGTTACACTACACACTGCTATGAAGCTATACAGGGTTACAGGGTTACACTACACACTGCTATGAAGCTATACAGGGTTACAGGTCACAGTGTACAGTACACACATGTTGTCACTGTTAATTAGATGGCCATCAGTTCCCTGAGTGGGGTGTGGAGAGGCTCAGTGACAGCGTCATCAGTCTTCGGGGAGGTAGAGTGGATGGGCTCAGTCTCCTAGGTAGAGTGGATGGGCTCAGTCTCCTAGGTAGAGTGGATGGGCTCAGTCTCCTAGGTAGAGTGGATGGGCTCAGTCTCCTAGGTAGAGTGGATGGGCTCAGTCTCCTAGGTAGAGTGGATGGGCTCAGTCTCCTAGGTAGAGTGGATGGGCTCAGTCTCCTAGGTAGAGTGGATGGGCTCAGTCTCCTAGGTAGAGTGGATGGGCTCAGTCTCCTAGGTAGAGTGGATGGGCTCAGTCTCCTAGGTAGAGTGGATGGGCTCAGTCTCAGCAGAGGTGGTATGGATGGATTCAGCCTGGTGGTCCATGGGGTGGTCCAGTGGTGGATGCTGCTCCAGGGAGGAAGAGTGGGGGTGGGATAACAGGAGGGGGTCTTCTGGGGCGGGAGGAGGAGCTGGGGGTGGGACTAACAGGAGGGGTTCTTCTGGGGCTGGGAGGAGGAGCTGGGGGTGGGACTAACAGGAGGGGGTCTTCTGGGGCTGGGAGGAGGAGCTGGGGGTGGGACTAACAGGAGGGGGTCTTCTGGGGCTGGGAGGAGGAGCTGGGGGTGGGACTAACAGGAGGGGTCTTCTGGGGCGGGAGGAGAGGAGCTGGGGTGGGACTAACAGGAGGGGGTCTTCTGGGGCTGGGAGGAGGAGCTGGGGTGGGACTAACAGGAGGGGGTCTTCTGGGTCTGGGAGGAGGAGCTGGGGGTGGGACTAACAGGAGGGGGTCTTCTGGGTCTGGGAGGAGGAGCTGGGGGTGGGACTAACAGGAGGGGGTCTTCTGGGTCTGGGAGGAGGAGCTGGGGGTGGGACTAACAGGAGGGGGTCTTCTGGGGCTGGGAGGAGGAGCTGGGGGTGGGACTAACAGGAGGGGGTCTTCTGGGTCTGGGAGGAGGAGCTGGGGGTGGGACTAACAGGAGGGGGTCTTCGGGGCTGGGAGGAGGAGCTGGGGGTGGGACAACAGGAGGGGTCTTCTGGGGCTGGGAGGAGGAGGAGCTGGGGGTGGGACTAACAGGAGGGGGTCTTCTGGGTCTTGGGCTGGAAGGAAGAGGAGGTCTCCTCAGAACCACTATCTGAGCACTGGGTCCAGGAGGAGTAGGGTGCTCAACTCGTCTTCACTGTAGCCCACCACTGGTACCCCGTTCACCTCCACCAATCTAGAGGAGATTATACCACAGGTTGGGCCTTACACACAGCTGGCACAGAAACAACTCCCTCTACATCAAGTGTATTACTGTATTGCAATTTACCATCTGTTATGACAACCTGTAACCACAAGCACCTGGCTCTCCCTCACTGTCGGCAGCACCTGGCTCACCCTCACTGTCAGCAGCACCTGGCTCTCCCTCACTGTCGGCAGCACCTGGCTCACCCTCACTGTCAGCAGCACCTGGCTCACCCTCACTGTCGGCAGCACCTGGCTCACCCTCACTGTCGGCAGCACCTGGCTCACCCTCACTGTCAGCAGCACCTGGCTCACCCTCACTGTCTGCAGCACCTGGCTCACCCTCACTGTCGGCAGCACCTGGCTCTCCCTCACTGTCGGCAGCACCTGGCTCACCCTCACTGTCAGCAGCACCTGGCTCACCCTCACTGTCGGCAGCACCTGGCTCTCCCTCACTGTCAGCAGCAGTGCCTAAACATGGTCCTTTTAGTCATGGTCAGGACAGGTTTTTAGTCATGG
>LR778253.1:3172407-3199907 GCA_902810595.1 Coregonus sp. 'balchen' | reverse complement strand
TTCCCCCAAGTTAAAAATTTTTCTTAAAAATTTTTCCTTCCCGTATTTTACTGATGGTTTTTTTAAATTTTTTTTTTTTTTTGGGCCCCCGAACAACAACCCCTAACAAACCACTCACAAAAAACACAAAAAACCAAAACCACACAACAAATTCCAACAAACATCCCCCCAACAACTTTTAAAAAAGCCCCAAACACAAAAAACCAAACCCCAAAAAAAATTTAAACCCCCCCCCCCCCAAAACCCCCAAACGGCACACCAAAAAAACAAAAACTCCCCCCCCAAAATTTAAACCCCCCCAAAAAAAACCAAAAAAAAACCGACACAAAAAAATTAACAAAAAAAAAAAATTTTAAAAAAAACAAAAAAAACATCAAAACACCCCCCCCTTCACAAAAACCCCAAAAAAAACGCCCCACACACAACTTTCCACCCCCAAACCCAACACAAAAAATTTTTTTTTAACCAAACCCAAAAAACCTTGGGTCAACCACCCCAAAACCCCCCCAAACCCCAACCAAACCCCCAAAAAAAATGCCCTTTTTTGGGGGGCCCCCCATAAATATTAATTTTTTCCCCTTTTTGGAAAATTTTCCCCTTTTTCTTTTGCCCCCCCCCCCCCCCCCCGGGCCCCCCCCCCCACCCCCCCACCCCCCCCCAAAAAACCCCCCCCCCCAAAACCCCCACCCCCACCCAAAAACCCCCCCCCCCCACCCACCCAAAACCCAACCCCCCCCCCCCAAAAAAAAAACCCAACAACCCCAAACCCCCTTTCCCCCAAACCCCCCAAAACCCCCCAACCCCCCCAAAACAAAAAAAAGGGCCCCCCCAACGGCATCATATCTTTAAAGAAATCTTGCACTTGCACAATCATTGGTTCAAAAAACAAATTTACCAATGAAACGTTAATTTAGATCACCCACACACAAGCAACCGATAGTTTCACTGTGTCATTGTTCGTACAATCATTAAATATTGTAGTACAAAATAGGTGATACATGTTTCATTATGGTACTACATGTAAATTCATCCCTGTAAAAGTACTGCAGTAGTAGAGAGAATACTACCGACACAGTGGAATCATTGAACAAAATCTGAAATATGTTGATGAAAAACGATACAGTACTGTAAAACATCAAATGCAGTGTTCCTCAACTTGCTTGCTTGTACTGTAAAAAGCAAAACATAGGAGTGATTACTGTACTTCTACATTTTCATCAACTCTGTCTTGTGGATTTGGCCACAGGTTCTCATCTACATCACAATGGATGTTTTCATTAGCCAAACATCTTGGAAAAAACCTTCGGGCATGGCGAATCCAGGCCTGACACTTGTCTGCCGTGATGTCATTGCATGCGTCATCCATGGCCTGGAGAAAAGTGACTTGTTCATGAGGGCGCCTATCATAAAACCTTCCATCTCCATGTGGAGAAAAATTCCTCAATCGGGTTAAGGAAAGGAGAGTATGGGGGGTAAATACAGGGTGGTAAATTGTGCATGGGCCTGAAACCATGCTTGCTCGGATTTCATTGGACACTCTTTGCTGTTGCTGCCGCTGTCTTGGTCCGTGGCCTTGTCCTCTACCACGTTCCCCCACACCTCTCAAACGAGGCCCCACGACCACCTCTCAGAAGGGGTGCTTGTCCCCTACCATTCCTTTGACCAACACGTCTTCCTCGTCTTCCTCCCACCACTGCTTCACCTCTATTGTGACCTGGATCACCTGCCGGCTCCATGTTACAGTATGTAAAGCTATGTTGTTGCAAGTGGATCCCAATCAATTCTTTATATACTCGTTCCATAATGTGAACTCAATCATCAGTAACAAGTTGGCAGAATTGGACAAGCAATTACAAGGGCCTGCATCCATACAGTGCAGTACTGTCAATACTGTAAATAGTCTGAAAAGGTGGTACATGGGACCATAGAAACGGTGTCTGATAAAGAATGATGATGAAATATTACATCCATAGATAATGTAGTCTAATTGGTTCATGCTCCACGCTAATTGGTGACAATGAATCTCGTTATCTTGAAACTTTCATGATCTAAACATGGAATATTGTTTGTCTGTTTCCATACAACTATGCATTAAGAGTAATGCAACAGTTACTTATCATTTTGAGCAGTTGTATCAATTGATAGTTGGATAATTGTAATGAAATGAATAGACACTCATCTGAAATGTAATGTGTGAATTGCCTTTTGAAATAGTAGTACTTTGATGTTAAGTTGTGTCATATTGAACAGGTGATTTTTGTTAAATGAACAAATGATCTTAGTTTTATGTCTATTGTATCCAAGCAATTGAAAAAAAGTGTTAGAGTTTTGAAAAATGTGCATTTTGATCATTGGTTGTGAGTTTTGTGTCTAGAGTTTTGAATAATTACGTCAAGGTTCTGAAATTAGTGCCAAAGTGATTGTAAAAAACTGTATTTCTTATTGGTGTTGCATTGTCTGGAAGGAACCTGCAAGTAAGCACACACACACACACACACACACACACACACACACACACACACACACACGCGCACTGATCTGTAGAGCTGTGACACCCGAGAGCCTGTGACCATACCAACAATGGAATGCTGGTGACAAAGCCACTGGAGGAACAGGAAGGAGAGAGGGAGAGAGGGAAAGGAGAGAGAGAGGATGGAGAGAAAGGGAGAGAGGGAGAGAGAGAGAGAGAGAGAGAGAGAGAGAGAGAGGGAGAGATAGAAGAGAGGGACAGAGGTGGAAGAGAGAGAGGGAGAGAGGAGGGAGAGAGGGAGAGAGGAGGGGGAGAGAGGGAGAGAGAGAGAGTGAGAGAGAGAGAAACGGGGCTAGGTGTGTAAAACTCTCACCCCCCCCCCCCCCCCCCATCCCCAGAGGAGTCGGAGAACCTTTTTCTCTCTTCTGTTTTTCTTTTTGAACGTTCTGCCTGTTATCCCCGGGGGGAGGAGCAGCTAACGAGGTGCTATGAAAGGACACACGCGGCTCTCGCTTTGAACAGGAGGGGGCGTGTCACGTTACTGTGGAGGGGGCCTGTAATGTTACTGTGGCCCCAGGGGTTTCAAGGCCCAGACCAGGGACTAGTCTCTCTCAGAGCAGCAGAGCCTTTTTAGGTGGTGAGTTGGTGGGAAAAGCGGCCGAGCTAATGTTTATCATATGACCTAATCAGAGACGGGGTCAGGTTCACAGACCGGAGGGTGGTGGTGGGGGGGGGAGCAGCCTGGGAACTAATAGATTCAGGTGTGTGTGTGTTTGGTTAGCTCTCTCTCCTCTCTCTGGATAACAGACAATAAGGAACTATTTAATCAATTTGAGAGTATCAGTCCAAGGGTGCAATCTGGATCAATACAACTGGAGAGTACAGGGGGGGGGGGGGGACGCAGGAAAGGAGGGAGGTAGGGATAGAGGGGGCAGAAAGTAGGAGAAATGGAAGGAGAGGGGGGAAGAAACAACAGATGGTGGAAACTATTTTCGAAGAGCTTTAGACAGACAATATAAGGGAAAGAATGACACTCCCTCCCCCTCGCTTCCCTCCCTCCTCCTCGCTTCCCCCCCCCCCCTCGCTTCCCTCCCCCTCGCTTCCCTCCCCCCCTTGCTTCCCTCCCCCTCGCTTCCCTCCTCCTCGCTTCCCCCCCCCTCGCTTCCCTACTCCTCGATTCCCTCCCCCTCGCTTCCCTCCCCCTCGTTTCCTTCCCCTCGCTTCCCTCCCCCATCGTTTCCCTCCCATCGCTTTCCTCCCCCCTCGCTTCTCCTCCCCCTCGCTTCCATCCCCCTCGCTTCCCTCCCCCTCGTTCCCTCCCCCTCGCTTCCCTCCCCCTCGTTTCCCTCCCCCTCGTTTCCCTCCCCATCGCTTCTCCTCCCCCTCGCCTCCCCCTGGAGTTTTTCTGAGGTGAGGCCAGAGCCCAGACTTGAACCCGATCGAACATCTCTGGAGAGACCTGAAAATAGCTTCCTTCCAACTTGACAGAGCTTGAGAGGATCTGCAGAGAAGAATGGGAGAAACTCCCCAAATACAGGTGTGCAAAGCTTGTAGCGTCATACCCAAGAAGACTCGAGGCTGTAATCGCTGCAGTTTTCTAATTCATTTATAAAGATTTTGTTAAAAAAAGAAGTACCATTATTGTTATATAACACTAATTCACAGTTGATCATGTCTGAGATGTGTCTGTACAGTATCTAGTCTAGTGTCTGTAATGTCTCCCGTCCAGCTACCAAGGGATTTACCCCAGCTCTTCTAGACAAACACACTGAAATTGAAAACAATTAAAATTCTTTGGGCTCATGTCTGGCATATGTCCAGCTAAAGAAAGGGTTAGGGTTAGGCCTGCTAAATAAAGGGTTAGGGTTAGGCCTGCTAAAGAAAGGGTTAGGGTTAGGCCTGCTAAAGAAAGGGTTAGGGTTAGGCCTGCTAAATAAAGGGTTAGGGTTAGGCCTGCTAAAGAAAGGGTTAGGGTTAGGCCTGCTAAAGAAAGGGTTAGGGTTAGGCCTGCTAAAGAAAGGGTTAGGGTTAGGCCTGCTAAAGAAAGGGTTAGGGTTAGGCTGCTAAAGAAAGGGTTAGGGTTAGGCCTGCTAAAGAAAGGGTTAGGGTTAGGCCTGCTAAAGAAAGGGTTAGGGTTAGGCCTGCTAAAGAAAGGGTTAGGGTTAGGCCTGCTAAAGAAAGGGTTAGGGTTAGGCTGTAAAGAAAGGGTTAGGTTAGGCCTGCCTAAATAAAGGGTTAGGGTTTAGGCCTGCTAAAGAAAGGGTTAGGTTTAGGCCTGCTAAGCAAGGGTTAGGGTTAGGCCTGCTAAAGAAAGGGTTAGGGTTAGGCCTGCTAAAGAAAAGGGTTAGGGTTAGGCCTGCTAAATAAGGGTTAGGGTTAGGCCCTGCTAAAGAAAGGGTTAGGTTTAGGCCTGCTAAAGCAAGGGTTAGGGTTAGGCCTGCTAAATAAAGGGTTAGGGTTAGGCCTGCTAACGAAAGGGTTAGGGTTAGGCCTGCTAAAGAAAGGGTTAGGGTTAGGCCTGCTAAAGAAAGGGTTAGGGTTAGGCCTGCTAAAGCAAGGGTTAGGGTTAGGCCTGCTAAATAAAGGGTTAGGGTTAGGCCTGCTAAAGAAAGGGTTAGGGTTAGGCCTGCTAAAGAAAGGGTTAGGGTTAGGCCTGCTAAATAAAGGGTTAGGGTTAGGCCTGCTAAAGAAAGGGTTAGGGTTAGGCCTGCTAAAGAAAGGGTTAGGGTTAGGCCTGCTAAAGCAATGGAAACCAGAGCCAGAGTAAGAGGGTGATGCAGAGAATTATGGGATATATTACGCTCTGTTTCTCAAGGGGCTTGTGCTGTGTTTCCGTAGAGATATCCTGTCTGGCTCTCATGTCTGAGGAGAGGCCTTAGAGTTTCACCTATGACTCCGTCCGGCAAGACGGCAGCCAGTGCTCCGAGGCATTCACACGCCATGGGTGGGGGGTTGTCGGGGGGGAAAGGGGGACGGTGGGGTGAGGGGGTGAGACGGTGGAAAGAGGTGGGGGGTTGAGAGGCAGTGAGGAAGGGGCCGTTGAATGGGCAGACTTACACTCTTACAAAAAAAAAAGTGCTATCTAGAACCTAAAAGGGTTCTTCAGCTGTCCCCATAGAAGAACCCGTTTGAAGAACCCTTTTTGGTTGCAGGTAGAACCCTTTTGGGTTCCATGTAGAAGCCTTTCCACAGAGCATTTTACAGGGAGCCCAAAAGGGTTCTACCTGGAACCAAAAAGGGTTCTACCTGGAACCAAAAAGGGTTCTACCTGGAACCAAAAAGGGTTCTACCTGGAACCAAAAAGGGTTCCACCTGGAACCAAAAAGGGATGCCTAATGGGGACTGCCGAGGAACCCTTTTGGAACCCTTTTGGAACCCTTTTTTCTAAGTATGTACAGGCTATTTAAGTAGCTTCCTTCATACGCTTCACGTGGTGATCTCTTCTCTTCATTACCTCGTATTACATTACATCTTGGACGCTACAGTTTTACTCTAGTACAGAGATAAAGCAAAGGCACCTTGTCTTGGCTGTCCTGCAGTGCAGTCTGGTGGTGAGTTAGGGTTAGAGGTCAGGGGTCAGGGGTCAGGGGTCAGGACTACCTTGTCTTGACTGTCCTGCAGTGCAGTCTGGTGGTCAGTTAGGGTTAGAGGTCAGGGGTCAGGGGTTAGGACTACCTTGTCTTGGCTGTCCTGCAGTGCAGTCTGGTGGTGAGTTAGGGTTAGAGGTCAGGGGTCAGGGGTCAGGGGTTAGGACTACCTTGTCTTGGCTGTCCTGCAGTGCAGTCTGGTGGTGAGTTAGGGTTAGAGGTCAGGGGTCAGGGTTAGGACTACCTTGTTTGACTGTCCTGCAGTGCAGTCTGGTGTGAGTTAGGGTTAGAGGTCAGGGTCAGGGGTTAGGACTACCTTGTCTTGACTGTCCTGCAGTGCAGTCTGGTGGTGAGTTAGGGTTAGAGGTCAGGGGTCAGGGGTCAGGGGTTAGGACTACCTTGTCTTGGCTGTCCTGCAGTGCTGCCTGTCGATGAGCTAGCTGTCTGTTGAGGTGAACCAGGGAGGTTTAAGGTTGAGTTAACACAGTAACACACAGGTAAATGTACCTTGTCTTGGCTGTCCTGAAGTGCTTTCTGTAGATGGGATACCTGTCGGTTGAGGTGCACCAGAGAGATCTCTTCTTTAAACACCTGACAGTTCAGCTTCATCTTATCCAGAAGACGAACCTCTGATCGCCTGTAAGGTTAAGATGACATAACGTATTATATGCCTTGTAATGAGGACATACAGTACATGCTTATAACAAGTCATAAAGCACCTCTGATCACCTGGACGACATAGTGAATTAAAGTAATGTTTACCAGGTAGTTACAGGGAGAAATAAAGTAATGTTTACCAGGTAGTTACATGGAGAAAGAAAGTAAAATAATATTTGCCAGGTAGTTACAGGGAGTAGCAAAATGAAATCATGTTTACCAGGTAGTTACAAGGAGACAATCACATATCACAGACACAGGAGGAGATGAGCTTCATGGGAATAAATGGATAACAGTATTTAAGGGGAAGTCCCTAAACGGCACTAGATCTCGGCTCCCTGCTGCTGTCAGTTCAAGAGCTTAACTGTTGCACCAAGAGGTCCCCACGCTATGAGAAATGTCACTAGGTGTTGCGCTAACATAACTACAACAGGCTAGTCATTCACACTTACTGTGCAGGTGCACAAATGATTGCAAAAGCAGCAAATACAGTGCTATGAAAAAGTATTTGCCCCCTTTCTAATTTTCTCTACTTTTGCATATTTGTGATACTGAATGGTCTGACATTCTCCTGTAGAATTTTCTGCCTCAGGACCTGGACGACTTGCCTTAATAGAAGGAGCCATGAATTCTGCTCTCTATCAGAGAATTCTACAGGAGAATGTCAGACCATCCGTCTGTGAGCTGAAGCTGAAGCGCAGCTGGATCATGCAGCAAGACAATGATCCAAAACACACAATCAAGTCTACATGAAAATAGCTAAAAAGCAACAAATTGGAAGTTTTGGAATGGCCTAGTCAAAGTCCAGACCTAATCCCAATTGAGATGTTGTGGCAAGACTCGAAACGAGCAGTTCATGCTTGAAAACCCACACGTCACTGAGTTAAAGCAGTTCTGCATGGAAGACTGGGCCAAAATTCCTCCACAGCGACGTGAGAGACTGATCAACAACTACAGGAAGCATTTGGTTGGAGTCATTGCAGCTAAAGGTGGCACAACCAGTTATTGAGTGTAAGGGGGCAATTACTTTTTCACACAGGGGAATTGGGTGTTGCATAACTTTGTTTATGAAATAAATATGTAATTGTTGTGTTATCTGTTCACTTATGTTCCCTTTATCTCATATTAGGTTTTGGTTAAAGATCTGATAACATTCAGTATCACAAATATGCAAAAGTAGAGAAAATTAGAAAGGGGGCAAATACCTTTTCATAGCACTGTATGTACGCATGAGTGAGTGAGTGAGTGAGTGAGTGAGTGAGTGAGTGAGTGAGTGAGTGAGTGAGTGAGTGAGTGAGTGAGTGAGGGAGTGAGTGAGTGAGTGAATGAGTGAGTGAGTGAGTGAGTGAGTAAGTTGATTTGAAATATGAGAAAGTGTTAAGATGGGCTGTTTTAACTGCTTTCACTTTTTTCCCACCAGAGTAGCTTTTCACACCATGTGTTGTGAATGTCACCATAAATATGATTGATACACTTCCCTTTTAATGAGTATGGACTCACTCTGAACATGGTGTAAGAATTTTAATTGGTTGGGAACATATAACACGCTATAGGACATTTTTTTTATTTATTTTTTAAACAGGTTTAGGATACCGGAGACCAAAGTTTTAAAAACTCTAAATCAAAAGTGTGATTTGTTATGGTCACAAATGCTTGTCTCAAACATCCCTACTAGACCTACTATGAATATTTTGTCCGTAATAGGGCGGTAGGGAGCCTAGTTGGAGAGGCAAGCCTGAAACCTGATGGCGACAGTTCAATTCCCATCAATATGTTTAATTCCATCAATACCCAGCCCTGTCTGAGAGACCAATATGACACAATGCGTCTCACATCAAAGTTACATTTTCCTTGGTGCATTGCATTATGGGAACAGTAGTCTTTGTTATAAACCTACTTGTTCCTGTGTGCGTCTGTGTCTCTCGTGGTCTCTCTGAGGCTCTGTAGACTGTGTCTCTTGTCCCTGAGCTGTCCCAGAGCCAGCCCCAGGCGCTGCTCCAGCTCTGGGGATCTCAGCCCCGACGCATCCACCTCTCCATCCATTCTCTTCAGCTCTGAACAGAATGCTACCAGGCTGTGGTGGATCTCCTGCACCTGGGGTCAACATTAGGAGTCAACAATGAATTAAAGGCCCCTGGATGCTATGCTATGCTGGCAGAAGGCTACAAGGCCGTGGTCGATCTCCTACCCATGGGGTCAACATGAGAAGAAGGAGAAGAAGAAGAAGAAGAAGAAGAAGAAGAAGAAGATAGAGAAGAAAGAAGAAGAAGAAAGAAGAAGAAGAGAAGAAGAAGAAGAAGAGAGTAAGAGAGAAGAAGTTTTATCATACAGTAGTGTGCTACACCTGCATTATAAACAGTGTTTAGGGTTAGTAGTAGGTGAGGTGTCTGTACAGCATTCGAGATAGTAGCTAGTGTATAGTAGAGTGGTAGTATAAATAGTAAAATTGATATAGAGTAGTGATAGTGATAGTAGATAGAGAGATAGTAGTAAGATAGTAGTAGAATGAAGTAAGAGTAGATAGTAGTAGTAGTAGTAGAAGTAGTGAGTATAGTAGATATAGTAGGCGTAGTAAGTAGTAGTAGAGTAGATAGGTAGAGTAGTAGTAGTAGTAGCAGTCAGTAGTAGTAGTAGTAGTAGTAGTATAGTAGTAGTAAGTAGAGCAGTAGTGTAAGTAGTAGTAGTAGTAGTAGTAGTAGTAGTAGTAGTAGTAGCAGTAGTAGTGTAGTAGTAGTAGTAGTTAGTTTAGTAGTAGTAGTAGTAGTAGGATAGTAGTGTAATAGTAGTAGCAAGTAGTAGTGCGTAGTAGTAGTCAAGTAGTCTAGTAGTAGTATGTAAGTAAGTAAGTAGTAGTAGTAGTAGTAAGCAAGTAGTAGCAGTCAGGTAAGTTGTAGTGGTAGCAGTAGTAGTGGTAGCAGGTAGTAAGTAGTAGTAGTAGCAGCAGTAGTAGTAGTAGTAGGAGTAGTAGTAGTGTAAGTAGTAGTAGTAGTAGTAGTAGTAGTCAGTAGTAGCAGTAGTAGCAGCAGTAGAGTTATTGGTAGCAGGAGTAGTAGTAGTAGTAGTAGAGTAGTAGGCAGCAGTAGTAATAGTAGTATCCAGTAGTAGTAGTAGTAGTAGTGTAAGTAGGTTAGTCGCAGTAGTAGTAGTAAGCAGCAGAAGTGGTAGCAGTAGTAGTAGGAGTATAGTAGGGTAGGAGTAGTAGTAAGTGAGTATTACAGAGTCAGTAGTAGTAGTACTAGGAGTAAGTAGTAAGTAGGGCAAGGCAGTAGTAGTAGTAGTAGTAGTAGTAGTAGGCAGCAATAGGTTGGTAGTAGTAGTAAGTAACAGTAGTAGTAGAGTAGTACGTAGCGGTAGTAGTAGTGTAGTAGCAAGCAGGAAGTGGTAGTAGTAGTAGTAGTAGTAGTAGTAGTAGTAGTAGTAGTAGTAGTAGTAGTAGTAGTAGTTGTAGCAGTAGTAGTAGTAGTAGTAATAGTAGTAGTTTTAGCAGTAGTAGTAATAGCAGCAGTAGTAGTAGTAGTAGTAGTAGTAGTAGTACTAGTAGTAGCAGCAGTAGTAGTAGTAGTAGTAGTAGTAATAGTAGTAGTAGTAGCAGCAGTAGTGGTAGTAGTAGTAGTAGTAGCAGTAGTAGTAGTTGTTGTTGTTGTTGTTGTTGTTGTTGTTACTGTGGTAGGTCCAGAAGGATGATTAAGAATACTCTACTTTATTTCACCTGCAGGATGACGTTCTGTAGAGAGTCCACCTGTTCGTTGAGTTCCCGTATCTTTTCCTCTTTACCGGTCTGGCTGACCACCTGTACCTTGTGGTTTTGATTGACAGGGCCATTGCCATGGGAACCACCAAAAGTAGGAGCTGGGGATTGGGCCTGGACTACACCTTTAGATTTCTCCTGGTGGGATTTAGAACAAAAAGACAATTGGTGCACAACCCACAGTGTTTTAAACAAGCCAAAACAGTCTTGATAGTAGTCTCTACTGTCAGAGAGAACAGCAGTAGATCAGTAGTCTATAGTGTTAGAGAGAACAGAACAGCAGTAGATCAGTAGTCTATAGTGTTAGACAGAACAGAACAGCAGTAGATCAGTAGTCTATAGTGTTAGACAGAACAGAACAGCAGTAGATCAGTAGTCTATAGTGTTAGACAGAACAGCAGTAGATCAGTAGTCTATAGTGTTAGACAGAACAGAACAGCAGTAGATCAGTAGTCTATAGTGACAGACAGAACAGCAGTAGATCAGTAGTCTATAGTGTCAGACAGAACAGAACAGCAGTAGATCAGTAGTCTATAGTGTTAGACAGAACAGAACAGCAGTAGATCAGTAGTCTATAGTGTTAGACAGAACAGAACAGCAGTAGATCAGTAGTCTATAGTGTTAGACAGAACAGCAGTAGATCAGTAGTCTATAGTGACAGACAGAACAGAACAGCAGTAGATCAGTAGTCTATAGTGTTAGACAGAACAGTACAGCAGTAGATCAGTAGTCTATAGTGTCAGACAGAACAGAACAGCAGTAGATCAGTAGTCTATAGTGTTAGACAGAACAGAACAGCAGTAGATCAGTAGTCTATAGTGTTAGACAGAACAGAACAGCAGTAGACCAGTAGTCTATAGTGTTAGACAGAACAGCAGTAGATCCGTAGTCTATAGTGTTAGACAGAACAGAACAGCAGTAGATCAGTAGTCTATAGTGTTAGACAACAGCAGTAGATCAGTAGTCTATAGTGTTAGACAGAACAGCAGTAGATCAGTAGTCTATAGTGTTAGACAGAACAGAACAGCAGTAGATCAGTAGTCTATAGTGTTAGACAGAACAGTACAGCAGTAGATCAGTAGTCTATATGTCAGACAGAACAGAACAGCATAGATCAGTCTATATGTTAGACAGAACAGAACAGCGTAGATCCAGTAGTCTATAGTGTTAGACAGAACAGAACAGCAGTAGATCAGTAGTCTATAGTTTAGACAGAACAGAACAGTAGATCAGTAGTCTATAGTTTTAGACAGAACAGCAGTAATCAGTAGTCTATAGTGACAGACAGAACAGAACAGCAGTAGATCAGTAGTCTATAGTGACAGACAGAACAGCAGTAGATCAGTAGTCTATAGTGTTAGACAGAACAGAACAGCAGTAGACCAGTAGTCTGTAGTGTTAGACAGAACAGAACATCAGTAGATCAGTAGTCTATAGTGTTAGACAGAACAGCAGTATATCAGTAGTCTATAGTGACAGACAGAACAGAACAGCAGTAGATCAGTAGTCTATAGTGACAGACAGAACAGCAGTAGATCAGTAGTCTATAGTGTTAGACAGAACAGAACAGCAATAGATCAGTAGTCTATAGTGTTAGACAGAACAGCAGTAATCAGTAGTCTATAGTGTTAGACAGAACAAACAGCAGTAGATCAGTAGTCTATAGTGTTAGACAGAACATACAGCAGTAGATCAGTAGTCTATAGTGTCAGACAGAACAGAACAGCAGTAGATCAGTAGTCTATAGTGTTAGACAGAACAGAACAGCAGTAGATCAGTAGTCTATAGTGTTAGACAGAACAGAACAGCAGTAGATCAGTAGTCTACAGTGTTAGACAGAACAGAACAGTAGTAGATCAGTAGTCTATAGTGTTAGACAGAACAGAACAGCAGTAGATCAGCAGTCTATAGTGTTAGACAGAACAGAACAGCAGTAGATCAGTAGTCTATAGTGTTAGACAGAACAGAACAGCAGTAGATCAGTAGTCTATAGTGTCAGACAGAACAGAACAGCAGTAGATCAGTAGTCTATAGTGTTAGACAGAACAGCAGTAGATCAGTAGTCTATAGTGTTAGACAGAACAGCAGTAGATCAGTAGTCTATAGTATTAGACAGAACAGAACACCAGTAGATCAGTAGTCTATAGTATTAGACAGAACAGAACACCAGTAGATCAGTAGTCTATAGTGTTAGACAGAACAGAACAGCAGTAGATCCGTAGTCTATAGTGACAGAGAGAACAGAACAGCAGTAGATCAGTAGTCTATAGTGTTAGACAGAACAGAACATCAGTAGATCAGTAGTCTATAGTGTTAGACAGAACAACAGTAGATCAGTAGTCTATAGTGACAGACAGAACAGAACAGCAGTAGATCAGTAGTCTATAGTGACAGACAGAACAGCAGTAGATCAGTAGTCTATAGTATTAGACAGAACAGAACAGCAGTAGATCAGTAGTCTATAGTGTTAGACAGAACAGCAGTAGATCAGTAGTCTATAGTGTTAGACAGAACAGAACAGCAGTAGATCAGTAGTCTATAGTGTTAGACAGAACAGTACAGCAGTAGATCAGTAGTCTATAGTGTCAGACAGAACAGAAGAGCAGTAGATCAGTAGTCTATAGTGTTAGACAGAACAGAACAGCAGTAGATCAGTAGTCTATAGTGTTAGACAGAACAGAACAGCAGTAGATCAGTAGTCTACAGTGTTAGACAGAACAGAACAGTAGTAGATCAGTAGTCTATAGTGTTAGACAGAACAGAACAGCAGTAGATCAGTAGTCTATAGTGTTAAACAGAACAGAACAGCAGTAGATCAGTAGTATATAGTGTTAGACAGAACAGAACAGCAGTAGATCAGTAGTCTATAGTGTCAGACAGAACAGAACAGCAGTAGATCAGTAGTCTATAGTGTTAGACAGAACAGCAGTAGATCAGTAGTCTATAGTGTTAGACAGAACAGCAGTAGATCAGTAGTCTATAGTGTCAGACAGAACAGCAGTAGATCAGTAGTCTATAGTGACAGACAGAACAGCAGTAGATCAGTAGTCTATAGTGACAGACAGAACAGCAGTAGATCAGCAGTCTATAGTGTCAGACAGAACAGCAGTAGATCAGTAGTCTATAGTGACAGACAGAACAGCAGTAGATCAGTAGTCTATAGTGTCAGACAGAACAGAAGAGCAGTAGATCAGTAGTCTATAGTGTTAGACAGAACAGAACAGCAGTAGATCAGTAGTCTATAGTGTTAGACAGAACAGAACAGTAGTAGATCAGTAGTCTATAGTGTTAGACAGAACAGCAGTAGATCAGTAGTCTATAGTGTTAGACAGAACAGCAGTAGATCAGTAGTCTATAGTGTTAGACAGAACAGAACAGCAGTAGATCAGTAGTCTATAGTGTTAGACAGAACAGAACAGCAGTAGATCAGTAGTCTATAGTGTTAGACAGAACGGAACAGCAGTAGATCAGTAGTCTATAGTGTAAGACAGAACAGAACAGTAGTAGGTCAGTAGTCTATAGTGTTAGACAGAACAGAACAGCAGTAGATCAGTAGTCTATAGTGTTAGACAGAACAGAACAGCAGTAGATCAGTAGTCTATAGTGTCAGACAGAACAGAACAGCAGTAGATCAGTAGTCTATAGTGTTAGACAGAACAGCAGTATATCAGTAGTCTATATTGTTAGACAGAACAGCAGTAGATCAGTAGTCTATAGTGTTAAACAGAACGGAACAGCAGTAGATCAGTAGTCTATAGTGTAAGACAGAACAGAACAGTAGTAGGTCAGTAGTCTATAATGTTAGACAGAACGGAACAGCAGTAGATCAGTAGTCTATAGTGTAAGACAGAACAGAACAGTAGTAGGTCAGTAGTCTATAATGTTAGACAGAACAGAACAGCAGTAGATCAGTAGTCTATAGTGTTAGACAGAACAGAACAGCAGTAGATCAGTAGTCACTATAGACTACTGATCTACTGCTGTTCTGTTCTGACACTATAGACTACTGATCTACTACTGTTCTGTTCTGTCTGACACTATAGACTACTGATCTACTGCTGTTCTGTTCTGTCTAACACTATAGACTACTGATCTTCTGCTGTTCTGTTCTGTCTGACACTATAGACTACTGATCTACTGCTGTTCTGTCTGTCACTATAGACTACTGATCTACTGCTGTTCTGTCTGTCACTATAGACTACTGATCTACTGCTGTTCTGTTCTGTCTGACACTATAGACTACTGATATACTGCTGTTCTGTCTAACACTATAGACTACTTATCTACTGCTGTTCTGTCTAACACTATAGACTACTTATCTACTGCTGTTCTGTTCTGTCTGTCACTATAGACTACTGATCTACTGCTGTTCTGTTCTGTCTAACACTATAGACTACTGATCTACTGCTGTTCTGTTCTGTCTGACACTATATACTACTGATCTACTGCTGTTCTGTCTGACACTATAGACTACTGATCTACTGCTGTTCTGTTCTGTCACTATAGACTACTGATCTACTGCTGTTCTGTTCTGACACTATAGACTACTGATCTACTGCTGTTCTGTTCTGTCTGACACTATAGACTACTGATCTACTGCTGTTCTGTTCTGTCTAACACTATAGACTACTGATCTACTGCTGTTCTGTTCTGTCTAACACTATAGACTACTGATCTACTGCTGTTCTGTTCTGTCTAACACTAGAGACTACTGATCTACTACTATTCTGTTCTGTCGGACACTATAGACTACTGATCTACTGCTGTTCTGTTCTGTCTAACACTATAGACTACTGATCTACTGCTGTTCTGTTCTGTCTGACACTATAGACTACTGATCTACTGCTGTTCTGTTCTGTCTGTCACTATATACTACTGATCTACTGCTGTTCTGTCTGACACTATAGACTACTGATCTACTGCTGTTCTGTTCTGACACTATAGACTACTGATCTACTGCTGTTCTGTTCTGTCTGACACTATAGACTACTGATCTACTGCTGTTCTGTTCTGTCTAACACTATAGACTACTGATCTACTGCTGTTCTGTTCTGTCTAACACTATAGACTACTGATCTACTGCTGTTCTGTTCTGTCTAACACTAAAGACTACTGATCTACTACTGTTCTGTTCTGTCGGACACTATAGACTACTGATCTACTGCTGTTCTGTTCTGTCTAACACTATAGACTACTGATCTACTGCTGTTCTGTTCTGTCTAACACTATAGACTACTGATCTACTGCTGTTCTGTTCTGTCTAACACTATAGACTACTGATCTACTGCTGTTCTGTTCTGTCTGACACTATCGACTACTGATCTACTGCTGTCTGTTCTGTCTGACACTATAGACTACTGATCTACTGCTGTTCTGTTCTGTCTAACACTATAGACTACTGATCTACTGCTGTTCTGTCTGACACTATAGACTACTGATCTACTGCTGTTCTGTTCTGTCTGACACTATAGACTACTGATCTACTGCTGTTCTGTCTAACACTATAGACTACTGATCTACTGCTGTTCTGTCTGACACTATAGACTACTGATCTACTGCTGTTCTGTTCTGTCTGTCACTATAGACTACTGATCTACTGCTGTTCTGTTCTGTCTGACACTATAGACTACTGATCTACTGCTGTTCTGTTCTGTCTAACACTATAGACTACTGATCTACTGCTGTTCTGTCTGTCACTATAGACTACTGATCTACTGCTGTTCTGTCTGTCACTATAGACTACTGATCTACTGCTGTTCTGTTCTGTCTGACACTATAGACTACTGATATACTGCTGTTCTGTCTAACACTATAGACTACTTATCTACAGCTGTTCTGTCTAACACTATAGACTACTGATCTACTGCTGTTCTGTTCTGTCTGTCACTATAGACTACTGATCTACTGCTGTTCTGTTCTGTCTAACACTATAGACTACTGATCTACTGCTGTTCTGTTCTGTCTGACACTATATACTACTGATCTACTGCTGTTCTGTCTGACACTATAGACTACTGATCTACTACTGTTCTGTTCTGTCTGACACTATAGACTACTGATCTACTGCTGTTCTGTTCTGTCTAACACTATAGACTACTGATCTACTGCTGTTCTGTTCTGTCTAACACTATAGACTACTGATCTACTGCTGTTCTGTTCTGTCTAACACTATAGACTACTGATCTACTGTTGTTCTGTTCTGTCTGACACTATATACTACTGATCTACTGCTGTTCTGTCTGACACTATAGACTACTGATCTACTGCTGTTCTGTTCTGACACTATAGACTACTGATCTACTGCTGTTCTGTTCTGTCTAACACTATAGACTACTGATCTACTGCTGTTCTGTTCTGTCTAACACTATAGACTACTGATCTACTGCTGTTCTGTTCTGTCTAACACTAGAGACTACTGATCTACTGCTGTTCTGTCTAACACTATAGACTACTGATCTACTGCTGTTCTGTTCTGTCTAACACTATAGACTACTGATCTACTGCTGTTCTGTTTTGTCTGACACTATAGACTACTGATCTACTGCTGTTCTGTTCTGTCTGTCACTAGAGACTACTGATCTACTGCTGTTCTGTCTGTCTAACACTATAGACTACTGATCTACTGCTGTTCTGTTCTGTCTGACACTATAGACTACTGATCTACTGCTGTTCTGTTCTGTCTAACACTATAGACTACTGATCTACTGCTGTTCTGTCTAACACTATAGACTACTGATCTACTGCTGTTCTGTTCTGTCTAACACTATAGACTACTGATCTACTGCTGTTCTGTCTAACACTATAGACTACTGATCTACTGCTGTTCTGTTCTGTCTAACACTATAGACTACTGATCTACTGCTGTTCTGTTCTGTCTGACACTATAGACTACTGATCTACTGCTGTTATGTTCTGTCTAACACTTTAGACTACTGATCTACTGCTGTTCTGTCTGTCACTATAGACTACTGATCTACTGCTGTTCTGTCTAACACTATAGACTACTGATCTACTGCTGTTCTGTTCTGTCTGTCACTATAGACTACTCATCTACTGCTGTTCTGTCTAACACTATATACTACTGATCTACTGCTGTTCTGTCTGACACTATAGACTACTGATCTACTGCTGTTCTGTTCTGTCTAACACTATAGACTACTGATCTACTGCTGTTCTGTTTAACTATATAGACTACTGATCTACTGCTGTTCTGTTCTGTCTGACACTATAGACTACTGATCTACTGCTGTTCTGTCTAACACTATAGACTACTGATCTACTGCTGTTCTGTTCTGTCTAACACTATAGACTACTGATCTACTGCTGTTCTGTTCTGTCTAACACTATAGACTACTGATCTACTGCTGTTCTGTTCTGTCTAACACTATAGACTACTGATCTACTGCTGTTCTGTTCTGTCTAACACTATAGACTACTGATCTACTGCTGTTCTGTTCTGTCTAACACTATAGACTACTGATCTACTGCTGTTCTGTCTAACACTATAGACTACTGATCTACTGCTGTTCTGTTCTGTCTGACACTATAGA
The DNA here is from genome assembly GCA_902810595.1 of Coregonus sp. 'balchen'. NCBI lineage: Eukaryota > Metazoa > Chordata > Actinopteri > Salmoniformes > Salmonidae > Coregonus > Coregonus sp. 'balchen'. The sequence continues at coordinate 3,181,895 of LR778253.1, read as the reverse complement.
CTACTGATCTACTGCTGTTCTGTTCTGTCTAACACTATAGACTACTGATCTACTGCTGTTCTGTTCTGTCTAACACTATAGACTACTGATCTACTGCTGTTCTGTCTGTCACTATAGACTACTGATCTACTGCTGTTCTGTCTGTCACTATAGACTACTGATCTACTGCTGTTCTGTTCTGTCTAACACTATAGACTACTGATCTACTGCTGTTCTGTCTGACACTATAGACTACTGATCTACTGCTGTTCTGTTCTGTCTAACACTATAGACTACTGATCTACTGCTGTTCTGTTCTGTCTAACACTATAGACTACTGATCTACTGCTGTTCTGTCTAACACTATAGACTACTGATCTACTGCTGTTCTGTTCTGTCTAACACTATAGACTACTGATCTACTGCTGTTCTGTCTAACACTATAGACTACTGATCTACTGCTGTTCTTTCTGTCACTATAGACTACTGATCTACTGCTGTTCTGTCTGACACTATAGACTACTGATCTACTGCTGTTCTGTCTGTCACTATAGACTACTGATCTACTGCTGTTCTGTCTGACACTATAGACTACTGATCTACTGCTGTTCTGTCTGTCACTATAGACTACTGATCTACTGCTGTTCTTTCTGACACTATAGACTACTGATCTACTACTGTTCTGTTCTGTCTGTCACTATAGACTACTGATCTACTGCTGTTCTGTCTAACACTATAGACTACTGATCTACTGCTGTTCTGTTCTGTGTAACACTATAGACTACTGATCTACTGCTGTTCTGTTCTGTCTAACACTATAGACTACTGATCTACTGCTGTTCTGTTCTGTCTGTCACTATAGACTACTGATCTACTGCTGTTCTGTTCTGTCTAACACTATAGACTACTGATCTACTGCTGTTCTGTTCTGTCTAACACTATAGACTACTGATCTACTGCTGTTCTGTTCTGTCTGACACTATAGACTACTGATCTACTGCTGTTCTGTTCTGTCTAACACTATAGACTACTGATCTACTGCTGTTCTGTTCTGTCTGACACTATAGACTACTGATCTACTGCTGTTATGTTCTGTCTAACACTATAGACTACTGATCTACTGCTGTTCTGTTCTGTCTGACACTATAGACTACTGATCTACTGCTGTTATGTTCTGTCTAACACTATAGACTACTGATCTACTGCTGTTCTGTTCTGTCTAACACTATAGACTACTGATCTACTGCTGTTCTGTCTGTCACTATAGACTACTGATCTACTGCTGTTCTGTCTAACACTATAGACTACTGATCTACTGCTGTTCTGTTCTGTCTGACACTATAGACTACTGATCTACTGCTGTTCTGTCTGACACTATAGACTACTGATCTACTGCTGTTCTGTCTGTCACTATAGACTACTGATCTACTGCTGTTCTGTCTGACACTATAGACTACTGATCTACTGCTGTTCTGTCTGTCACTATAGACTACTGATCTACTGCTGTTCTGTCTGACACTATAGACTACTGATCTACTGCTGTTCTGTCTGACACTATAGACTACTGATCTACTGCTGTTCTGTCTAACACTATAGACTACTGATCTACTGCTGTTCTGTTCTGTCTGACACTATAGACTACTGATCTACTGCTGTTCTGTCTGACACTATAGACTACTGATCTACTGCTGTTCTGTCTGTCACTATAGACTACTGATCTACTGCTGTTCTGTCTGACACTATAGACTACTGATCTACTGCTGTTCTGTTCTGTCTGACACTATAGACTACTGATCTACTGCTGTTCTGTCTAACACTATAGACTACTGATCTACTGCTGTTCTGTCTGACACTATAGACTACTGATCTACTGCTGTTCTGTCTGACACTATAGACTACTGATCTACTGCTGTTCTGTCTGTCACTATAGACTACTGATCTACTGCTGTTCTGTCTGACACTATAGACTACTGATCTACTGCTGTTCTGTTCTGTTTCACTAGAACAAGCAGTCTGTGACTAGAGCAACACTCTACATTGTAAATAATAAGATGTTGTATGTGACTAGAGCACAACTGTTCTGTTAAGCACAAGAACAAACTGTTGTCTGTGACTTGGATGACTGTAAATTGTACGTGACAATGGTATGCAAGGCTTACCTTTTTGCACAGGTACAACTCTAGATGTTTGTTGTCTGAGCTTGCTAAGTCAATGATCTGTTGGTCTGGTGACAGCTCCACTGACGAACCTTCAAAGCACAGATATAAACATTATTCATTGTCACCAATCAATTATATGGCCATTAGATTATATAGTATGGCACAACCCTACTCAAGAAGTAGTCTGGTCCCAGATCTGTTTGTACTGTCTTGCCAACTCCTATAGTCGTTGTCAATGTTTGCTAGCGTAACCCTAGTAACCTAACCTTAATAGCGTAACCCTAGTAACCTAACCTTTAACCTTACTAGCGTAACCCTAGTAACCTAACCTTACTAACGTAACCCTAGTAACCTAACCTTTAACCTTACTAGCGTAACCCTAGTAACCTAACCTTTAACCTTACTAGCGTAACCCTCTGCCTTTACTACAAGTCAAGTCACATAAAGTAGAGTCCGAACCTGGTTTCAGTTAGGCTGAATAAATCTTTGTCTACAGTCAGCCAGTCAGCCAGTCAGACCCCAGTCAGCCTTTCAGGCCTCAGCAATCAATTTTGCAGTCTACCAGTCAGCCAGTCTGTAGCAGTCTGTCAATCCAGCCGCATCTCACAAGTCAGTATTCAGCAGTCAGCACCATTTAGTCATCAGCCAGTCAGTCTAGCCAGTCAGCCAGTCAATCCACCAGTCAGTCTCAGCCAGCATCGCCAGTCAGTCTCAGCCCAGCCAGTTAGTCTCAGCCAGTCAGTCAGCCAGTCACGTCTCAGCGTCCCAGCCATTACTAGTTCACCAGCCAGTCAGTCCCAGTACAGCCATCTAGCCAGTCATCAGCCATCAGTCACCAGTCAGCCAGCCATTTAGTCAGTCAGCCAGTCAGTCTCAGCCAGTCAGCCAGTCAGTCAGCCAGTCAGTCTCAGCCAGTCAGTCAGCCAGTCAGTCTCAGCCAGCCAGTTAGTCTCAGCCAGTCAGTCAGCCAGTCAGTCTCAGCCAGTCAGCCAGCCATTTAGCCAGTCAGCCAGCCAGTCAGTCTCAGCCAGTCAGCCAGCCATTTAGCCAGTCAGTCAGCCAGTCAGTCTCAGCCAGTCAGCCAGCCATTTAGCCAGTCAGTCAGCCAGCCAGTCAGTCTCAGCCATTCAGCCAGTCAGTCTCAGCCAGTTAGCCAGTCAGTCAGCCAGTCAGTCTCAGCCAGCCAGTTAGTCTCAGCCAGTCAGTCAGCCAGTCAGTCTCAGCCAGTCAGCCAGCCATTTAGCCAGTCAGCCAGCCAGTCAGTCTCAGCCAGTCAGCCAGCCATTTAGTCAGCCAGTCAGCCAGTCAGTCAACCAGTCTGTCAGCCTCAGTCAGTCAGCCAGTCAGTCTCAGCCAGCCAGTTAGTCTCAGCCAGTCAGTCAGCCAGTCAGTCTCAGCCAGTCAGCCAGCCATTTAGCCAGTCAGCCAGCCAGTCAGTCTCAGCCAGTCAGCCAGCCAGTCAGTCTCAGCCAGTCAGCCAGCCATTTAGTCAGCCAGTCAGCCAGTCAGTCAACCAGTCTGTCAGCCTCAGTCAGTCAGCCAGTCAGTCTCAGCCAGCCAGTTAGTCTCAGCCAGTCAGTCAGCCAGTCAGCCTCAGCCAGTCAGCCTCAGCCAGTCAGCCAGCCAGTCAGTCTCAGCCAGTCAGTCAGCCAGTCAGTCAGTCTGTCAGTCAGTAATTCCATCATTCATACTTTGAGTGGTTAACGCAGACCTGGTTTGTCTGTGAGGCTGAAGAGGTCCTTGTCCTCAATCATTCCCAGCATCCTAAGACAGGACTCCATCACCTTCCCCACCGTGTTCTCTCTGGGGGTCCGCAGGTGGACAGTCTGCACCGACGCTGAATCACACACCATGACATTATGATCAGCGGGGCAGTCCATATGGAATCACTAGCTAGTTGAGGTACCAGTAGAATGACCAGTCATGAGATATATAGAAGTATTGTACACATTGATTCTTAACAGATTTTATATCAAGAAACCATTTATGGTGATCTCCATCAGCAGAGAGTTCCTCTGGTTCATAGGGTTCGGGCTTTTGCATCTGTTACAGGGAGAAAATAAAATACACACTTGGGTCATATTGACAATATAGAATAGAATAGAACAGAATAGAATATGAGTCAGTACTGGGAATAGTTAGGAATACATACCTGAACGTAAAGGATTTCATTTGATTCATGTTGAGGCAGCTTACATGCGGAGAGGACTTTGATTGGCTCATGGTCACCACTGCCGCTGTGAATTTCTCTATGTTGTTATGACCAAAGGTTTCTACGAGGAGAGAAAGCTAGCTACTTGATGGAGGATTGGGGAAGTTACATTGAAAAAGCGCTTTGATAATCTGGGGGAAAAAAAACACTATATAAATCCAATCAATTATTATTCGTATGACTTATGAACGCCGTACTTGTTGAGATGACACATGCATCAATAAAGGGAACGGGAAATGGAAAGGGGGAAATCTAGTTGTACAACTGAATGCATTCAACTGAAATGTGTCTTCCGCATTTAACCCCACCCCTCTGAATGAGAGAGGAGCGGAGCGCTGCCTTAATCGACATCCACGTCATCGGCGCCCCGGGGAAGAGTGGGTTAACTGTCTTGCTCAGGAGCAGAACGACAGATTTTTACCTTGTCAGCTCGGAGATTCGATCCAGCAACCTTTCGATCAATCATTGATTGATTGATTAATAGGTTGGTTGATTGACTGATTGGCAGATAGATTGATAGATAGATGGATCGTCTGATCAATTAACCCCCCCAAAAAGCATCACATACACTGGACAGGTGCAGTGAAATGTGTTGTTTTACAGGGTCAGCCATAGTAGTACGGCACCCCTGGAGCAAATGAGGGTTAAGTGCCTTGCTCAAGGGCACATCAACAGATTTTTCACCTTGTCGGCTCGGGTATTCGAACCAGCGGCCTTTCGGTTACTGGCCCAATGCTCTAACCACTTGGCTACCTGCCTCCCAGTTTGGAATTGATGACAGATGGATTGATCGGTTGATCAGCTGATTAATTGATCATACCCAGCAGTGAGTCCAGTCTCTGTGAGGTGGTGCTGGGTGGGTGTAGCTCTCTGTATACAGCTGATAGGAGTTGCTCTCTCTCCTCCAGACTGGAGATGTGAAGGACCTCCAGGGTAGTCAGGTCTATTGAGGCTATATCAGCTCCACACAGCTCTGCCTCTGTCAAGGGTTAGTGGTCAAGAACAGACAGATCAGAGATCAGCCCCCATTGAACCCCAAAACTGTCCCCATGGAAACCCAAAACAGTCCCCATGGAAACCCAAAACAGTCCCCATGGAAACCCAAAACAGTCCCCATGGAAACCCCGCATTACCTTTTACGAGTAAATGCTTTTACAATGACATCTTTCATAAAGATTCCAAAAGATCTAGAACCTGTAAATATGGTCTGAGATTAAAATGTTTTCATCTGGGGTATAGAAAAAGGTGTTTTAAGATAAACACATTCAGCATGGAATGATTTGGGAAGATAAATAAACAGATGGGATGGGAGAGGAGGAGGGGAAGTAGTCTCTAGTGGAGAGGAGAGAGAGGAGGGGAAAAGGGGAGGAGGAGAGAGGTTTGGGAAAGGGGGGAGGGGGAGGGGGAGGGGAAGGGGGTGTCTCTAAGGGGGGAGGAGGGGAGAGGGGGAAGAGGGGGGGAGGAGAGAGGGGGAGGGGAGAGGAGGTGGGGGTAGTTAGTTTCTAGTTTGGGGAGGGGGGAGAGAGGAGGGAAAAGGGGGAGGAGGAGGAGTGAGGGGGGGAGGGGGGAAAGGGTGGGGGGGGGAGAAAGGGGCGGGGGGGGGAGGGGAGAGGGGGTGGGGGGGGAGAGGAGGGGGGGGTAGGGCTCCAGTGGAGAGGAGAGGAGGGAAGAGGGGAGGAGGGGAGAGGGGAGGGGGAGAGGAGGGGGGAGGAGAGGAGGAGGGGAGGAGGAAAGGAAAGGGGGGAGTAGTCTTAGTGGAAAAGGAAGAGAGAGGGGAAGAGGGGGGAGGAGGGGGAAAAGGGGGAGGAGGAGGGGGGAGGTGGGGAGGGAGGGGGGACCCCCGGTTGGGGGAGGGGAGGAAGGAGGTGGGGAGGAGAGGAGGTGGGGAGGACGGGGGGGGGGGAGGGGGGGAGGGTGGGGGAGTAAATCTTTTAGTGGGAGGAGAGAGAAGAGAAAGGGGGGGGGAGGGGGAGAGAGGTGAGGAGGAAAAGGAGGGGGGGGAGGAGAGGAGGGTTTGGGGAGGAGAGGAGGTGGGGAGGAGGGGAGGTGGGGGGGGAGTGTTTTCTAAAGGGGGAGGAGAGAGTGGAAAAAGAAGGGGGGGGAGGAGAGGGTGAGGAGGAGAGGAGGAGGGAGTAGTCTCTAGTGGAGAGGAGAGAGAGGAAAAAGAGGGGAGGAGGAGAGAGGGGGAGGAGGAGAAAGGAAGGGGGGGGAAAGGGGAGGAGGTGGGGAGGAGAGGAGGTGGGGAGGAGAGGAGGTGGGGGGGAGAAGAGGGGGGAGGTAGGTATTAGTGGAGAGGAGAGAGAGGAGGGAAAAGGGGAGGAGGGGAGGGGGTGGGAGGAGAGGGGGGAGGAGAGGAGGGGGGAGGAAGGGGGAGGGGGGGGAGGAGGAGGAGGGGGTAGTCTCTAGTGGGAGGGAGAGAGGGAAAAGAGGGGAGGGGGAGAGAGGTGAGGAGGAGAGGAGGGTTTGGGGGGAAGGGAGGGGGTGGGGAGGAGAGGAGGTGGGGAGGAGAGGAGGGGGAAAGGAAAAGGAGGGGGGGGGAGAGTCTCTAGTGGAGAGGAGAGAGAGGGAAGGGAAGGGGGGGGGGAGGAGGAGAGAGGGTGAGGGGAGAGGGGGGGGGGGGGAGAGGAAAAATGGGGAGGGGAAAAGGGGGTTGGGGGGGGGAGGGAGGAGGTGGGGAGTTAAATCCTTTGTTTAGGGGAAGAGGAGAAGAGGGGAAGGGGGGGAGGGAGGGGAGAGAGGTGAGGAGGAGAGGAAGGGGGGGAAGTGTCTTAGTGGAGAGGGAGAGAAGAAAGAAGGGGGGGAGGGGGGGAGAGAGGGGGGGAGGGGAGAGGAAGGGTGGGGAGGGGGGAGGAGGTGGGGAGGAGAGGAGGGGGGGGGAGAAAGGGGGTGGGGAGTTAAATCTCTAGTGGGAGGAGGGGGAGGGGGTTTGGGGGAAGAGGGGGGAGGAGAGAGGGGGAGGAGGAGGGGGAGGGGGGTGAAATCTAGGCTCTAGGGGGAGGGGGAGAGGAGGAGAAAAGGGGAGGAGGGGGAGGGGGTGGGGAGGAGGAGAGGAGGGGGGGGGGAGGAGGTGGGGAGGAGAGGGGGTGGGGAGGAAAAGGGAGGGGTGGGGAGGAAAGGGGAAGGGTGGGATAGTCTCTAGTGAAAAGGAGGAGAGGAGAAGGGGGGGGGAGGAGAGAGGTGGGGGGGGGGAGGAGGGGGGAGGGGGGAGGGGAGGAGGGGGGAGGGAAAAGGGGGGGGGGTAGTCTTAGTGGGGGGAGGGGGGAGAGAGGAGAAGAGGGGAGGAGGAGAGAGGGGAGGAGGAGAGGACGGGTGGGGGGGAGAGGAGGTTTGGGGGGGAGAGGAGGGGGTGGGGAGGAGAGGATTTGGGGGGGAGGAGAGGAGGGGGGGGGAGTTTGGCCCTTAGTGGAGAGGGAAAAGGGGGGAGAAGAGGGGAGGAGGAGGAGGTTTTAGGGGGGGAGGGGGAGGTGGGGGGGGGAGAGGAGGTGGGGGGGAGAGGAGGTGGGGGGGAGAGGATGGTGGGGGGGTGTCTCTAGTGGAGAGGTGGGGAGGAGGAGAAAGGGGGGGGGAGGAGGAGAGAGGTGAGGAGGGAGGAGGGGGGGGAGTAGTCTCTAGTGGGAGGAGAGAGAGGAGAAGAGGGGGGGGAGGAGAGAGGTTTAGGGGGGAGAGGGGTGGGGGGTAGTCTCTAGTGGGGAAAGGGGAGAGGGAGGAAAAGGGGGGGAGGAGGAGGTGAGGAGGAGAGGAGGGGGGGAAAAATAGGGCTCTAGTGGAGAGGAGGAGAGAGAGGGAAGGGGGAGGAGGAGGGGGAGGTGAGGAGGGGAGGGGGTGGGGGGTAGTAGTCTCTAGTGGAGAGGAGAAAAGGGGGGAAGAGGGGAGGAGGGGGAGGTGAGGAGAAGGGGAGGGGGTGGGAAAATAGTCTTAGTGGAGAGGGGAGAGGGAGAAGAGGGGGGGGGAAGAGAAAGGGGAGGAGGGGAGGAAGGGGGGAGGGAGGGAGGAGGGGGGAGGAGAGGAGGGGGGGGGGTAGTCTCTAGGGGAGAGGGAGAGAGGGGGAAGAGGGGAGGAGGGAGGAGAGGGTGAGGAGGAAAAGGAGGTTGGGGGGGAGGAGAGGAGGAGGGGAGGAGGGGGGAGGGGAGTACTCTGGGGAGAGGGGAGAGAGGAGAAGAGGGGAGGAGGAGAGGGGGGGAGGGAGGAGGGGGATGGGGGGGAGGAGAGGAGGGGGGGGGGGAGAGGAGGTGGGGGGGGGGAAAGGTGGGGGAGTTTGTCTTAGTGGAGAGGGAGAGGGGGAGAAAAGGGGAGGAGGGAAAAAGGGTGAGGGGGAGAGGGGTGGGGAGGAGAGGAAGGTTTGGGGGGAGAGGAGGTTTGGGGGGTAGTCTCTTTGTGGAAAAGGGAAAAGGAGGAGAAGAGGGGGGAGGAGAGAGGGGAGGAGGGAGGAAAGGGGGGGAGTAGTCTCTAGTGGGGGGAGGAGAGGGGGAGAAGAGGGGAGGGGGGGGGGGAGGAGGGGAGGGGGGGGGGAGGTGGGGGGTAGTCTTTTAGTGGAGAGGGGGGGAGAGAGGGGAAGAGGGGGGGAGGAGAGAGGTGAGGAGGAGAGGAGGTGGGGAGTAGTCTCTAGTGGAGAGGAGAGAGAGGAGAAGAGGGGAGGAGGAGAGAGGTGAGGAGGAGAGGAGGTGGGGGAGTAGTTCTAGTGGAGGGGAGAGAGGGGGAAAAGAGGGGGGAGGAGAGAGGGAGGAGGAGAGGAGGGGGGGAAAGTAGTCTCTAGGGAGGGAGAGAGAGGAGAAGAGGGGAGGGGAAGAGGTGAGGAGGAGAGGAGGTGGGGAGTAGTCTCTAGTGGAGAGGAGAGAGAGGAGAAGAGGGGAGGAGGAGAGAGGTGAGGAGGAGAGGAGGTGGGGAGTAGTCTCTAGTGGAGAGGAGAGAGAGGAGAAGAGGGGAGGAGGAGAGAGGTGAGGAGGAGAGGAGGTGGGGAGGAGAGTGAGAGGAGGAGGGGGGAGTGAGCGGAGGGGAGGAGAGTGATGGGAGGAGGGAGAGAGGAGGGGAGGAGAAAGGTGAGGAGGAGAGGATGTGGGGAGGAGAGTGAGAGGAGGAGGGGAGGAGGTGAGAGGAGCAGGGGGAGGAGGAGGAGAGAGTGAGAGGAGGAGGGGGAGTGA
>LR778253.1:3119907-3167407 GCA_902810595.1 Coregonus sp. 'balchen' | reverse complement strand
CAGTTGGAAATTATAGGCAATTAGCAAGACACCCCCAATAAAGAAGTGGTTCTGCAGGTGGTGACCACAGACCACTTATCAGTTCCTATGCTTCCTGGCTGATGTTTTGGTCACTTTTGAATGCTGGCGGTGCTTTCACTCTAGTGGTAGCATGAGACGGAGTCTACAACCCACAAAAGTGGCTCAGGTAGTGCAGCTCATCCAGGATGGCACATCAATGCGAGCTGTGGCAAGAAGGTTTGCTGTGTCTGTCAGCGTAGTGTCCAGAGCATGGAGGCGCTACCAGGAGACAGGCCAGTACATCAGGAGACGTGGAGGAGGCCGTAGGAGGGCAACAACCCAGCAGCAGGACCGCTACCTCCGCCTTTGTGCAAGGAGGAGCAGGAGGAGCACTGCCAGAGCCCTGCAAAATGACCTCCAGCAGGCCACAAATGTGCATGTGTCTGCTCAAACGGTCAGAGACAGACTCAATGAGGGTGGTATGAGGGCCCGACGTCCACAGGTGGGGGTTGTGCTTACAGCCCAACACCGTGCAGGACGTTTGGCATTTGCCAGAGAACACCAAGATTGGCAAATTTGCCACTGGCGCCCTGTGCTCTTCACAGATGAAAGCAGGTTCACACTGAGCAAATGTGACAGACGTGACAGAGTCTGGAGACGCCGTGGAGAACGTTCTGTTGCCTGCAACATCCTCCAGCATGACCGGTTTGGCGGTGGGTCAGTCATGGTGTGGGGTGGCATTTCTTTGGGGGGCCGCACAGCCCTCCATGTGCTCGCCAGAGGTAGCCTGACTGCCATTAGGTACTGAGATGAGATCCTCAGACCCCTTGTGAGACCATATGCTGGTGCGGTTGGCCCTGGGTTCCTCCTAAAGCAAGACAATGCTAGACCTCATGTGGCTGGAGTGTGTCAGCAGTTCCTGCAAGAGGAAGGCATTGATGTTATGGACTGGTCCGCCCGTTCCCCAGACATGAATCCAATTGAGCACATCTGGGTCATCATGTCTCGCTCCATCCACCAACGCCACGTTGCACCACAGACCGTCCAGGAGTTGGCGGATGCTTTAGTCCAGGTCTGGGAGGAGATCCCTCAGGAGACCATCCGCCACCTCATCAGGAGCATGCCCAGGCGTTGTAGGGAGGTCATACAGGCACGTGGAGGCCACACACACTACTGAGCCTCATTTTGACTTGTTTTAAGGACATTACATCAAAGTTGGATCAGCCTGTAGTGTGGTTTTCCACTTTAATTTTGAGGGCGACTCCAAATCCAGACCTCCATGGGTTGATACATTTGATTTCCATTGATAATTTTTGTGTGATTTTGTTGTCAGCACATTCAACTATGTAAAGAAAAAAGTATTTAATAAGATTATTTCATTCATTCAGATCTAGGATGTGTTGTTTAAGTGTTCCCTTTATTTTTTTGAGCACTGTATATATATATATATAGATATATATATATATATCACTTCTTTGCAGTGAACGATCCCATACTAACCGCCAGATGTATCGCTATGGACACCAGGGTGAGTCCCAAATGGCACCCAATTGCTAACATTAGGCACTACTTTTGACCAGGGCCCTGGGCACTGATTAGGGAAGAGGATGTCAGTTGCTATAGCAATTTCAGTTTGGCAAAACCTGGGCGCAGAGACCGAGATCCTGATTCTATTCGCTGAGTCTTTGCTTTGAGTAGATTAGGTGGTATTTCTGAAATATAAACACATCGTGTTTTATAATTATAATTGCGGCAGCTTTCGGTTTCGTGCCATTGCCACCCTGAAGGCTTTTTTTTTCTTATTGTTTTTTTTTTTCCTTCTTTTTTTCTGATTGGCTTTCTTACCTTCTCTGGAAAGTTTCCATTCTGGTCTTTGGACTGTGGCATGTAGGACGCTGTGAAAGGAAAGGGAGAGAGTGGAAGAGGAGAAAGCTCTGTTCATTTTTAGAATCATGTCACAAGACAGGAATGTTGTGAGGTGCTAAACACTCTTTTAAGGTTTTTAGAGAGTATCGGTTACAGTAACACTTCATGTAGACTGGTGTGGAACACAAATGTGTTGGATGTTATAGGCAGGATATCAGGTCACATTTTTACATTTTTTACATTTTTAGTCATTTAGCAGACACTCTTATCCAGAGCAACTTACAGTTAGTGAATGCATACATGTATTATTATATATATATATAGATATATATATTATTTTTTTTATACTGGCCCCCCGTGGGAAACGAACCCACATCCCTGCCGGCCAAACCCTCCCCTACCTTGGACGACGCTGGACCAATTGTGCGCCACCCATGGGTCTCCCGGTCGCGGCCGGCTGCCACAGAGCCTGGACTCGAACCAGGATCTCTAGTGGCACAGCTAGCACTGCGATGCAGTGCCTTAGACAACTGCGCCACTCGGGAGTCACAAACTTGGGGTTCAAACAGTATTTGTTTTCTTTCAAATACTTTAGCTGTGCATGCTTGATTTTGCCAATGGAATAGTCCCAGAAGTGCAAACCCCAACCCCAGGTCTGGTCATCAATAACACACTGTATAACTGGAGACCTCACCAACAGTGATTCGTCGTTGTCGTGGTAAACTGTCCCCCTCCTGGGCGTGGTCAGGGCTCTGATTGGACAAAGAGTGGAAGGTGTGGCTACGTGGGACGGTCATACTAGCGGCCCTGCCCAGACGAGCTGCTCCAGGTTTCTACATGGACATCCAGATACAGACTGTTATTCAAACAGACAATACAGTGAGAGCATACATTTCTTAGTGCCTTCATAAAGTATTCACACCCCTTTACTTTTTCCACATTTTGTTGTTGCAGCCTGAATTTCAAATGCAGTACATACAATTTATCACTGGCCTACACACAATACCCCACAATGTAAAAGTGGAATTATGTTTTTAGATTTTTTTACAAATTAATAAAGAATTAAAAGCTAAAATGTCTTGAATCAATAAGTATTCAACCCCTTTGTTATGGCAAGCCTAAATAAGTTCAGGAGTAAAAATGTGCAAGTCACATAATAATCAGTTGCATGGACTCACTGATTTTTTAATGACTGCACATCTTTGTACCCCACACATACAATTATCTGTAAATTCCCTCAGTCGAACAGTGAATTTCAAACACAGATTCAACCACAAAGACCAGGGAGGTTTTCCAATGCCTTGCAAAGAAGGGCACCTATTGGTAGATGGGAAAAATAAAGCAGACATTGAATATCCCTTTGAGCATGGTGAAGTTATTAATTACACTTTGGATGGTGTATCAACACACTCAGTCACTACAAAGATACAGGCTTCTTTCCTAACTCAGTTGGCGGAGAGGAAGGAAACCACTCAGGATTTCACCATGAGGCCAATGGTGACTTTAAAACAGTTACAGAGTTTAATGGCTGTGATAGGAGCACATTGTAGTTACTCCACAGTACTAACCTAACTGACAGAGTGAAAAGGAGGAAGCCTGTACAGAATACAAATATTCCAAAACATGCATCCTGTTTGCAACAAGGCACTAAAGTAATACTGCAAAAAATGTGGCAAAGCAATTAAATTTTTTTCCTGAATACAAAGTGTTATGTTTGGGGAAAATCCAATACAACACGTTACTGACTACCACTCTCCATATTTTTAAGCATAGTGGCGGCTGCATCATGTTACGGGTATGCTTGTAATCATTAAGCACTGGGGGGGGGTAGCCATTTGATTAGCTGTTCAGGAGTCTTATGGCTTGGACCTAGACTTGGTGCTCTTGGTCCTCCTTTTCCTGTAGTACACAATCATCTCCTTTGTCTTGATCACGTTGAGGGAGAGGTTGTTATCCTGGCACCACATGGCCAGGTCTCTGACCTCCTCCCTATCGGCTGTGTTGGTGATCAGGGAGTACAGGAGGGGACTGAGCACGCACCCCTGAGGGGCGGCCCGTCAGGAAGTCCAGGATCCAGTTGCAGAGGGAGGTGTTTAGTCCCAGGGTCCTTAGCTTAGTGATGAGCTTTGAGGGCGCTATGGTGTTGAACGCTGAGCTGTAGTCAATGATTAGCATTCTCACATAGATGTTCCCTTTGTCCAGGTGGGAAAGGGCAGTGTGGAGTGCAATAGAGATTGCATCTTCTGTGGATCTGTTGGGGCGGTATGCAAATTGGAGTGGGTCTAGGGTTTCCGGGATAATGGGATGATGGTGTTGATGTGAGCCATGACCAGCCTTTTAAAGCACTTCATGACTACAGACGTGAGTGCTACGGGTCGGTAGTCATTTAGGCAGGTTACCTTAGTGTTCTTGGGCACAGTGACTATGGTGGTCTGCTTGAAACATGTTGGTATTACTGACTCAGTCAGGGACAGGTTGAAAATGTCAGTGAAGGCACTTGCCAGTTGGTCAGCACATGCTCGGAGTACACGTCCTGGTAATCCGTCTGGCCCTGCAGCCTTGAGAATGTTGACCTGTTTAAAGGTCTTACTCACATCGGCTACGGAGAGCGTGATCACATAGTTGTCCGGAACAGCTGATGCTCTCATGCATGCTTCAATGTTGCTTGCCTCGAAGCGAGTATAGATGTGATTTAGCTAGTCTGTTAGGCTTGTGTCACTGGGCAGCTCGGGCTATGCTTCCCTTTGCAGTCTGTAATAGTTTGCGAGCCCTGTCACATCCGACGAGCGTCAGAGCCGATGTAGTACGATTCAATCTTAGTCCTGTATTGACTCTTTGCCTGTTTGATGGTTTGTCGGAGGGCATAATGGGATTTCTTATAAGTGTCCGGGTTAAAGTCTCGCTCCTTGAAAGCGGCAGCTCTACCCTTTTGCTCAGTGCGGATGTTGCCTGTAATCCATGGCTTCTGGTTGGGTACGTACGGTCACTGTGGGGACGACGTCATCGATGCACTTATTGATGAAGCCAGTGACTGATGTGGTGTACTCCTCGAATGCCATCGGAAGAATCCCGGAACATATTCCAGTCTGTGCTAGCAAAACAGTCCTGTAGTTTAGCATCTGCGTCATCAGACCACTTTTTTATTGACCGAGTCACTGGTGCTTCCTGCTTTAGTTGTTGCTTGTAAGCAGGAATCAGGAGGATAGAGTTATGGTCAGATTTGCCAAATGGAGGGCGAGGGAGAGCTTTGTACGCGTCTCTGTGTTTGGAGTAAAGACCGTTTTTTTCCTCTGGTTGCACATTTAACATGCTGGTAGAAATGAGGTAAAACGGATTTAAGTTTCCATGCATTAAAGTCCCTGGCCACTAGGAGCTCCGCCTCTGTTGAGCGTTTTCCTGTTTGCTTATGGCCTTATACAGCTCATTGAGTGTGGTCTTAGTGCCAGCATCGGTTTGTTGTGGTAAATAGACAGCTACGAAAAATATAGATGAAAACTCTCTTGGTAGATAGTGTGGTCTACAGCTTATCATGAGATACTCTACCTCAGGCGAGCAAAACCTTGAGACTTCCTTAGATTTCGTGCACCAGCTGTTGTTTACAAATATACACAGACCGCCACCCCTTGTCTTACCGGAGGCGGCTGTTCTATCTTGCCGATGCAGCGTATAGCCCGCTAGCTGTTTGTTATCCATGTCGTCGTTCAGCCACGACTCGGTGAAACATGAGATATTACCGTTTTTAATGTCCCGTTGGTTGGATATTCATATTCATGATCGTAGCTTATCTATTTTGTTATCCAATGATTATACGTTGGCTAATAGGACTGATGGTAGAGGCAGATTACCCACTTGCCGTCTGATTCTTACAAGGCACCCCGACCTGCGTCCCCGATATCTACGTCTCTTTCTCCTGCGAATGACGGGGATTTGGGCCTTGTCGGGTGTCTGAAGTAAATCCTTCGCGTCCGACTCGTTAAAGAAATAATCTTTGTCCAGTACGAGGTGAGTAATCGCTGTCCTGATATCCAGAATCTCTTTTTCGGTCATAAGAGATGGTGGTAGACACAATACTGTACATATATATATATATATATATATATATATATATATATATATATATATATATATACAGTGGGGGAAAAAGTATTCAGTCAGCCACCAATTGTGCAAGTTCTCCCACTTAAAAAGATGAGAGAGGCCTGTAATTTTCATCATAGGTACACGTCAACTATGACAGACAAATTGAGAAAAAGAAATTCCAGAAAATCATATTGTAGGATTTTTAATTAATTTGCAAATTATGGTGGAAAATAAGTATTTGGTCACCTACAAACAAGCAAGATTTCTGGCTCTCACAGACCTGTAACTTCTTCTTTAAGAGGCTCCTCTGTCCTCCCCTCGTTACCTGTATTAATGGCACCTGTTTGAACTTCTTATCAGTATAAAAGACACCTGTCCACAACCTCAAACAGTCACACTCCAAACTCCACTATGGCCAAGACCAAAGAGCTGTCAAAGGACACCAGAAACAAAATTGTAGACTTGCACCAGGCTGGGAAGACTGAATCTGCAATAGGTAAGCAGCTTGGTTTGAAGAAATCAACTGTGGGAGCAATTATTAGGAAATGGAAGACATACAAGACCACTGATAAAGAAGGAGTGGCTTCGTAAGAAGCATTTCAAGGTCCTGGAGTGGCCTAGCCAGTCTCCAGATCTCAACCCCATAGAAAATCTTTGGAGGGAGTTGAAAGTCTGTGTTGCCCAGCGACAGCCCCAAAACATCACTGCTCTAGAGGAGATCTGCATGGAGGAATGGGCCAAAATACCAGCAACAGTGTGTGAAAACCTTGTGAAGACTTACAGAAAATGTTTGACCTGTGTCATTGCCAACAAAGGGTATATAACAAAGTATTGAGAAACTTTTGTTATTGACCAAATACTTATTTTCCACCATAATTTGCAAATAAATTCATAAAAAATCCTACAATGTGATTTCCTGGATTTTTTTTTCTCATTTTGTCTGTCATAGTTGACGTGTACCTATGATGAAAATTACAGGCCTCTCTCATCTTTTTAAGTGGGAGAACTTGCACAATTGTGGCTGACTAAATACTTTTCCCCCCCACTGTGTATATATATATATATATAGGTATCTGTTTTTTATTTGTAATACATTTGCAAAAAAGTCAGAAAACCAGTTTTCGCTTTGTCAATATGGGGTATTGTGGATTGATGAGGAATATAAATTTTTTAATCCATGTTAGAATAAGGCTGTAACGTAACAACACCAAGGGGACTGAATACTTTCCGAAGGCACTATATATTACCATTATTATATTAGCATAGTATTTATATATTCCTGCTACCAGTCTTTTTTCAGCCCTGTTTACATGTACTGCATATCCTACTACCAGTCACTTTTTATTTATAAACCTACATCAACCACTCCAGTACCCCTGCACATTGAATAAGGAACTGACACTGACCTGTATATACAAACCACTCCAGTACCCCTGCATATTGAATAAGGTACTGACACTGACCTGTATATTCAACCACTCCAGTACCCCTGCACATTGAATAAGGTACTGACACTGACCTGTATATTCAACCACTCCAGTACCCCTGCACATTGAATAAGGTACTGACACTGACCTGTATATTCAACCACTCCAGTACCCCTGCACATTGAATAAGGTACTGACACTGACCTGTATATTCAACCACTCCAGTACCCCTGCACATTGAATAAGGTACTGACCTGTATATACAACCACTCCAGTACCCCTGCACATTGAATAAGGTACTGACCTGTATATACAACCACTCCAGTACCCCTGCACATTGAATAAGGTACTGACACTGACCTGTATATACAACCACTCCAGTACCCCTGCACATTGAATAAGGTACTGACACTGACCTGTATATACAACCACTCCAGTACCCCTGCACATTGAATAAGGTACTGACACTGACCTGTATATACAACCACTCCAGTACCCCTGAACATTGAATAAGGTACTGACACTGCCCTGAAGTCTGAATAATATTTTTCAGGAATGTTTGTTCCAAAGCATGTGATTGATTACTCAGGTCTAAGTCCGTTCAAGGGCGACTATCTTCTTTATTCTACCTGGATGCTGTACTAGAGCTATCAGAAACGTTGAAACTCAGGGCTGCCATAAAGCACTTGGACACATCATAACTCAGGGCTAAAAACTGCCATAAAGCACTTGCACACGTCATAACTCAGGGCTAAAACTGCCATAAAGAACTTGGACACGTCATAACTCAGGGCTAAAACTGCCATAATGAACTTGGACACGTAATAACTCAGAGCTTCTGCCATCTAAAACTATTCATACTGAGCTTCAAGTGATAACTACGATTGGAAAACTGGGATAGCATCATTGTTCCCTGAGTTTTCCAGATAGCATCGTTGTTCCCTGAGTTTCCCAGATAGCATCGTTGTTCCCTGAGTTTCCCAGATAGCATCGTTGTTCCCTGAGTTTCCCAGATAGCATCGTTGTTCCCTGAGTTTCCCAGATAGCATCGCTGTTCCCTGAGTTTCCCAGATAGCATCGCTGTTCCCTGAGTTTCCCAGATAGCATCGCTGTTCCCTGAGTTTCCCAGATAGCATTGTTGTACCGTGAGTTTCCCAATTGAATATTTCTGAGTTTTCTTAGTCCCGAGTACTGTAGCAAAAAATACTGCATGATACTGTATGACTGTCCTCTTACCTGCAGGTGGATAAAGTTCTCACAGTTTGTGATACTGAATGACTGTGGTCTTACCCGTTGGTAGATAAAGGACTCCATCTTGGTGCTAAAAGGAAGCGGTTGTAGCTCCGCTCTCAGTAATTCATGGAAACTAGCATCCTTGCTGCTCCAGTCATCTACAGAGAAAGAGCATACCAGCATACAACATCAACAACAGGACAATATCAGTCATGAACCCTAACCTTGTGTCAATCTTGGCAGATCTAATAGATCATCCTTGTCTGCTGTAGAGAGACATGTTCAGAAAGAGACATGGGATTTAATGCTAGTGTGGTAAAACATATTAATCTTAAATAATAATCTCTCTGTGCACTTTGAGTAAAGTGTTTCCCTTCTCTCGAGTATCCTTAGGGTTCACTTTCTCCAGCTATGTTTTCCCTAGGGTGGTTAGTCACCCCCCTGTGTATCTAGCTCCAGCTATGTTTTCCCCTAGGGTGGTTAGTCACCCCTGTGTATCTAGCTCCAGCTATGTTTTCCCCTAGGGTGGTTAGTCACCCCCGTGTCTCTAGCTCCAGCTATGTTTCCCCTAGGGTGGTTAGTCACCCCTGTGTATCTAGCTCCAGCTCTTTAGCCAGTTTTTTTCCTGTAGCTCCAGTTCACAGTTCCAGTTTTATCCCACTAAAGGCTACTATTCCACTACTACTTATAATCAAATCAAATGTTATTTGTCACATGCGCCGAATACAACAGGTGTAGACCTTACAGTGAAATGCTTACTTACAAGCCCTTAACCAACAGTGCAATTTTAAGAAAAATAAGTGTTAAGTAGACAATAGATGAGTAAAAAATTAAAGCAGTAAACTAACAGTAAAAATAACAGTAGCCAGGCTATATATCCTGGTCCGAATCCAGGCTATGTCGTAGCCGGCCGCAACTGGGAGACCCATGGGGCGGCGCACAATTGGCCCAGCGTCGTCCAAGGTAGGGGAGGGAATGGCCGGCAGGGATGTAGCTCAGTTAGTACCGGTACAGAGTCAATTTGCGGGGGCACCGGTTAGTCAAGGTAATTGAGGTAATATGTACAGTACCAGTCAAAAGTTTGGACACAACTACTCATTCCAGGGTTTTTCTTTATTTTTACTATTTTCTACATTGTAGAATAATAGTGATGACATCAAAACTATGAAATAACACATATGGAATCATGTAGTAACCAACAAAGTGTTAAACAAATAAAAAAATATCTTATATTTGAGATTCTTCAAATAGCCACCCTTTGCCTTGATGACAGCTTTGCACACTCTTGGCATTCTCTCAACCAGCTTCATGAGGAATGCTTTTCCAACAGTCTTGAAGGAGTTCCCACATATTCTAAACACTTGTTTGCTGCTTTTCCTTCACTCTGCCGTCCGACTCATCACAAACCATCTGAATTGGGTTGAGGTCGGGGGATTGTGGAGGCCAGGTCATCTGATGCAGCACTCCATCACTCTCCTTCTTGGTAAAATAGCCCTTACACAGCCTGGAGGTGTGTTGGGTAATTGTCCTGTTGAAAAACAAATGATAGTCCCACTAAACCCAAACCAGATGGGATGGCTTATCGCTGCAGAATGCTGTGGTAGCCATGCTCTTTAAGTGTGCCTTGAATTCTAAATAAATCACAGACAGTGTCACCAGCAAAGCACCCCCACACCATAACACCTCCTCCTCCATGCTTTACGGTGGGAACTACACATGCGGAGATCATCCATTCACCCCCAACGCGTCTCTCAAATTTGGACTCCAGACCAAAAGGACACATTTCCACCGGTCTAATGTCCATTGGTCGTGTTTCATGGCCCAAGCAGGTCTCTTCTTCTCATTGGTGTCCTTTAGGAGTGTTTTCTTTGCAGCAATTCGACCATGAAGGCCTGATTCACACAGTCCCCTCTGAACAGTTGATGTTGAGATGTGTCTGTTACTTGAAGTCTGTGAAGCATTATTATTTGGGCTGCAATTTCTGAGGCTGGTAACTCTAATGAACTTATCCTCTGCCGCAGAGGTAACTCTGGGTCTTCCATTCCTGTTCATCATAGCGCTTGATGGTTTTTGCGACTCACTTGAAGAAACTTTCAAAGTTCTTGAAATGTTTCGTATTGACTGACCTTCATGTCTTAAAGTAATGATGGACTGTCATTTCTCTTTGCTTATTTGAGCTTTTATTGCCATAATATGGTATTTAACCAATGAGGGCTATCTTCTGTTACAACACAACTGATTGGCTCAAACGCATTAAGAAGGAAAGAAATTCCACAAATTAATTTTTAGGAAGGCACACCTGTTATTTGAAATGCATTCCAGTTGATTACCTCATGAAGCTGGTTGAGAGAACGCCAATAGTGTACAAAGCTGTCATCAAGGCAAAGGGTGGCTACTTTGAAGAATCTCAAATATAAAATGTATGTACTACATGATTCCATATGTGTGATTTCATAGTTTAAAAAAATTATAAAAATAAAGAAAAACCCTTGAATAAGTAGGTTTTGCCAAATAAAATGACTAGTAGTGTACATGTAAACAGGAGTAATAGTGGACAGTAGAAGGGGGGCGGGGGGTGGCTGGAGTCTTTGCCAATTTTTAGGGCCTTCCTCTGACACCGCCTGGTATAGAGGTCCTGGAGGGCAGGAAGCTTGGCCCCAGTGATGTACTGGGCCGTACGCACTACCCTCTGTAGTGCCTTGCTGTCGGAGGCCGAACAGTTGCCATACCAGGCGGTGATGCAACCAGTCAGGATGCTCTCGATGGTGCAGCTGTATAACTTTTTGAGGATCTGAGGACCCATGCCAAATCTTTTCAGTCTCCTGAGGGGGAATAGGCTTTGTCGTGCCCTCTTCACGATTGTCTTGGTGTGTTTGGACCATGACAGTTTGTTGGTCATGTGGACCTCAAGTAACTTGAAGCTCTCAACCTGCTCCACTGAAGCCCCGTCGATGAGAATGGGGGCCACTAGGAGCGCCGCTTCTGGATGAGCATTTTCCTGTTTGTTTATTACATTTACATTTACGTCATTTAGCAGACGCTCTTATCCAGAGCGACTTACAGTTAGTGAGTGCATACATAATTTTTCATACTGGCCCCCCGTGTGAATCGAACCCACAACCCTGGCGTTGCAAACGCCATGCTCTACCAACTGAGCTATATCCCTGCCGGCCATTCCCTCCCCTACCCTGGACGACGCTGGGCCAATTGTGTGCCGCCCCATGGGTCTCCCGGTCGCGGCCGGCTACGACAGAGCCTGGATTCGAACCAGGATCTCTAGTGGCACAGCTAGCACTGCGATGCAGAGCCTTAGACCACTGCGCCACTCGGGAGAACATGGCCGTATACAGCTCATTGAGTGCAGTCATTAGTTCTACTACTATGCTAACCTAAAATGTTCAACACTAGCCTCTAACAATTAAACTTCTAAACTTTTTCCACTACCATAAAAATACTTTTGAACAGCTGAAGCAAGTCACACAAATTATCCTTTCTTGTTAGTAAAATGCTTTTCTCCCTACAGGCCCATTTTTAAAAAAATTCATTTAACCTTTATTTAACCAGGAAAAGCCCATTTAGACACAAAGTCTCTTTTTCAAGGGAGACCTGGCCAAGAAGGCAGCAGTAATCAATAAAACGTTACAACATTTAAAACAACATACTATATAATCAGTACAACAACGACACGATCCAGCCTACAGGAAACATTTACACTCCTCCTGAACACAGTCTTGCAGCAGAATTTTGAACTCATTTAGGGGCACTAATACATCTAGGTGAAGCATGCCTTAGGGGCACTAATACATCTAGGTGAAGCATGCCTTAGGGGCACTAATACATCTAGGTGAAGCATGCCTTAGGGGCACTAATACATCTAGGTGAAGCATGCCTAAAAGGGCACTAATACATCTAGGTGAAGCATGCCTTAGGGGCACTAATACATCTAGGTGAAGCATGCCTAAAAGGGCACTAATACATATAGGTGAAGCATGCCTTAGGGGCACTAATACATCTAGGTGAAGCATGCCTTAGGGGCACTAATACATCTAGGTGAAGCATGCCTAAAAGGGCACTAATACATCTAGGTGAAGCATGCCTTAGGGACACTAATACATCTAGGTGAAGCATACCTAAAAGGGCACTAATACATCTAGGTGAAGCATGCCTTAGGGGCACTAATACATCTAGGTGAAGCATGCCTTAGGGGCACTAATACATCTAGGTGAAGCATGCCTAAAAGGGCACTAATACATCTAGGTGAAGCATGCCTTAGGGACACTAATACATCTAGGTGAAGCATACCTAAAAGGGCACTAATACATCTAGGTGAAGCATGCCTTAGGGGCACTAATACATCTAGGTGAAGCATGCCTTAGGGGCACTAATACATCTAGGTGAAGCATGCCTAAAAGGGCACTAATACATCTAGGTGAAGCATGCCTAAGGGGCACTAATACATCTAGGTGAAGCATGCCTTAGGGGCACTAATACATCTAGGTGAAGCATGCCTTAGGGGCACTAATACATCTAGGTGAAGCATGCCTAAAAGGGCACTAATACATCTAGGTGAAGCATGCCTTAGGGGCACTAATACATCTAGGTGAAGCATGCCTTAGGGACACTAATACATCTAGGTGAAGCATGCCTTAGGGGACACTAATACATCTAGGTGAAGCATGCCATAGGGGACACTAATACATCTAGGTGAAGCATGCCTTAGGGACACTAATACATCTAGGTGAAGCATGCCTTAGGGGACACTAATACATCTAGGTGAAGCATGCCTTAGGGGACACTAATACATCTAGGTGAAGCATGCCTTAGGGACACTAATACATCTAGGTGAAGCATGCCTTAGGGGACACTAATACATCTAGGTGAAGCATGCCTTAGGGGACACTAATACATCTAGGTGAAGCATGCCTTAGGGACACTAATACATCTAGGTGAAGCATGCCTTAGGGACACTAATACATCTAGGTGAAGCATGCCTTAGGGGCACTAATACATCTAGGTGAAGCATGCCTAAGGGGCACTAATACATCTAGGTGAAGCATGCCTTAGGGACACTAATACATCTAGGTGAAGCATGCCTTAGGGGCACTAATACATCTAGGTGAAGCATGCCTTAGGGACACTAATACATCTAGGTGAAGCATGCCTTAGGGACACTAATACATCTAGGTGAAGCATGCCTTAGGGGCACTAATACATCTAGGTGAAGCATGCCTTAGGGACACTAATACATCTAGGTGAAGCATGCCTTAGGGGCACTAATACATCTAGGTGAAGCATGCCTTAGGGACACTAATACATCTAGGTGAAGCATGCCTAAAAGGGCACTAATACATCTAGGTGAAGCATGCCTTAGGGGCACTAATACATCTAGGTGAAGCATGCCTAAAAGGGCACTAATACATCTAGGTGAAGCATGCCTAAAAGGGCACTAATACATCTAGGTGAAGCATGCCTAAGGGGCACTAATACATCTAGGTGAAGCATGCCTTAGGGGCACTAATACATCTAGGTGAAGCATGCCTAAAAGGGCACTAATACATCTAGGTGAAGCATGCCTAAGGGGCACTAATACATCTAGGTGAAGCATGCCTTAGGGGCACTAATACATCTAGGTGAAGCATGCCTTAGGGGCACTAATACATCTAGCTGAAGCATGCCTAAAAGGGCACTAATACATCTAGGTGAAGCATGCCTAAGGGGCACTAATACATCTAGGTGAAGCATGCCTAAGGGGCACTAATACATCTAGGTGAAGCATGCCTTATGGGCACTAATACATCTAGGTGAAGCATGCCTAAAAGGGCACTAATACATCTAGGTGAAGCATGCCTTAGGGACACTAATACATCTAGGTGAAGCATGCCTAAAAGGGCACTAATACATCTAGGTGAAGCATGCCTAAGGGGCACTAATACATCTAGGTGAAGCATGCCTAAGGGGCACTAATACATCTAGGTGAAGCATGCCTTAGGGGCACTAATACATCTAGGTGAAGCATGCCTAAAAGGGCACTAATACATCTAGGTGAAGCATGCCTTAGGGACACTAATACATCTAGGTGAAGCATGCCTAAAAGGGCACTAATACATCTAGGTGAAGCATGCCTTAGGGACACTAATACATCTAGGTGAAGCATGCCTTAGGGACACTAATACATCTAGGTGAAGCATGCCTAAAAGGGCACTAATACATCTAGGTGAAGCATGCCTTAGGGACACTAATACATCTAGTTGAAGCATGCCTTAGGGGCACTAATACATCTAGGTGAAGCATGCCTTAGGGGCACTAATACATTTAGGTGAATTATGCCTTAGGGGCACTAATACATCTAGGTGAAGCATGCCTAAAAGGGCACTAATACATCTAGGTGAAGCATGCCTAAGGGGCACTAATACATCTAGGTGAAGCATGCCTAAGGGGCACTAATACATCTAGGTGAAGCATGCCTTATGGGCACTAATACATCTAGGTGAAGCATGCCTAAAAGGGCACTAATACATCTAGGTGAAGCATGCCTTAGGGACACTAATACATCTAGGTGAAGCATGCCTAAAAGGGCACTAATACATCTAGGTGAAGCATGCCTAAGGGGCACTAATACATCTAGGTGAAGCATGCCTAAGGGGCACTAATACATCTAGGTGAAGCATGCCTTAGGGGCACTAATACATCTAGGTGAAGCATGCCTAAAAGGGCACTAATACATCTAGGTGAAGCATGCCTTAGGGACACTAATACATCTAGGTGAAGCATGCCTAAAAGGGAACTAATACATCTAGGTGAAGCATGCCTTAGGGACACTAATACATCTAGGTGAAGCATGCCTTAGGGACACTAATACATCTAGGTGAAGCATGCCTAAAAGGGCACTAATACATCTAGGTGAAGCATGCCTTAGGGACACTAATACATCTAGGTGAAGCATGCCTAAAAGGGCACTAATACATCTAGTTGAAGCATGCCTAAGGGGCACTAATACATCTAGGTGAAGCATGCCTTAGGGGCACTAATACATCTAGGTGAAGCATGCCTTAGGGGCACTAATACATCTAGGTGAAGCATGCCTTAGGGGCACTAATACATCTAGGTGAAGCATGCCTTAGGGGCACTAATACATCTAGGTGAAGCATGCCTAAGGGGCACTAATACATCTAGGTGAAGCATGCCTTAGGGGCACTAATACATCTAGGTGAAGCATGCCTTAGGGACACTAATACATCTAGGTGAAGCATGCCTCTTGTGCCCAATAGGAGAAGGAGTCTAACTCGGTAAAGGCCCTGGGGACTTTAAGACTGTGTCTGGTAACTGCTAGTGGTAAAAGAAAGGCTTTGTAAATGAACAAGTACCAACAAGTACTGAACAAATATATAAATGCAACACGCAACAATTTCAACGATTTTACTGAGTTACAGTTCATATGAGGAAATCAGTCAATTGAAATAAATAAATTAGGCCCTAATCTTTGGATTTCACATGACTGGGCAGGGGTGCAGCCATGGGGTGGGCCTGGGAGGGCATAGGACCACCCACTGGGGAGCCAGGCCCAGCCAATCAGAATGTGTTTTTCCCCACAAAAGGGCTTTATTACAGACAGAAATACTCCGCAGTTTCATCAGCTGTCCGGGTGGCTGGTCTCAGACGATCCCACAAGTGAAGAAGCCGGATGTGGAGGTCCTGGGCTGGCGTGGTTACACGTGTTCTGTGGTTGTGAGGCCGGTTGGACACACTGCCAAATTCTCCAAAAATGACATTGGAGGCTTTGTGAGGCTTTGTAGAGAAATGAACATTCAATTCTCTGGCAACAGCTCTGGTGGACATTCCTGTAGTCAGCATGCCAATTGTATGCTCCCTCAAAACTTGAGACATCTGTGGCATTGTGTTGTCTGACAAAACTGCACACTTTAAAGTGGCCTTTTATTGTCCCCAGCACAAGGTGCACCTGTGCAATGATCGTGCTATCATGCTGTTTAATCAGCTTCTTGATATGCCACACCTGTCAGGTGGATGGATTATCTTGGCAAAGGAGAAATGCTCACTAACAGGGTTGTAAACAGAAATAAGCTTTTTGTGCGTATGGAAACATTTCTGGTATCTTTTATTTCAGCTCATGAAACATGGGACCAACGCTTTACATGTTGCGTTTATCTTTTCGTTCAGTACAGCCGTCTGTGCATGTAAAGCGAGGTCCAACCCACCAAGGTGCAATGGTGGGTGAATGACTTAGCGTTAGTAACAAAGCATAAGGATGCATGATCAACAGAGGTCAGTCTCTGTAGCAGAGAAGAGGCTGCATGCATTTACAATGCATCACCATAATCAATTCCAGAAAGAAAAGTGGCAAGCTTCTATCTAACCTCAAATGGTAACGTAGCCTTATTACGAAAATAAAAAAAACAATTTCAGCTTTAGGTTCCTCACAAGATTATCCATATGAACTTTGAAGGACAGCTTGTCATCCAACCGTATACCTAGGTATTTGTAAGATTACACTTTTTTAATATGTGAAAATGCTAACCTTCTCTGGCTGAGAGCGAGCTCTGGTAAAGGTCATGAATTTCGGGTTTTTTTTGCATTCAAGACTAGTTTAAGACCATATAGGGAGGCCTGCAGTGAATGAAAGGCAGTCTGGAGCGATTCAACAGCCTGAACCAGAGCAGGAGCATTTGATATAGATGAACGTATCATTTGCATACGGATGCAACTTGGCTGGTGAGTATCCCATTTCCCAGGTCATTTAATAAACATGGAGATCACAGGAGCTAAACTAGAACTCTGGGGCACACCTCATGTAATCACAAGGAAGCTAAACGTGTGATTCTCAGCATAGTGTCAAGGCGTCAGTGTAATGCAGTAGGCGAAGTCAGGCGCAGGACACAGAGCTAATCAAAAAAGCGTACTTTACTCATAGGTAAAAGAAAGAACAACAACCTCCACGCAGGGAGGGGAAACAAACCCGCACACTAACGACAACCAAAACATGAACAAACACGCACACAACACACAGTGTGAGACAGAGGGTTAAATAGGGAAGACATAACCACATGATGGGAAAACAGGTGTGACCAATACAGCCAAAACAAGTCGAACATAGATACGTGGATCGGTAGCAGCTAGTATTCCGGTGACGACGAACGCCGAAGCCTGCCCGAGCAAGGAGGAGGGGCAGCCTCGGCTGAATCCGTGACACATAGACACATTTTGTTCTGTCAGCAAGATAGTTTCTAAACCAATTGACAGCCCCTTCACTAACCATGTTTTCTTCCATAGTTTTATGTGAGTAAAGTCATACCGTATAAAAAAAAAAAATAACAGGAAGTTTTGGTACAATTTTATAAATGCGGACATGGTGGGATCTTTTATTGTCTGTCAAATTAATTATGCGAGAAATGGCGGTGGAAATGCCTTTATGCGTAAATATTGATATAAAAACCATCATGTTGAAGTAAACTGGGAGTCATGTGATGACATGTTGTGTGGTCCTCCCACTAGGACTGGGGAAACCATGCAGTTTATTAGGCTACAGATTAAATAAGTTATGATGAACTTCACAGGGTGGTGAAAGGGCACGGTGATGAGCTTGATGCTCCTTTCCAATAAATATCGAGGATCTTATTCTGGTGACATGATGATCGACCCTTGGCTGTCGTTTGACAAAGACAAAGATTCTCGCTCTTATCCATAATAATCTCATCATGTAGACTAGTCTACCCTCACTATAAACATGTAGACTAGACTACCCTCACTATAAACATGTAGACTAGACTACCCTCACTGTAGACATGTAGACTAGACTACCCTCACTATAGACATGTAGACTAGACTACCCTCACTATAGACATGTAGACTAGACTACCCTCACTATAAACATGTAGACTAGACTACCCTCACTATAAACATGTAGACTAGACTACCCTCACTATAGACATGTAGACTAGACTACCCTCACTATAGACATGTAGACTAGACTACCCTCACTATAAACATGTAGACTAGACTACCCTCACTATAGACATGTAGACTAGACTACCCTCACTATAGACATGTAGACTAGACTACCCTCACTATAAACATGTAGACTAGACTACCCTCACTATAGACATGTAGACTAGACTACCCTCACTATAAACATGTAGACTAGACTACCCTCACTATAGACATGTAGACTAGACTACCCTCACTATAGACATGTAGACTAGTCTACCCTCACTGTAACTGCGAGCTGTTGGCAAGAAGGCATGTGCCATGACTAGAGTAGACAGATTTGCTATTTAACGCAAAAGTTTGTGACAAAACTATCGGCAGAGTTGAAAAAATGCAATGGAAAAACACATTGAACGTTAGAATTTATTCGGTGCATGAAATTACATTTTGTGTACGCTACGTCATCACACACTGATTTGACAAGTCAGCTTGTTGGAACCACTGGAGGAAAAATTTTGCAAATTTTCTTTATGCGGATATTAGAATATTCGCTTGAAAATCTGTGGATGGAAACCTAGCTACCTGAGACCAATATTACTGAGTCTGGTTAGCAACAGCTAGCGGTCAACTGAATCAAACACCTTCGATAAAATCAACAAAACAAAGCTTTACAGTGTTGTGAAAGTGCATTGATGATGTCATTGATGATGACATTTTTGCCACAGCAGCTGTTACGGTGTCGTTGCCAGACTGAACCCCACTCAGGATATTGTTTTCAAGTAGATACGGCTTTAGCTGAGAGTTCACAAGTGATTCTTAGACTTTGGCAAGGATAGGGAGTTTGGAAATAGGGTGATGAAAGGCGTCACTTCTCCCTGGGGTTGTCATAACCCCTTATCATAACCCTTATCATGTCAAACCCTCTGTTTTATATTTTCACAGGGTTTATTCGCAGCATATTTCACCGGTTTGTGATAGACAGTGGCACAGGGAGTGTGGTTGCATGGCAACCTGTACTGTAACTGAAGGACACACTGGCCGGCTGAGCTCTTTCTGGCTGAGGACAAGGAGTGCGCCCGAAAGGCACCCTATTCACTATATAGTCCACTACTTTTTGACCAGGGCCCTATGGGCTGGTCTATGGGCCCTGGTCAAACGTAGTGCGCTACATAGGAAATAGGGTGCCATTAGTGACGCAGGCATAGTTTTGTGACACAAACCCGGTTCTTTCCCACAGAAAGCTGACGTTCTGATATTCCCACAACAGAACAGATCACTTGGATCTGTGGAGCTGCAAAAGGTCTTTCTTTTTTTGACCGTTTACAATAACAAGCATGAAGAATGAACGAGGCTGGGAAATCAGTCTGGTATGAGATACGAATATGGTGCCGTGTAGCTCAGTTGGTAGAGCGTGGCGCTTGCAACGCCAGGGTTGTGGGTTCGATTCCCACGGGCGGGCCAGTATGAAAAAATAAAATACTAATGTATGCACCCACTAACTGTAAGTCGCTCTGGATAAGAGCGTCTGCTAAATGACTAAACGTTTTAATGTCCTGTAATGTTTAGGCACGAGAGTGCGGCAACATTGATTACATTGTTTACAACAGCGCTAGTGTAATATGACACCTCATAGTGGATCATTGCTATCACAGTTTATGCTAGGCAGTCAACCTGTCACGCCCTGGCTCTGGGGACTCTTATATGTTGAGCCAGGGTGTGGATTTTCTATGTGTCATTTTCTATGTTTTATTCTAGTTCATGTATTTCTATGTTGGCCAGGGTGGTTCCCAATCAGAGGCAGCTGTTGCTTGTTGTCTCTGATTGGGGACCATACTTAGGCAGCCTGTTTGGCACTAGTTTATTGTGGGATCTTGTTCCGTAAGGTTTGTTTTGGTGTATTAACCTAGGACTTCACGTATCGTTTGGTTTGTTGTTTTGTTCGTGTGTGTTAAGTACGTTAATTAATAAAGTATGTACGCTTACCACGCTGCGCCTTGGTCCGTTTCCTATAACGATCGTGACACAACCACTAAACGTGTGAACCACGCAACGCTTCCAGATTAACGACCGTCAACGCAAACGTTTTAATGTCCTGTAATGTTTAGGCATGAGAGTGCGGCAACATTGATTACATTGTTTACAACAGCGCTAGTGTAATATGACACCTCATAGTGGATCATTGCTATCACAGTTTATGCTAGGCTAGGCTACCACTAAACGTATATGTGTGAACCACGCAACGCTTCCAGATTAACGAACGTCAACGCAATCTGTGTCTGGACATTACCTTATTATTCATATTCATGGTCATCGGAACCCTGGTAGTACCATGTGGCATTAAACTTAAGACTTTACACAGCGCAATAACGGTAACAATAAGCTAGCCACAGTTCAGATCCCGAATGATGTTTGATGTATATATGGACATATTAGACGTGTTACTGTCATTGCGCTGTACGAAGTGTCGAAGTCTGGTAAAACAGTAACTTATCTGTGCTATATCAAATATGTACATATTTGGGGGGCTCGTCCGGGATCTGGACTTTGATATGTGTTAAAGTTCGATTTTATGATGTGCTGTCCCCTGTTGCAGTAATCTGCAATTCTGTGTCAATATTAAAAGATATGTTCATTCTACGTCCTTTCTAAAGACGTTGACAGTACTACACTGGGTCTATTGGTTGACATGTGCCCCATGGACAATGTTTGGGTTATGGGAGAATACCACCTGTAAATCAGATACATACTGACCCCAGATTTGGGCTGAAAGGTTGATGGTTTGAATCCCCGAGACGACTAGGTGAAAAATCTGTTGATTTGCCCTTGAGCAAGGTACTTAATCCTAATTGCTCCTGTAAAATCGCTCTGGATAAGAACGTCTACTAAAATGTAGGGCACTACTTTTTGATCAGGGCCCATTTGGGTCTGTACAAAAGTAGTGCACTAAATACTCTACCTAAGTAAATAGACAGCTACGAAAAATATAGATGAAAACTCTCTTGGTAAATAGTGTGGTCTACAGCTTATCATGAGATACTCTACCTCAGGTGAGCAAAACCTTGAGACTTCCTTAATATTAGATTTCGTGCACCAGCTGTTGTTTACAAATATACACAGACCGCCACTCCTTGTCTTACCGGAGGCGGCTGTTCTATCCTGCCGATGCAGCGTATATCCCGCTAGCTGTATGTTATCCATGTCGTCGTTCAGCCACGACTCGGTGAAACATAAGATATTACAGTTTTTAATGTCCCGTTGGATATTCGTGATCGTAGCTCGTCTATTTTGTTATCCAATGATTGTACGTTGGCTAATAGGACTGATGGTAGAGGCAGATTACCCACTCGCCGTCGGATTCTTACAAGGCACCCCGACCTGCGTCCCCGACCTCCGTCTCTTTCTCCTGCGAATTACGGGGATTTGGGTCTTGTCGGGTGTCTGAAGTAAATCCTTCGCGTCCGACTCGTTGAAGAAAAAATCTTCATCCAGTACGAGGTGAGTAATCGCTGTCCTGATATCCAGAAGCTCTTTTCGGTCATAAGAGACGGTGGCAGAAACATTATGTACAAAATAAATTACAAATAATGTGAAAAAACACACACAATAACACAATTGGTTAGGAGCCTGTAAAACGGCAGCCATCTCCTCCCGCGCCATCCTTCTGTTAGGATCAGATAATTGAGTTTAGTGGATCAATTCTAAAATGGGTTGTTTGGATCCTGGATACTGATTGGTTGAAAATACCATGATGTGTTAATCTCATAATTCCACTGTCCTGCAGCCCAGGCAGGAAATTAATGAACTTCATCTCCCTCTACACACTATTCTTCCATGATACTATTTGGTTTGCAACAGTTGTGGGTTGTATAAAACTACCTGTCTGCCTCTACGACCTGTGCAACAATGTATCATCTCTCCGGTGCCAGCAGGCTAGCTAGTCCAAGAATGAACATGCAACTAATAATTCACCATGGAAACAGTAACCACTCAGAATTCCATTAATTACTTAACCAGCGCATTGTGGACTACGTATGCCTATTGGATATTTGATTAAATCAGAATTTATTGAAGTTCTTGTCTCTCATCATCATTGAACCTCTGCTAGCTAGCTACATACCAAATGATTTGTTTAGCATAGCAACATTGAATTAATAGAATATAATTAACGACTGGGTCAAAACATGAGAAAATAACTAACGACCAGCCCGCTTGGGTAGCAACTTCAGAATGCAAAAGTTATCCGATGCGGGCCTGGAGGCAAGGGAAATCATGGCTGTGAGTGGCCATCGGTGTGAGAGCTCACTCAAGAGTTATTGGCAGCCCCTAACATGGAGAACAGAAAGCGCTGGAGTGCCATTTTAGCTGGCCACGAGGTGAGTGGGACGTTCCATTCTCCTCCAGCGCCAGGACCATGGACAGTTCTTCCACTGCAGTGCCATCAACGAAAACGTCACTATTAACATCACCAACTAGCTTGGTTAGCTAGGACTCGCCAACCATGATGATATGCCATTTAGCAGACTCTTTTATCCAAAGCGACTTACAGTTATGCGTGCATACATTTTTGTGTATGGGTGGTCCCGGGGATCGAACCCACTACCTTGGCGTTACAAGCGCCGTGCTCTACCAGCTGAGCTACAGAGGACCACAAATATACACAGACCGCCACCCCTTGTCTTACCAGAGTCTGCTGTTCTATCCTGCCGATGCAGGCCTATTGGATATTTGATTAAATCATAATTTATTGAAGTTATTCTCTCTCATCATCATTGAATCTCTGCTAGCTAGCTACATACCAAATGATTTGTTTAGCATAGCAACGTCGAATGAATAGAATTATTAGAATGAACGACTATGTCAAAACATGAGAAAACTGACACGCAAAACGACAACGGATTCAAAAATTAGAATCTTTCAATTTAAATTATTATATAAAATTCTTGCTACCAATAGAATGTTATTTATATGGGAGATACAATCTTCCCAGCTCTGCAGATTTTGCTGTGAAGAGACAGAATCATTAGATCATTTGTTTTGGTTCTGTCCATTTGTAACTTGTTTTTGGACACAGGTCCAGGAAAGGCTAAAGGATTGCAATATTTACCCGGAGCTAACCTTGCAGATAGCATTACTGGGTGATCTGAAAAGTCATAGTCAATCGATCAATAACATAATAATACTTTTAGCAAAAATGTTTATTTTTAATTCACAATCTGTAGAAGCATTGAGAATAGAAAGGTTCAGAACTTTTGTAAAACATCACATTACGGTTGAAATACACTGCTCAAAAAAATAAAGGGAACACTAAAATAACACATCCTAGATCTGAATGAATGAAATAATCTTATTAAATACATTTTTTGTTTACATAGTTGAATGTGCTGACAACAAAATCACACAAAAATTATCAATGGAAATCAAATTTACCAACCCATGGAGGTCTGGATTTGGAGTCACACTCAAAATTAAAGTGGAAAACCACGTCAAAATGAGGCTCAGTAGTGTGTGTGGCCTCCACGTGCCTGTATGACCTCCCTACAATGCCTGGGCATGCTCCTGATGAGGTGGCGGATGGTCTCCTGAGGGATCTCCTCCCAGACCTGGACTAAAGCATCCGCCAACTCCTGGACAGTCTGTGGTGCAATGTGGTGTTGGTGGATGGAGTGAGACATGATGTCCCAGATGTGCTCAATTGGATTCAGGTCTGGGGAACGGGCGGGCCAGTCCATAGCATCAATGCCTTCCTCTTGCAGGAACTGCTGACACACTCCAGCCACATGAGGTCTAGCATTGTCTTGCATTAGGAGGAACCCAGGGCCAACCGCACCAGCATATGGTCTCACAAGGGGTCTGAGGATCTCATCTCGGTACCTAATGGCAGTCAGGCTACCTCTGGCGAGCACATGGAGGGCTGTGTGGCCCCCCAAAGAAATGCCACCCCACACCATGACTGACACACCGCCAAACCGGTCATGCTGGAGGATGTTGCAGGCAGCAGAACATTCTCCACAGCGTCTCCAGACTCTGTCACGTCTGTCACATGTGCTCAGTGTGAATCTGCTTTCATCTGTGAAGAGTACAGGGCGCCAGTGGCGAATTTGCCAATCTTGGTGTTCTGTGGCAAATGCCAAACGTCCTGCACGGTGTTTGGCTGTAAGCACAACCCCCACCTGTGGACCTCGGGCCCTCGTACCACCCTCATGGAGTCTGTTTTTGACCGTTTGAGCAGACACATGCACATTTGTGGCCTGCTGGAGGTCATTTTGCAGGGTTCTGGCAGTGCTCCTCCTGCTCCTCCTTGCACAAAGGCGGAGTTAGCGGTCCTGCTGCTAGGTTGTTGCCCTCCTACGGCCTCCTCCACGTCTCCTGATGTACTGGCCTGTCTCCTGGTAGCGCCTCCATGCTCTGGACACTACGCTGACAGACACAGCAAACCTTCTTGCCACAGCTCGCATTGATGTGCCATCCTGAATGAGCTGCACTACCTGAACCACTTGTGTGGGTTGTAGACTCCGTCTCATTCTACCACTAGAGTGAAAGCAACGCCAGCATTCAAAAGTGACCAAAACATCAGCCAGGAAGCATAGGAACTGAGAAGTGGTCTATGGTCACCACCTGCAGAACCACTCCTTTATTGGGGGTGTCTTGCTAATTGCCTATAATTTCCACCTGTTGTCTATTCCATTTGCACAACAGCATGTGAAATTTATTGTCAATTAGTGTTGCTTCCTAAGTGGACAGTTTGATTTCACAGAAGTGTGATTGACTTGGAGTTACATTGTGTTGTTTAAGTGTTCCTTTTATTTTTTTGAGCAGTGTATATATGGCAAATTGAAATCCTATATGGATGGTGTTAAGAGATAGATGGGAGGTGTTGAATGGAGTTGAAGGATGGGACTAATAACAAATAACAACAAATAATAACAAGATAACTAATAATGTATGCATACTGTGTCCATAATAAGTATATGGGTTGTATGTTGGGAGCTTTTGGGAAAGAGCAGTTAGAAAGATATGGCATATAGAAGCAAACCGGATGGACATCATTAAGATGATCAGAGAGGTTGAGGGTAGAGGAAGTTCAGGAGCAAAAAAAATAAAATTAAAAATAAAATAAAAAATATAATTATTGTAAAATTGACTGTGTCCATAAGGTGTAGATCGTAAGTATAGGCTGGAAGTAGAGGCCTGGGCATTGTTGTTCACTAATTTACCCCAAGTAGGGAAAGGATGGTGGGATTGAAAAGTAATAAAGGGGAGTATATATATATTTAAAAAAACATGGGGATTGGAAGTGATGCAGACAATTACATTGATAGAAGTTACAATCTATCTGCAATATTAAGTTGATCTACCCCCCCCCCCCCCCCCCTCCAAAAAAAAAAAAGAGAAAATAACAAACGACCAGCCCGCTTCGGTAGCAACTTCAGAATAACAGTAGAACACTGAGACTACAGAAGGATACTAGGAGGTCCAGGCAGAGACAGTAGAACACTGAGAGGTACAGGCAGAGACAGTAGAATACTGAGAGGTCCAGGCAGAGACAGTAGAACACAGAGGTCCAGGCAGAGACAGTAGAACACCGAGAGGTCCAGGCAGAGACAGTAGAACATTGAGAGGTCCAGGCAGAGACAGTAGACAGTAGAACACTGAGAGGTTCAGGCAGAGACAGTAGAACACTGAGAGGTCCAGGCAGAGACAGTAGACAGTAGAACACTGAGAGGTCCAGGCAGAGACAGTAGAACACTGAGAGGTCCAGGCAGAGACAGTAGAACACTGAGAGGTCCAGGCAGAGACAGTAGAACACTGAGAGGTCCAGGCAGAGACAGTAGAACACTGAGAGGTCCAGGCAGAGACAGTAGAACACTGAGAGGTTCAGGCAGAGACAGTAGAA
This sequence comes from Coregonus sp. 'balchen', assembly GCA_902810595.1. NCBI lineage: Eukaryota > Metazoa > Chordata > Actinopteri > Salmoniformes > Salmonidae > Coregonus > Coregonus sp. 'balchen'. The sequence continues at coordinate 3,140,968 of LR778253.1, read as the reverse complement.
CACTGAGAGGTCCAGGCAGAGACAGTAGAACACTGAGAGGTCCAGGCAGAGACAGTAGAACACTGAGAGGTCCAGGCAGAGACAGTAGAACACTGAGAGGTACAGGCAGAGACAGTAGACAGTAGAACACTGAGAGGTACAGGCAGAGACAGTAGAACACTGAGAGGTACAGGCAGAGACAGTAGAACACTGAGAGGTCCAGGCAGAGACAGTAGAACACTGAGAGGTCCAGGCAGAGACAGTAGAACACTGAGAGGTCCAGGTAGAGACAGTAGAACACTGAGAGGTCCAGGCAGAGACAGTAGAACACTGAGAGGTACAGGCAGAGACAGTAGGACACTGAGAGGTCCAGGCAGAGACAGTAGAACACTGAGAGGTCCAGGCAGAGACAGTAGACAGTAGAACACTGAGAGGTCCAGGCAGAGACAGTAGAACACTGAGAGGTCCAGGCAGAGACAGTAGACAGTAGAACACCGAGAGGTCCAGGCAGAGACAGTAGAACACTGAGAGGTCCAGGCAGAGACAGTAGAACACTGAGAGGTCCAGGCAGAGACAGTAGACAGTAGAACACTGAGCGGTCCAGGCAGAGACAGTAGAACACTGAGAGGTGCAGGCAGAGACAGTAGAACACAGAGGTCCAGGCAGAGACAGTAGAACATTGAGAGGTCCAGGCAGAGACAGTAGAACATTGAGAGGTCCAGGCAGAGACAGTAGACAGTAGAACACTGAGAGGTCCATGCAGAGACAGTAGAACACTTTGAGGTCCAGGCAGAGACAGTAGAACACTGAGAGGTCCAGGCAGAGACAGTAGACAGTAGAACACTGAGAGGTCCAGGCAGAGACAGTAGAACACAGAGATCCAGGAAGAGATAGTAGAACACAGAGGTCGAGGCAGAGACAGTAGAACACTGAGAGGTACAGGCAGAGACAGTAGACAGTAGACACTGAGAGGTCCAGGCAGAGACAGTAGAACACTGAGAGGTTCAGGCAGAGACAGTAGAACACTGAGAGGTTCAGGCAGAGACAGTAGAACACTGAGAGGTCCAGGCAGAGACAGTAGAACACTGAGAGGTCCAGGCAGAGACAGTAGAACACTGAGAGGTACAGGCAGAGACAGTAGAACACAGAGGTCCAGGCAGAGACAGTAGAACACTGAGAGGTCCAGGCAGAGACAGTAGAACACTGAGAGGTACAGGCAGAGACAGTAGAACACTGAGAGGTACAGGCAGAGACAGTAGACAGTAGAACACTGAGAGGTCCAGGCAGAGACAGTAGAACACTGAGAGGTACAGGCAGAGACAGTAGACAGTAGAACACTGAGAGGTCCAGGCAGAGACAGTAGGACACTGAGAGGTCCAGGCAGAGACAGTAGAACACTGAGAGGTCCAGGCAGAGACAGTAGAACACTGAGAGGTCCAGGCAGAGACAGTAGAACACTGAGAGGTTCAGGCAGAGACAGTAGAACACTGAGAGGTACAGGCAGAGACAGTAGGACACTGAGAGGTCCAGGCAGAGACAGTAGAACACTGAGAGGTCCAGGCAGAGACAGTAGACAGTAGAACACTGAGAGGTTCAGGCAGAGACAGTAGAACACAGAGGTCCAGGCAGAGACAGTAGAACACTGAGAGGTCCAGGCAGAGACAGTAGAAGACTGAGAGGTCCAGGCAGAGACAGTAGAACATTGAGAGGTCCAGGCAGAGACAGTAGAACACAGAGATCCAGGCATAGACAGTAGACAGTAGACACTGAGAGGTCCAGGCAGAGACAGTAGAACACAGAGGTCCAGGCAGAGACAGTAGAACACTGAGAGGTCCAGGCAGAGACAGTAGAACATTGAGAGGTCCAGGCAGAGACAGTAGAACACTGAGGTCCAGGCAGAGACAGTAGACAGTAGACACTGAGAGGTCCAGGCAGAGACAGTAGAACACTGAGAGGTCCAGGCAGAGACAGTAGAACACTGAGAGGTCCAGGCAGAGACAGTAGACAGTAGACACTGAGAGATCCAGACAGAGACAGTAGACAGTAGACACTGAGAGGTCCAGGCAGAGACAGTAGAACACTGAGAGGTTCAGGCAGAGACAGTAGAACACTGAGAGGTCCAGGCAGAGACAGTAGAACACTGAGAGGTCCAGGCAGAGACAGTAGACACTGAGAGGTCCAGGCAGAGACAGTAGAACACTGAGAGGTCCAGGCAGAGACAGTAGACAGTAGAACACTGAGAGGTCCATGCAGAGACAGTAGAACACTGAGAGGTACAGGCAGAGACAGTAGACACTGAGAGGTCCATGCAGAGACAGTAGAACACTGAGAGGTCCAGGCAGAGACAGTAGACACTGAGAGGTACAGGCAGAGACAGTAGACAGTAGAACACTGAGAGGTCCAGGCAGAGACAGTAGAACACTGAGAGGTCCAGGCAGAGACAGTAGAACACTGAGAGGTCCAGGCAGAGACAGTAGAACACTGAGAGGTCCAGGCAGAGACAGTAGAACACTGAGATGTCCAGGCAGAGACAGTAGACAGTAGAACACCGAGAGGTTCAGGCAGAGACAGTAGAACACTGAGAGGTCCAGGCAGAGACAGTAGACAGTAGAACACTGAGAGGTCCAGGCAGAGACAGTAGAAGACTGAGAGGTTCAGGCAGAGACAGTAGAACACTGAGAGGTCCAGGCAGAGACAGTAGAAGACTGAGAGGTCCAGGCAGAGACAGTAGACAGTAGAACACTGAGAGGTCCAGGCAGAGACATTAGAACACTGAGAGGTCCAGGAAGAGACAGTAGACAGTAGAACACTGAGAGGTCCAGGCAGAGACAGTAGAACACTGAGAGGTCCAGGTAGAGACAGTAGAAGACTGAGAGGTCCAGGCAGAGACAGTAGACAGTAGAACACTGAGAGGTCCAGGCAGAGACAGTAGAACTCTGAGAGGTACAGGCAGAGACAGTAGACAGTAGAACACTGAGAGGTCCAGGCAGAGACAGTAGAACTCTGAGAGGTCCAGGTAGAGACAGTAGAACACTGAGAGGTACAGGCAGAGACAGTAGAACACTGAGAGGTCCAGGCAGAGACAGTAGAACACTGAGAGGTCCAGGTAGAGACAGTAGAACCCTGAGAGGTCCAGGCAGCTATCCTGTAACCAGCACTGTCCCCATCTCAGTCCAACCCATGTGTCAGCCCTCAGACAGGTTTCCAGGAAAGCCCAAACAGAAGACAGTAAGACAGGAAAGTCTGGGCTGAGGCAGGCTGAGGCAGGCTGAGGCAGAGTGAGTCAAGCTGAGGCATGCTGAGGCAGAGTGAGTCAAGCTGAGGCAGAGTGAGGCATGCTGAGGCATGCTGAGGCAGAGTGAGTCAAGCTGAGGCAGGCTGAGGCAGGCTGAGGCATGCTGAGGCAGAGTGAGTCAAGCTGAGGCAGGCTGAGGCAGGCTGAGGCATGCTGAGGCAGAGTGAGTCAAGCTGAGGCAGGCTGAGGCATGCTGAGGCAGGATGTACACCATGGTTGCCTCAAGCTTCTAGCTGGGCGGACCCGGTTTCCAGCAGCCAGCAGGGAAACCACTGGTAATGGAGAGATGAACATCATCCTCAAGAAGCCTACTCAGTCAGAACACACAGGGTGAGAGAGTTCTTACTGTGTTCCTTCCAAGGGACACACACACACATACACACATAACTGTTGTAAGGAAAGTAGTTTAGAAAGGGAACCAGACCCAACATTTTTCAACACATACTCGACTCTCTTCTCTTCCTTCTTCAGGGACTATCTAGATCTCACAGCCCCTTGTCGTTTTTTTCCCCTGTACTTGATACCGGTACCTTTACAGTATGTATTGATGATTGATCTCATCTTTCTCTGCATCGTTACATTGTCCCCCCTTAGTTTGAAGTTGAAATGAGAGAAAGGCCACTAGCTCTGTGGGGAGTGGAGACCTTTGTATAGTTGTATAGACCTGGGAACAGGCTGTGTAGCCACACCAGACCTGGGAACAGGCTGTATAGCCAGACCAGACCTGGGAACAGGCTGTATAACCAGACCAGACCTGGGAACAGGCTGTATAGCCACACCAGACCTGGGAACAGGCTGTATAACCAGACCTGGGAACAGGCTGTATAGCCACACCAGACCTGGGAACAGGCTGTATAACCAGACCAGACCTGGGAACAGGATGTATAGCCACACCAGACCTGGGAACAGGCTGTATAACCAGACCAGATCTGGGAACAGGCTGTATAACCAGACCTGGACCTGGGAACAGGCTGTACAGCCACACCAGGCCAAACACGGGGAAATACACACAATACCCTGAGAGAGAAGGAGACAACATTAGAGGCCTTTTAGGTAACATTAGAGACTTTTAAGACAACATTAGAGACCTTTGAGACAACATTAGAGACTTTGAGACAACATTAGAGGCTTTGAGACAACATTAGAGGCCTTTGAGACAACATTAGAGACTTTGAGACAACATTAGAGGCCTTTCAGACAACATTAGAGACTTTGAGACAACATTAGAGGCCTTTGAGACAACATTAGAGGCTTTGAGACAACATTAGAGGCCTTTGAGACAACATTAGAGACTTTGAGACAACATTAGAGGCCTTTCAGACAACATTAGAGGCCTTTGAAACAACATTAGAGACTTTGAGACAACATTAGAGGCCTTTGAGACAACATTGGAGGCCTTTGAGACAACATTAGAGGCCTTTGATACAACATTAGAGGCCTTTGAGACAACATTAGATACTTTGAGACAACATTAGAGGCCTTTGAGACAACATTAGCATTATTTGAGACAACATTATAGGCCTTTGAGACAACATTAGAGGCCTTTGAGACAAAATCAGATGTGTTTGAGGCAACATCAGAGGCCTTTGAGACAACATTAGAGTCCTTTGAGACAACATTAGAGGCCTTTGAGACAACATTAGAGACCTTTGAGACAACATTAGAGGCCTTTGAGACAACATTAGAGGCCTTTGAGACAACATTAGAGGCCTTTGAGACAAAATCAGATGTGTTTGAGGCAACATCAGAGGCCTTTGAGACAACATTAGAGGCCTTTGAGACAACATTAGAGACATTTGAGACAACACTAGATGCCTTTGAGACAACATTAGAGGCCTTTGAGACAACATTAGAGGCCTTTGAGACAAAATCAGATGTGTTTGAGGCAACATCAGAGGCCTTTGAGACAACATTAGAGTCCTTTGAGACAACATTAGAGGCCTTTGAGACAACATTAGAGACCTTTGAGACAACATTAGAGGCCTTTGAGACAACATTAGAGGCCTTTGAGACAAAATCAGATGTGTTTGAGGCAACATCAGAGGCCTTTGAGACAACATTAGAGGCATTTGAGACAACATTAGAGACCTTTGAGACAACATTAGAGGCCTTTGAGACAACATTAGAGGCCTTTGAGACAAAATCAGATGTGTTTGAGGCAACATCAGAGGCCTTTGAGACAACATTAGAGGCCTTTGAGACAACATTAGAGGCCTTTGAGACAACATTAGAGACCTTTGAGACAACATTAGAGACCTTAGAGACAACATTAGAGGCCTTTGAGACAACATTAGAGGCCTTTGAGACAACATTAGAGGCCTTTGAGACAACATTAGAGGCCTTTGAGACAACATTAGAGACCTTTGAGACAACATTAGAGGCCTTTGAGACAACATTAGAGACCTTTGAGACAACATTAGAGACCTTTGAGACAACATTAGAGACCTTTGAGACAACATTAGAGGCCTTTGAGACAACATCAGAGGCCTTTGAGACAACATTAGAGGCCTTTGAGACAACATTAGAGGCCTTTGAGACAACATTAGAGACCTTTGAGACAACATTAGAGACCTTTGAGACAACATTAGAGACCTTTGAGACAAAATCAGATGTGTTTGAGGCAACATCAGAGGCCTTTGAGACAACATTAGAGGCCTTTGAGACAACATTAGAGACATTTGAGACAACATTAGATGCCTTTGAGACAACATTAGAGGCCTTTGAGACAACATTAGAGGCCTTTGAGACAAAATCAGATGTGTTTGAGGCAACATCAGAGGCCTTTGAGACAACATTAGAGTCCTTTGAGACAACATTAGAGGCCTTTGAGACAACATTAGAGACCTTTGAGACAACATTAGAGGCCTTTGAGACAACATTAGAGGCCTTTGAGACAACATTAGAGGCCTTTGAGACAAAATCAGATGTGTTTGAGGCAACATCAGAGGCCTTTGAGACAACATTAGAGGCATTTGAGACAACATTAGAGACCTTTGAGACAACATTAGAGGCCTTTGAGACAACATTAGAGGCCTTTGAGACAACATTAGAGGCCTTTGAGACAAAATCAGATGTGTTTGAGGCAACATCAGAGGCCTTTGAGACAACATTAGAGGCCTTTGAGACAACATTAGAGGCCTTTGAGACAACATTAGAGACCTTTGAGACAACATTAGAGACCTTTGAGACAACATTAGAGGCCTTTGAGACAACATTAGAGGCCTTTGAGACAACATTAGAGGCCTTTGAGACAACATTAGAGGCCTTTGAGACAACATTAGAGACCTTTGAGACAACATTAGAGGCCTTTGAGACAACATTAGAGACCTTTGAGACAACATTAGAGACCTTTGAGACAACATTAGAGGCCTTTGAGACAACATTAGAGGCCTTTGAGACAACATTAGAGGCCTTTGAGACAACATTAGAGGCCTTTGAGACAACATTAGAGACCTTTGAGACAACATTAGAGACCTTTGAGACAACATTAGAGACCTTTGAGGTACTGTACTGTCACATTATCATTGCAATCGACTCTGAATGGAGTACCAATATGAAAACAAAAAGGTAAATGTGAGCTCAAAAGCCGTACTGGAGGGAGCCCAATGTGTTTCCATCTACCACACTAACATCAGTCTGATCACCTGATGAATGCCCTAGCCTCAACCCCAACGACCATCAGGGTCATTAAAACAAACTGAACAGCAGAGTATTGAGTGTCACTCACCCAGGTTGTGCTCAGTGAACAACAGCTGGTTGATGGTTGTGTTGAAGCTCCCTAGAATAGAAAAGATGACAAATAAATCCATTTGGATCAAATATTTCAGAGATTAAACAAAAAAATCACACTGGTTGAATTCCTTTTGAAAGGGTGTAGAGTTTCTGGGACTGTAGTAGAGTGATGGGTCCTATTATAACAGACCAGAGAGAGAAGGGATGGGCAGGTCCTAATGGTGAGAGGGACTCACTCTTGCATGGGTACTCAGGTAGAGGAGCCACCTGGTAGGCACTACGGAGGAAGCTGGGCTTGGGTCTCTCCTTCTCCCCCTCAACAGCCCTGACCCTGACCTCCCCCTCCCTCTCAGTGGCTGGAGCTTTGAGGAACACCTCCAGGTCTGGATCTCCTAGATCCCCTTTCCTCCCATCCACCGCCTGCCTCTCCTGGGTCTCAGTGTCTGTGTTGGTCCCCTCCTCCTCCTCCTCCGTCTCCTGCTCCAAGACGTCCTGTTCCATCCTCTCCTCTTCCTCACTCTCCTCCTGCTCTTCCCCGCCGGCGTAGCTCCTCCCATCGCTATCAGTCCCAGACGTTTGCGCCACGAGGATGTCGTCAAAGAATTGGTCGTCATTTATGATGTCAGAGGGAGTGGGCGGGATCAGGTTGATGACAGGCGGAGTCAGGAGGCTATCTGTACCTGAGTAGACAGGTGTGTCGAACAATATTGGGTCCTCCTCTACCTCCATCTTCTCCTCCTGTTCCTCCTTGCTCCCCCTCCCAAGGTCTCCTCCAGGCTGGAGAGGCAGGGAGGCGAGAGGCTTTTTCAGAGCTCTGCAGACGGCTGACCCATAGCTGGCAGATCGACTAACAGTGCAGAACCTCTGGACTAGTGCCCCCTCCTTCACCCCCTCCTCCTCCTCCTCCTCCTCCTCCTCCTCCTCCTCCTCCTCTTCTCCAGTCAGGGTGAAGCTGGGGTTGACCAGCCCCAGAGCCTGACCTACCCTCAGATCCTCCACAGTGATGTGAATAGCACTGGCCTCTCCCTCCTCTGACACCCCCTGGTCCTCCGCCTGCTCCCCCAGACTGGTCCACTCAGGCTGGGTATCCCTCTCTCCGCTCTGCCCTCTCTGGCTCTGGCCTGGTGGCAGGGCCTTGTCTTCACCTCCCACACAGGAGCAGCAGCACAGCAACCTCCTTGTGAGCCGTTGCATGCTCTCCCTCCACGGATGACACCGATGGAGACGGGGCCCGTGCAACCTCTCTGCCTCCATCGCTAAAGCCATGTCTTCCCAATCCCAGAAAAGAACGGATGAATCCAGCAGACGCGGGGGGGATCTGATGCTTCCAACATGGACGGATCGTATTTTCACCAACGTTTCCCCATCCACGTCTGCTATGCCTTCCCTGCCAGTCAAATCCCAATAAATCTGCTATCCTAAGACCCTCCGTCTCAGACCATAAGGAGGCTAGTCATATTGGCAAATATCATGTCATTCTTCATTCTTTCATCCGATAAAGCCAATCACTCTGAAACTGCAGTGATGTCTGCCGTGCCAATCCCCAAAAAAAACTGTGCAGTCTTCAGATCCACACTCAGGACAGCCTCAGACAGGTCCGACACCAACCACAATATATATTGGCAAACGTTCTTCATTCTTCACTGTGGTAAAATAGTCTCTTCCCACATCTGCTGGCGCCATGTCATGAGTCTGACAAGCCGAGCGAGACTATTGGTAAACATTTTCCTTCAGTATTCTGTTTCATCCAGAGATAAGCCTTCGTGGTTCCAGGACGGGGGTAAACAACCACCCACAAACCGTCTGGAGAAACTGCACTGTGCTACTGCTCTAACCCTTTGAATGGGTTCTGGGTGGCTTCGCACGCCATGCTACCGTGTCCTCTGCAGTCTGTGTTGCTTAGCAAGCAGAGAGCGCTATTCACGTTGCTGCTCTGGGTCAGAGGAACACTTCAAAATGAATAATACGTATCCCAAATGGCACCCTATTCTCGATATAATACACTACTCTTGACCAGGCCTATGGGGGGCCCTGGTCAAAAGTAGTGCACTACAAAGTGAATAAAGGTGCCATTTGGGAAGCAGATTTTTATTTTAAAGGCCTTTCATATGGAAAGCAGGGTCTCTTGTTCAGATGCGGCTCTGCTTTGAAAAGGGCCACACAGTGACAGCGATAACTGGAGGAAAGGAATACAATCTTAACACGCCACTAGTCTTTGACCGTATCGAACAGGACACGTTTTTTGGTGAGCAAAGACAATGTCAGAATCACTACACATACACGGAGGAGTGGAATTACAATTTGGTGTGTTAGCGTGACTGTGCGTAATCCCTATATGTACTAAGTCAGTGTCCTCCCCACCTTCGGAGGGCCTGTTGAGGCCCAGTGTTTTGAAGCAGGCGTGTACCCAGGCCAGAGGATGCAGGCTCACACCCACCCACAGGGCCAGCAAGCGGATGCATGGCTCACACACACCACCCCTATGGCATCAGATGGCACGCCTTTCACGCCACAGGCCCAGTCCTGTTGTCAGACGGGTGGGAAGTGAATAAAACCATGCCCCCAGCAACACCACCCAAATTATTGGATTAACAGAGAATGGTTTTCCCAACCAGTTATTTTGTTCTGTGAGTTTTATTGAGGTTGTTTCTCAAAAATACTCATGACTCATATTGTCAGTTATTCATGATTATGAGTTACAGGAGAGTGGGGTAAGTTGAGCCAAACCTTGTTTCTTGGAAATCATAATATTTTAACCAAATATTTAGGAAGAGGTCAACATTTCATGGAGTCTGTAAAGTGGTAAACAAGTTAGGTACAAAAAAACTGATTTGCACCATAAAGTAGATAATTTAAAGATTGTTCTATACATCAGTTGGGGTCTCTACAAGCTTCAATATGAAATCATAAATCTAGCACATACGTACACCCTTGTAGCTGTTTAGGCTAAAATAGTCAACATGTTTGCCTTGGGTTAAGTTGAGCCAATGGCCATGAGGTAAGTTGACCCAATGGTTGAGCCAATGGCCATGAGGTAAGTTGACCCAATGGTTGAGCCAATGGCCATGAGGTAAGTTGACCCAATGGTTGAGCCAATGGCCATGAGGTAAGTTGACCCAATGGTTGAGCCAATGGCCATGGGGTAAGTTGACCCAATGGTTGAGCCAATGGCCATGAGGTAAGTTGACCCAATGGTTGAGCCAATGGCCATGAGGTAAGTTCACCTAGTGGTTGAGCCAATGGCCATGGGGTAAGTTGACCCAATGGTTGAGCCAATGGCCATGGGGTAAGTTGATCCAATGGTTGAGCCAATGGCCATGAGGTAAGTTGATCCAATGGTTGAGCCAATGGCCATGTGGTAAGTTCACCTAGTGGTTGAGCCATTGGCCATGGGGTAAGTTGACCCAGTGGTTGAGCCAATGGCAAGTTGAGCCAATGAAAGTGTTTTCTTCCCAGGTGTAATGCAAAGCATTACCTCTGGTCTTTTGTAGTTCAGTTGGTAGAGCATGGCACTTGCAACGCCAGGTTAGTGGGTTTGATTCCCGGGACCACCCATATGCAAAAGTCTGCAGGCGTTACTGTAAGTTGCTTTGGATAAAAGCTTCTGCTAAAAGGCATATGAGGTAACAACAGGGACTATGTTAAAAGTGTAGAAAAAGTGCAAAGTGTTTGTTAGGTTCTTGTGTTAAAATATGTTTCAAATGATTAAAATATAAATAAAAAAAAGTGATTGTGTTGAATTGTGTTTGGGAAATAAAGATAGACAGATAGACCTATCTGACAATAAAGATAGACAGATAGGTTTTAAAAAGGTAGTGGTCATATTTCATTCAGTACAGAAATGTAACTTAACCCTGTCCTGTGGCTCATCTTACCCCAACTCTTCGTAAGTTGTGCCAAGAGACCACTTGTTTTGGACAAGCTATGTTTTCAAAACAGTAATGTTTGCATGAATTCTGATTATTTCCAGGGAAACACAACATCCTGAAGTATATCTAGAATCTTCGTTAGAAAGAATACTGTACACTGAGTGTACAAAACATTAAGAATACCTGCTCTTTCCATGACACAGACTGACCAGGTGAATCCAGGTGAAAGCTATGGTCCCTTATCGATGTCACTTGTTAAATTCACTTCAATCAGTATAGATGAAGGGGAGGAGACAGGTTAAAGAAGGATATTTAAGCCTTGAGTCAATTGAGATATGGATTGTGTATGTGTGCCAATCAGAGGGTGAATGGGCAAGACAAAATATTTAAATGTCTTTGAACGGGGTATGGTAGAAGGCTAAGTGTCAGGCGCACTGGTTTGTGTCAATGAACTGCAACGCTGCTGGGTTTTTCATGCTCAACAGTTTCCCGTGTGTATCAAGAATGGTCCATCACCCAAAGGACATCCAGCCAGAGTCAACATGGGGCCAGCATCCCTGTGGAACTCTTTCGACACCTTGTGGAGGCCATGCCCCGACAAGTTGAGGCTGTTCTGAGGGCAAAGGGCGGTGCAACTCAATGTTCGGAAGGTGTTCCTAATGTTTTGTACTCTCAGTGTATTTCCCTTGATGGGAGGGATGCTGAATGTAAAAAAAAAAATCTCAACTTACCCCACTCTCCCCTACTATCACAATGTGTCTATGCACCAGTCAACTGGATGGCTTTACAGGAAATATGTCTTCTACCTTTTTATTGTTCTGGGAGTTTATTGGTTCTCAAGAAGACAGAAGACTCATATCCTCAGTCATCATGACTAAGTTACTATCACAATGCATAATGTCCATACACAACCCAACTGGACAGCTATTTCCCCTGTCATAATGTCCATACACAACCCAACTGGACAGCTATTTCCCCTGTCATAATGTCCATACACCACCCAACTGGACAGCTATTTCCCCTGTCATAATGTCCATACACCACCCAACTAAACAGCTATTTCCCCTGTCATAATGTCCATACACCACCCAACTGGACAGCTATTTCCCCTGTCATAATGTCCATACACCACCCAACTAAACAGCTATTTCCCCTGTCATAATGTCCATTCACCACCCAACTAAACAGCTATTTCCCCTGTCATAATGTCCATACACAACCCAACTGGACAGCTATTTCCCCTGTCATAATGTCCATACACCACCCAACTGGACAGCTATTTCCCCTGTCATAATGTCCATACACCACCCAACTGGACAGCTATTTCCCCTGTCATAATGTCCACACACCACCCAACTGAACAGCTATTTCCCCTATTGATATTTTGCTCTATAATGTATTTGTGACGTTGATTAGTTAGAAGACTGAAGACTCATATCGTTAATCATGCCTAAGTTACTATCACAATGTCATATCGCCTGGTGAAAGGTGCAGTTACAAGTGACATATTTCAAGGAAGAATTATCTTCGGAGCCGGAGGACAATACATCTAATGTAAACTACACAAAACAATGAAGCTTACAATTTACAGTGATCCATTATTCCACACTAATGCAGTTCAGACCTCTTTCCTTCAGTGTTGAGGTGGATTTACGTCATGATATTGATTTCTTGGCCATAAAAGTTATTTTATGTATCTTTCTTTGGTCATAAAAGTTAGAGCATATATATATACACTGCTCAAAAAAATAAAGGGAACACTAAAATAACACATCCTAGATCTGAATGAATGAAATAATCTTATTAAATACTTTTTTCTTTACATAGTTGAATGTGCTGACAACAAAAGCACACAAAAATGATCAATGGAAATCAAATGTATCAGCCCATGGAGGTCTGGATTTGGAGTCACACTCAAAATTAAAATGGAAAACCACACTACAGGCTGATCCAACTTTGATGTAATGTCCTTAAAATAAGTCAAAATGAGGCTCAGTAGTGTGTGTGGCCTCCACGTGCCTGTATGACCTCCCTACAACGCCTGGGCATGCTCCTGATGAGGTGGCGGATGGTCTCCTGAGGGATCTCCTCCCAGACCTGGACTAAAGCATCTGCCAACTCCTGGACAGTCTGTGGTGCAACGTGGCGTTGGTGGATGGAGCGAGACATGATGTCCCAGATGTGCTCAATTGGATTCAGGTCTGGGGAACGGGCGGTTCATAGCATCAATGCCTTCCTCTTGCAGGAACTGCTGACACACTCCAGCCACATGAGGTCTAGCATTGTCTTGCATTAGGAGGAACCCAGGGCCAACCGCACCAGCATATGGTCTCACAAGGGGTCTGAGGATCTCATCTCGGTACCTAATGGCAGTCAGGCTACCTCTGGCGAGCACATGGAGGGCTGTGCGGCCCCCCCAAAGAAATGCCACCCCACACCATGACTGACCCATCGCCAAACCGGTCATGCTGGAGGATGTTGCAGGCAGCAGAACGTTCTCCACGGCGTCTCCAGACTCTGTCACGTCTGTCACATGTGCTCAGTGTGAACCTGCTTTCATCTGTGAAGAGCACAGGGTGCCAGTGGCGAATTTGCCAATCTTGGTGTTCTCTGGCAAATGCCAAACGTCCTGCACGGTGTTGGGCTGTAAGCACAACCCCCACCTGTGGACGTCAGGCCCTCATACCACCCTCATGGAGTCTGTTTCTGACCGTTTGAGCAGACACATGCACATTTGTGGCCTGCTGGATGTCATTTTGCAGGGCTCTGGCAGTGCTCCTCCTGCTCCTCCTTGCACAAAGGCGGAGGTAGCAGTCCTGCTGCTGGGTTGTTGCCCTCCTACGGCCTCCTCCACGTCTCCTGATGTACTGGCCTGTCTCCTGGTAGCGCCTCCATGCTCTGGACACTACGCTGACAGACAAAGCAAACCTTCTTGCCACAGCTCGCATTGATGTGCCATCATGGATGAGCTGCACTACCTGAGCCACTTGTGTGGGTTGTAGACTCCGTCTCATGCTACCACTAGAGTGAAAGCACCGCCAGCATTCAAAAGTGACCAAAACATCAGCCAGGAAGCATAGGAACTGAGAAGTGGTCTGTGGTCACCACCTGCAAAACCAGTCCTTTATTGGGGGTGTCTTGCTAATTGCCTATAATTTCCATCTGTTGTCTATCCATTTGCACAACAGCATGTGAAATGTATTGTCAATCAGTGTTGCTTCCTAAGTGGACAGTTTGATTTCACAGAAGTGTGATTGACTTGGAGTTACATTGTGTTGTTTAAGTGTTCCCTTTATTTTTTTTGAGCAGTGTATATTTTATCCAAGTATGTTTTGAAGCATAAACCCTTTGTATTTCAATTAACATTTACAACCAAATGTGTCTTAATTGCTAAGCTTTGCAAAGCTTATTGAAAAGCTCAATGGGAAACGGACTATTCTTACCCACATAAAAGTTGACCCACCATAACACTGTTCTTTAAAATAATATTATTTATTTTTTTTGTTAGTGATTCTAGTTACTTTCGTAGATGTGTTTTTGCTGACATCAGCAGTAGCATAATGTCCTACACTATTTAGGTAGCTGAGGAGAGGGGACTCCTTCTGCAGGGGTGGTGGTTGTGGTGATGGTGGAGGTGGTGGTGATGGTGGAGGTGGTGGTGGAGGTGGAGGTGGTGGTGATGGTGGTGGAGGTGGTGGTGCTGGTTGTGATGGTGGTGGAGGTGGTGGTGATGGTGGAGGTGGTGGTGGAGGTGGTGGTGGAGGTGGACGTGGTGGTGATGGTGGTGGAGGTGGAGGTGGTAGTGGTGAAGGTGGTGGTGGTGGAGGTGAAGGTAGTGGAGGTGGTGGAGGGCATGAGGAGAGAAGACTTACTAGGAACAAAGCAAGAAAGTACTTAATTAGTCAATACAAAGACACTAAATGTAATTCTATAAGTAAGTAAGTAAGAAGGTCGGTAGAACTAAGTACCCGGTAATAACTATATCAACATATTGATACTTAGTCCCACCAGTCTCTTTCAAAGTAATACCTAAGAAACACCAATGCACATCCCATAGGTGGGCCTGGCTCCCCAGTGGGTGGGACTATGGGATGTGCCCCTTCCCAGTCATGTGAAATCCATAGATTAGGGCCTAATGAATGTATTTCAATTGACTGATTTCCTCAGATGAACTGTAAAATCTTTAAAATGGTTGCATGTTCAGTAATACATTGTATCTGCGTGGAAACAGACTTTACAGCCTTGTTACTACAAACATACAGGTAACTAAATGTAAACAGAAACAACAGGAGAGAATATCAACATCAACACAAAAGGATGACATGAAGGTCTTTCAGAATGAGTTTTTCAGCTTTGCCAAGAGTGTGCAAAGCTGTCATCAAGGCAAAGGGTGGCTACTTTGAAGAATCTCAAATATAAACTATATTTTGATTTGTTGAACACTTTTTTGGGGTTACTACATGATTCCATATGTGTTATTTCATAGTTTTGATAAAAAATAAAGAAAAACCATTGAATGAGTAGGTGTGTGTGTTAGTGTAGATGGAGGAGGCTTAATCAAGCTAGTTGTCTTGACTATGTTATTGTCCTTCTCCAAAAGTTTTTTAAAGTATTGACAGGGGACAGAATGCGATCGGACCACCATCTAATTCGATCTGTTCTTAACTAAGAAGAAAATACGTTAAAACTGACTTTTTCCTACATAACCTAGTTACAGCAGATCCCCTTATTGTAATGGACACGTTTAAATGTGCCTTCAGAGGCCATGCAATTCAATACTCATGTTAAAAACAAAAACGATTTAGGTCCAAAGAGTCCATATTAACAAAGGAAATAGAGGGACTAACAGTACAGATAGATAGCAATAAAAACAGTACCATAGAGGCACAGAATAAGTTAGAGGAAAAACTAAAAGAAATGGAGGAACTTATTCAAGAATGATCAAGTGTAATATATTACAAAAATAAAGCAGCTTGATGGACATTTTTGAAAAATTCACCAAATTATTTTTGAATCTTCAAAATAGAAATGTTACCAAAAATAATTTACAGAAACTCATTATCAATGATGAATCATACATGATTCACTGATTGATTTCTTGAAAGAAGAAGCAAAATATTTTAAGCGTATGTTCTCTTTTCAGTCTCCTCCCTCTCCACTGAATGATTTTAACTGTTAGGACTTTTTTCCTAATAATAGTATAAAATTAACAACAGTACAGAAAGACTCATGTGAAGGCCAAATTACAGAGGAGGAACTTCTTGATGCTATTAAATCTTTTCAGTCCAGAAAAACTCCAGGGCTTGATGGCATTCAAGTAGAGGTATACCAAACTTTTTTTGATGGAATAAAATATACATTATTATGTAACTACTCCTATACACATACTAGACTATCAGATACTCAGCAAGATGGTCTGATTTCAAAATTACTGAAACAGCACCCAGGTGGTAAATATAAAGGTCCAGTCCACTTAAAAAAAACTGGAGGCCCCTTACACTTCAATGTTGTGATGCAAAAATCCTGGCAAAATTTTACCGGATGTTATTCATCCTGATCAGACAGGCTTTTTACATGGACGATACATTGGAAATAATATAAGACAAGTACTTGAGACAACAGAACACTGAAAAATCTGGGAAACCAGGCCTGGTATTCATAGCAGATTTTGAAAAGGCCTTTGATAAAGTATGACTAGATTTTATATATAAATGCCTGGACTATTTGAATTTTGGTGAATCTCTTATACAAATGGCTTAAACAAGGTTGTCCACTGTCTCATTTACCTTTAAGTCATTTAGCAGACGCTCTTATCCAGAGGGACTTACAGTATTGAGTCCATACATTTTCATACTTTTTTTCATACTGGTCCCCCTTGGGAATTGAACCCACAACCAAGAGTGTTCAAGAGTGTGCATGCTCTATCAACAGAGCTACATGGGATATTTGTACGGCCATTGAAATGTTGGCTATTAAAATCAGATCCAACTATAATATCAAGGGGTTAGAAATCCAGGGCTTAAAAAACAAGTGTCAATGTCCAGTGCCGACGACTCTAGTTTTCTATTAAATCCATCATCTGGATCCCTGTGCAATCTCATTGAGGATCTAGATCACTTCTAGCCTCTCTGGACTAAAACCTAATTATGATAAGTGTGCCATATTAAATATTGAATATATAAAATACAACACTTTTACATTACCTATGAAATGGTTTGATGGTGAAGCAGACACACTTGGTATTCATATCCCTAAAGAAAGAAAGAAACTCACTACAACAAATTTCAATAAAAAGTTAGCAAAAATAGACATGATATTGCATCCATGTAGAGGTAAATATCTATTTGTGGTCAAATTAGATTACTTCTTTAGTCATATTACAGTTAATGTATTTACTTATGTCACTGCCTACTCCAGACGATTTGTTTTTCAAATTCTATGAGCTAAAAAATATTTCACTTTATTTGGAACGGTAAACCAGACTAAATTAAATGTACATATTTATAAAATTAATATGAGTTTGGGTGGCTAAAATTATTAAATATTAAACCATTAAACCTCTCTCTAAAAGCTTTAGTCATACAAAAGTTAAACTTAAATGCAAACTTTTCATCATTTAGTATAATTTGCATACAACCAAAATATTGGTTGTTATATTTGATCTGGCTTTTCAGGAGGATAACATTGAAATTGTAACCAGCTTTGTGTTGCTTGTTTTAGAAAAGGTGATACTTTGAACAAGGATTCATTTTCAATTAACCGGAAATTCGATTTTGTAATCTGGAAAAGGAAAAATGCCATTTTTGAACAGCGGTTGAGCCATTCTAACTAATCTGCTGGAGAACGAAACATTATTAATGGAAAACTAAAAACTAAATGTATTATCTTCACTGATTACATTAAGAATGGTGAAGTTATGTCACACATACGGTTATTTACATTTACATTTTAGTCATTTAGCAGACGCTCTTATCCAGAGCGACTTACAGGAGCAATTAGGGTTAAGTGCCTTGCTCAAGAGCACATCGACAGATTTTTCACCTAGTCGGCTCGGAGATTAGAACCAGCGACCTTTCAGTTACTGGCACAACGCTCTTAACCACTAAGCTACCTGCCGCCCCAAAAACGATATATGGGAATGTTATAACCAAATGAAACCGCAGAAATGGAGGAGTAAAAAGGGGAGAAACTTTGTCTTAAAAATCTAAATGTATGGCCGATATTTTTTTCTCAGAAAAATATAGCAATTTCATTTGAGGACCAAAATGTTGACAGCTGCACCATACGTTGCAAACTAGCTGGGATTAGGTTTTCGATGTTTCGATTCCATGGCACATGGTTTATGAACTGACACACAAAACAACACTCGATTTCAAAAACTTCAAGTTTTTCAATTTAAATAATTCTACAACATTCTGGCCACCAACAGAATGTTATATATACAGTGCATTCGGAAAGTATTCAGACCCCTTTACTTTTCCCACATTTTCTTACGTTACAGCCTTATTATAAAATTGATTAAATTGTCCCCCCCCATACACGATACCCCATAACGACAAAGCAAAAACAGTTTTTTAGAAATGTTAACAAATATTATTTTTTACTGAAATATCACATTTTCATAAGTATTCAGTCATTTTACTCAGTACTTTGTTGAAACACCTTTGGCAGCAATTACAGCCTCAAGTCTTCTTGGGTATGATGCTACAAGCCTGGCACACCTGTATTTGGGGAGTTTCCCCATTCTTCTCTGCATATCCTCTCAAGCTCTGTCAGGTTGGATGGGGAGCGTTGCTACGCAGCTATTTTCAGGTCTGTCTGGAGATGTTCGATCGGGTTCAAGTCCAGGCTCTGGCTGGGCCACTCAAGGACATTCAGAGACTTGTCCCGAAGCCACTCCTGCGTTGTCTTGGCTGTGTGCTTAGGGTCGTTGTCCTGTTGGAAGGTGAACCTTCACCCCAGTCTGAGGTCCTGAGCGCTCTGGAGAAGGTTTTCATCAAGGATCTCTCTGTACTTTGCTCCGTTCATCTTTCCTGACTAGTCTCCCAGTCCCTGCGGCTGAAAAACATCCCCACAGCATGATGCTGCCACCACCATGCTTCACCGTAGGGATGGTGCCAGGTTTCTTCAAGACGTGACGCTTGGCATTCACGCCAGAGAGTTCAATCTTGATTTCATCAGACCAGAGAATCTTGTTTCTCATGGTCTGAAAGTCCTTTAGGTGCCTTTTGGCAAACTCCAAGTGGGCTGTCATGTGCCTTTTACTGAGGAGTGGCTTCTGTCTGGCCACTCTACCATAAAGGCCTGATTGGTGGAGTGCTGCAGAGATGGTTGTCCTTCTGGAAGGTTCTCCCATCTCCACAGAGGAACTCTGGAGCTCTGTCAGAGTGACCATCGGGTTCTTGGTCACCTCCCTGACCCAAGCCCCTTCTCCCCCAGCTCTAGGAAGAGTCTTGGCGGTTCCAAACTTCTTCCATTTAATGATGGAGGCCTTCCCCAGATCTGTGCCTCGACATAATCCTGTCTCAGAGCTCTACGGACAATTCCTTTGACCTCATGGCTTGGTTTTGGCTCTGATATGCACTGTCGACTGTGGGACATTATTTAGACAGGTGTGTGCCTTTCCAAATCATGTCCAATCAATTGAATTTACCACAGGTGGACTCCAATCAAGTTGTAGAAACATCTCAAGGATGATCATTGGAAACAGGATGCACCTGAGCTCAATTTCGTGTCTCATAGCAAAGGGTCTGAATACTTATGTCAATAAGGTATCTGTTTTTTATTTTAAATACATTTGCAAAAAAATCTAAAAACCTGTTTTTGCTTTGTCATTATGGGGTATTGTGTGTAGATTGATGAGGATTTGTTTTATTTAATCAATTTTAGAATAAGGCTGTAATGTAACAAAATGTGGAAAAAGTTAAGGGGTCTGAATACTTTCCAAATGCACCGTAATACTGGTGTTAACCCCACTAGAATCAACAGATATAACACTGGTGTTAACCCCACTAGAATCAACACTGAGATATAACACTGGTGTTAACCCCACTAGAATCAACAGATATAACACTGGTGTTAACCCCACTAGAATCAACAGATATAACACTGGTGTTAACCCCACTAGAATCAACAGATATAACACTGGTGTTAACCCCACTAGAATCAACAGATATAACACTGGTGTTAACCCCACTAGAATCAACACTCAGATATAACACTGGTGTTAACCCCACTAGAATCAACAGATATATCACTGGTGTTAACCCCACTAGAATCAACACTCAGATATAACACTGGTGTTAACCCCACTAGAATCAACATTCAGATATAACACTGGTGTTAACCCCACTATAATCAACAGATATAACACTGGTGTTAATCCCACTAGAATCAACACTGAGATATAACACTGGTGTTAACCCCACTAGAATCAACAGATATAACACTGGTGTTAACCCCACTAGAATCAACAGATATAACACTGGTGTTAACTCCACTAGAATCAACAGATATATAACTGGTGTTAACCCCACTAGAATCAACAGATATAACACTGGTGTTAACCCCACTAGAATCAACAGATATAACACTGGTGTTAACCCCACTAGAATCAACAGATATAACACTGGTGTTAACCCCACTAGAATCAACAGATATAACACTGGTGTTAACCCCGCTAGAATCAACAGATATAACACTGGTGTTAACCCCACTAGAATCAATAGATATAACACTGGTGTCAACCCCAATAGAATCAACAGATACAACACTGGTGTCAACCCCAATAGAATCAACAGATATAACACTGGTGTCAACCCCAATAGAATCAACAGATATAACACTGGTGTTAACCCCACTAGAATCAACAGATATAACACTGGTGTTAACCCCACTAGAACAACAGATATAACACTAGTGTTAACCCCACTAGAATCAACAGATAAACACTGGTGTTAACCCCACTAAATCAACAGATATAACACTGGTGTTAACCCCCACTAGAATCAACAGATATAACACTGGTGTTAACCCCAACTAGAATCAACATTCAGTATATAACACTGGTGTTAACCCCACTAGAATCAACAGATATAACACTGGTGTTAACCCCACTAGAATTCAACAGATATAACACTGGTGTTAACCCCACTAGAATCAACAGATATAACACTGGGGTTTGAAC
>LR778253.1:3114795-3119807 GCA_902810595.1 Coregonus sp. 'balchen' | reverse complement strand
ACCCCAAAAATTCATTTGGGGTTGTGGCTACCAAAACTGTTGCTTAGCCGTAAATGATGTCTGGGTGTTGGAGTGTGCCCCTGGCTATCCGTAAATGATGTCTGGTGTTGAGTGTGCCCCGGCTATCCGTAAATGATGTCTGGGTGTTGGAGTGGCCCCTGGCTAGCCGTAAATGATGTCTGGGTGTTGGAGTGTGCCCCTGGCTACCGTAATGATGTCTGGTGTTGGAGTGTGCCCCTGGCTAGCCGTAATGATGTCTGGGTGTTGGAGTGTGCCCCTGGCTAGCCGTAAATGATGTCTGAGTGTTGGAGTGTGCCCCTGGCTAGCCGTAAATGATGTCTGGGGTTGATGTGCCCCTGGCTAGCCGTAAATGATGTCTGGTGTTGAGTGTGCCCCTGGCTAGCCGTAAATGATGTCTGAGTGTTGGAGTGTGCCCCTGGCTAGCCGTAAATGATGTCTGGGTGTTGGAGTGTGCCCCTGGCTAGCCGTAAATGATGTCTGGGTGTTGGAGTGTGCCCCTGGCTAGCCGTAAATGTACAAACAATAATATGGTGCCATCTGGTTTGCTTAATATAAGGAATTTGAAATGATTTGTACTTTTTACTTTTGATACTTAAGTATATTTAAAACCAAATACTTTTAGACTTTTACTCAGGTAGTATTTTACTGGTTGACTTTCACTTTTTCTGTTAAGGTATCTTTATATATATATTATTATATTTATCCCTCTATCAGGGTACATAGATCAGCACTGCTACTCTGAGATCCTTGATACATACGGTCCCCTGGGGTTATAGAGACATGGAGATGCTAAAGTGGACAACTCTCCATAGTGCATGACCTGTGATTTAATCTGCGTCAAATCCTCCAGGTGCAAACAGTTTTATCCTCTCATTCTGTCAACGCCCCCCTCCCCCTCTCTCGCAGACCCACCACCCCTCTCTCCATTCCCCCCCCTCCTCCCTCTCTTGCAGACCCCACCACCCCCTCTCTCCATTCCCCCCCTCCCTCCTCTCTTGCAGACCCACCACCCCTCTCTCCATTCCCCCCCCTCCCTCCTCTCTCGCAGACCCCACCACCCCTCTCTCCATTCCCCCCCTCCCTCCTCTCTTGCAGACCCACCACCCCCTCCTCCATTCCCCCCCCTCCCCCCTCTCTTGCGGACCCACCACCCCTCTCTCCATTCCCCCCCTCCCTCTCTTGCGGACCCACCACCCCTCTCTCCATACCCCCCCTCCTCCCTCTCTTGCGGACCCACCACCCCTCTCTCCATTCCCCCCCTCCCTCTCTTGCGGACCCACCACCCCTCTCTCCATTCCCCCCCTCCCCCCTCTCTCGCAGACCCACCACCCCTCTCTCCATTCCCCCCCTCCTCCCTCTCTTGCAGACCCACCACCCCTCTCTCCATTCCCCCCCTCCCTCCTCTCTTGCAGACCCACCACCCCTCTCTCCATTCCCCCCCTCCTCCCTCTCTTGCGGACCCACCACCCCTCTCTCCATTCCCCCCTCCCCCCCTCTCTTGCGGACCCACCACCCCTCTCTCCTTTTCCCCCCCCCTCCCTCCTCTCTTGCAGACCCACCACCCCTCCCTCCATTCCCCCCTCCTCCCTCTCTTGCGGACCCACCACCCCTCTCTCCATTTCCTCCCCCCCTCTCTTGCAGACCCACCACCCCTCTCTCCTTTTCCCCCCTCCCCCCTCTCTTGCGGACCCACCACCCCTCTCTCCATTTCCCCCCTCCGCCCTCTCACTCCTCTTTTCCTCTGGTGAGTGTTGAGTTATCTTCTTAAAAAGCCCTGATCTCTCTGATAATCCGTTTTAGAGAGCACACAAGTGGATCCCCTCAGAGAAAGAAACCACCAGGCAGAGGGAAGCAGTCGAGTTGTGTTGGTCTGTAAACGTTAGATTGAGTGTAGACTAAACCCGGTGTCTCCTCTCCTCAGCAGCTGTCGTCCTAACCCCTGGGAGTACGGGGGGGGGGGGGGATCCTGGATGACAACTAAAACTAACTTCTCCCTCTTTCATCTCCTAGATAAGAACAGCAGCTGTCTTCCTAACCCCTGTGAGTACGGGGGGACCTGTGTGACCAGCGGGGACTCCTTCACCTGCGTCTGCAAGGAGGGCTGGGAGGGAGACACCTGTAAACAGAGTGAGTATAGAGGAGGGGAAACACCTTTACCTGGGGGGGAAGGAGGAGGGGAGAGAGAAGGTGGGTTGGCATGGAGACACCTGTAAACAGAGTGAGTATACCTGGGGGGGAAGGAGGAGGGGAAACACCTTTACCTGGTGGAGGAGGAGGGGAGAGAGAGAAGGTGGGTTGGCATGGAGACACCTGTAAACAGAGTGAGTATACCTGGGGGGGGAAGGAGGAGGGGAAACACCTTTACCTGGTGGAGGAGGAGGAGGGGAGAGAGAAGGTGGGTTGGCATGGAGACACCTGTAAACAGAGTTCGTATACTATATACCATTTAGCAGACACTTTTATCCACAGTCATGCTGCCTGTCTAAATGTAGCCTTATATGTTCTCAACCAGAGTCACATCTGATGTAAAGACTGCCATGTTCACAACCAGAGTCACATCTGATGTAAAGACTGCCATGTTCTCAACCAGAGTCACATCTGATGTAAAGACTGCCATGTTCACAACCAGAGTCACATCTGATGTAAAGACTGCCATGTTCACAACCAGAGTCACATCTGATGTAAAGACTGCCATGTTCACAACCAGAGTCACATCTGATGTAAAGACTGCCATGTTCACAACCTGAGTCACATCTGATGTAAAGTCTGCCATGTTCACAACCAGAGTCACATCTGATGTAAAGACTGCCATGTTCTCAACCAGAGTCACATCTGATGTAAAGACTGCCATGTTCACAACCAGAGTCACATCTGATGTAAAGACTGCCATGTTCACAACCAGAGTCACATCTGATGTAAAGACTGCCATGTTCACAACCAGAGTCACATCTGATGTAAAGACTGCCATGTTCACAACCAGAGTCACATCTGATGTAAAGACTGCCATGTTCACAACCAAGAGTCACAATCTGATGTAAAGACTAGTGCCATGTTTCCCCACCACATAGGTCCATACATCTGATGTATAAGGACTACTGCCATGTCACAAAAACAACCTGAGTCACATCTGATGTAAAGACTGCCCATGTTCACAACCTGAGTCCACATCTCATGTAAAGACTGCTCATGGTTTCACCACCCTGAAGTCAACATCTGATGGTAAAGACTGCATGTTCACTAACCTTGAGTCAACATCTGATGTAAAGGACTGCCCATGTTTCACAACCTGAGTCACATCTCGATGTAAAGACTTCCATGTTTCACAAACCCAGAGTCACATCTGATGTAAAGACTGCCATGTTCTCAACCTGAGTCACATCTGATGTAAAGACTGCCATGTTCACAACCTGAGTCACATCTGATATAAAGACTGCCATGTTCACAACCTGAGTCACATCTGATATAAAGACTGCCATGTTCTCAACCTGTAATATAGGTGATTGGGGGTTAACTACTTTGCTTGAGGGCAGAACGGCAGATTTTTTTCAAATTGCCAGCTCTGAGATTTGAACCAGCGACCTTTCAGTTATTGGTCCAATGTTCTTAATGGCTAGACTACCTGCCGCCCCATGGGGTGAAGCTGTTCCTCGTAAGCTGGGTGAGAGGCGACGCTGTTTGCTCTGTAATAACCCAGACCGAGTCATCAGGACACACAACACAACGCGCTAAACACAACATGACAAGACTACGCGATAAAAACACGCCTCATGATAGCCTCGACGTTCTCTCTCTCTCCTGTTATCTGTCTCTGCTCACATGCGTGTGAAAAATAACACAACCTCTCTCTCTCTCTCTCTCAGATACCAACGACTGCAACCCACACCCATGGTAAGTGGAAGCTAAACGTTTCCTATAGAGTCAAACAAGCGTGAGAAGAACATGGGTACCTGGGTTCAAATACTATCCGAAGCTCATTCAAGCCCAGCTAAAGTATTTGAAATAATGTTGAATAGTATTTGAACCCAGGTTTGTTCTGCAGTGTGTACTGTAGTTGCTTAGTTTTTCACCTGTAGGCTCTCTCTCTCTCTCTGTCTCTCTCTCTCTCTCTCTCTCTCTCTCTCTCTGTCTCTCTGTCTCTCTGTCTCTCTGTCTCTCTGTCTCTCTGTCTCTCTGTCTCTCTGTCTCTCTGTCTCTGTCTCTCTGTCTCTGTCCTGGTCATTCCTAGGGTGCGTTCAGCCTAACCTACAGCTTGTTGTTCACTCA
This sequence comes from Coregonus sp. 'balchen', assembly GCA_902810595.1. Taxonomy (NCBI): domain Eukaryota; kingdom Metazoa; phylum Chordata; class Actinopteri; order Salmoniformes; family Salmonidae; genus Coregonus; species Coregonus sp. 'balchen'. The sequence goes on along the minus strand of LR778253.1, from coordinate 3,115,523 downwards.
GTGCTCCGTCCGATCAAGTGTGTGTGTGTGTAACCACGTAGATGGAGCTCACTGAGAATCACAGAAATACTCATCTGGTCATTAAAAGGACACCAGAACTCTTTAGAGAGGGGCGTCCCAAATGGCACCTTATTCCGTATAGTGCTCTGACCAGGACCCACAGGACTCTGACCAGGACCCACGGGACTCTGACCAGGACCCACAGGACTCTGACCAGGACCCACGGGGCTCTGACCAGGACCCACAGGGCTCTGACCAGGACCCACAGGGCTCTGACCAGGACCCACAGGACTCTGACCAGGACCCACAGGACTCTGACCAGGACCCACGGGACTCTGACCAGGACCCACGGGACTCTGACCAGGACCCACGGGATTCTGACCAGGACCCACGGGACTCTGACCAGGACCCACGGGGCTCTGACCAGGACCCACGGGGCTCTGACCAGGACCCACGGGGCTCTGACCAGGACCCACGGGGCTCTGACCAGGACCCACGGGGCTCTGACCAGGACCCACGGGGCTCTGACCAGGACCCACGGGGCTCTGACCAGGACCCACGGGCTCTGACCAGGACCCACGGGGCTCTGACCAGGACCCACGGGGCTCTGACCAGGACCCACGGGGCTCTGACCAGGACCCACGGGGCTCTGACCAGGACCCACGGGGCTCTGACCAGGACCCACGGGGCTCTGACCAGGACCCACGGGGCTCTGACCAGGACCCACG
>LR778253.1:3069795-3109795 GCA_902810595.1 Coregonus sp. 'balchen' | reverse complement strand
GGCCTGAATGCCAAGCGTCACGTCTGGAGAAAACCTGGCACCATCCCTACTGTGAAGCATGGTGGTGGCAGCATCATGCTTTGGGGATGTTTTTCAGCAGCAGGGATTGGGAGACTAGTCAGGATTGAGGCAAAGATGAACGGAGCAAAGTCCAGAGAGATTCTTGATGAAAACCTGCTCCAGAGCGCTCAGGACCTCAGACTGGGGCAAAGGCTTCTAACAGGACAATGACCCTATGCACACAGCCAAGACAATGCAGGAGTGGCTTCGGGACAAGTCTCTGAATGTCCTTGAGTGGCCCGGCCAGAGCCCGGACTTGAACCCGATCGAACATCTCTGGAGAGACCTGAAAATAGCTGTGCAGCAATGCTCCCCATCCAACCTGACAGAGCTTGAGAGGATCTGCAGAGAAGAATGGGAGAAACTCCCCAAATACAGGTGTGCCAAGCTTGTGGAGTCATACCCAAGAAGACTCGAGGCTGTAATCGCTGCCAAAGGTGCTTCAACAAAGTACTGAGTAAAGGGTCGGAATACTTATGTAAATACGTTTTTTATTTTTAATACATTTGCTACAATTTCTAAAAACCTGTTTTTGCTTCATCATTATGGGGTTGTGGATTGATGAGGGGGAGAAAAAAAACAATTTAATCCATTTCAGAATAAGGCTGTAACGTAACAAAATGTGGAAAAAGTCAAGAGGTCTGAATACTTTCTGAATGCACTGTAGGTTAACACACACGATCAGTCAGGAGGCAGGGTACCACACGGTCAGTCAGGAGGCAGGGTACCACACGGTCAGTCAGGAGGCAGGGTACCACACGGTCAGTCAGAGGCAGGGTAACCACACGGTCAGTCAGGAGGCGGGTACCACACGGTCAGTCAGGAGGCAGGGGTACCACACGGTCATCAGGAGGCAGGGTACCACACGGTCAGTCAGGAGGCAGGGTACCACACGGTCAGTCAGGAGGCAGGGTACCACACGGTCATCAGGAGGCAGGGTAACCACACGTCCAGTCAGGAGGCAGGGTACCACACGGTCATTCAGGAGGCAGGGTACCACAACGGTCAGTCAGGAGCAGGGTACCACACGGTCAGTCAGGAGGCAGGGTACCACACGGTCAGTCAGGAGGCAGGGTACCACACGGTCAGTCAGGAGGCAGGGTACCACACGGTCAGTCAGGAGGCAGGGTAACCACACGGTCAGTCAGGAGCAGGGTACCACACGGTCATCCGGAGGCAGGGTACCACACGGTCAGTCAGGAGGCAGGGTACCACACGGTCAGTCAGGAGGCAGGGTACCACACGGTCAGTCAGGAGGCAGGGTACCACACGGTCAGTCAGGAGGCAGGGTACCACACGGTCAGTCAGGAGGCAGGGTACCACACGGTCAGTCAGGAGGCAGGGTACCACACGTCAGTCAGGAGGCAGGGTACCACACGGTCAGTCAGGAGGCAGGGTACCACACGGTCAGTCAGGAGGCAGGGTACCACACGGTCAGTCAGGAGGCAGGGTACCACACGGTCAGTCAGGAGGCAGGGTACCACACGGTCAGTCAGGAGAGCCTTCATTGTTCTGACTTGTTTTATTTCTTGGTGTTACAGTGACACAGAGACCGTGCTCAGTGAGCGGTCGCCTGACCCCTGAAGGAGCGAAGTGGGAGGAGGACTGTAACACCTGCCAGTGTTTTAATGGGAAGGTGGTGTGTACCAGGGTACGGGCTAACTGAAGTTCTTACTTTCCATAGATGTTTGTGGCAGACTTGGGTTTTCTCTCAAATAACCAATGAAATTGTCACAAGTGCAACCTGCCTATCTGACGCTGAAAACGATTTAAAATCAAATAAATTCTACTTCAACCCAGGTAGGTTTCAAAGTGTTATTGTCTGGATCTTGATTTGGGTATTTTGTCTCGTTGTGTTCCAGATGTGGTGTGGTCCTAAGTCGTGCCGGGTCAGCGGTGGGGTCAAAGGTCGAGGCAGCGGAGGGGGCGGGGCCGGGTGTCTGTCTGGTCAGAGCTGTGTACCAATCAGGGAGGAGCAGTGTTTTGTCCGGCCGTGTCAGAATCTTGGGGAGTGCTACCCCTCATCCCCACCACAACCAACCACCAAATGCCACCCCAGCTCTGGTTACCACGACAACAGCTGTGCCAACATCACGCTCACGTTCACCAAAGAGACCATGCCCAGGGTGAGTCCTCTTCAGTCACACTTTTACTGTTCACTCTTCCTATTCCAAATAGTGCACTACTTTTGACCAGAGCCCTATTCAGTCTCTAACTCTCCTCCTCCACTCTGCTCTCAGCCCTCTGCTCTCAGCCCTCCGCCCTCTGCTCTCTGCTCTCAGCCCTCTGCTCTCAGCCCTCTGCTCTCAGCCCTCTGCTCTCAGCCCTCTGCTCTCAGCCCTCCGCTCTCAGCCCTCCGCTCTCAGCCCTCTGCTCTCAGCCCTCTGCTCTCAGCCCTCTGCTCTCAGCCCTCTGCTCTCAGCCCTCCGCTCTCAGCCCTCCGCTCTCAGCCCTCCGCTCTCAGCCCTCCGCTCTCAGCCCTCTGCTCTCAGCCCTCTGCTCTCAGCCCTCTGCTCTCAGCCCTCTGCTCTCAGCCCTCCGCTCTCAGCCCTCCGCTCTCAGCCCTCCGCTCTCAGCCCTCTGCTCTCAGCCCTCCGCTCTCAGCCCTCTGCTCTCAGCCCTCTGCTCTCAGCCCTCCGCTCTCAGCCCTCCGCTCTCAGCCCTCCGCTCTCAGCCCTCCGCTCTCAGCCCTCCGCTCTCAGCCCTCCGCTCTCAGCCCTCCGCTCTCAGCCCTCTGCTCTCAGCCCTCTGCTCTCAGCCCTCCGCTCTCAGCCCTCTGCTGCTCAGCCCTCCGCTCTCAGCCCTCCGCTCTCAGCCCTCCGCTCTCAGCCCTCTGCTCTCAGCCCTCTGCTCTCAGCCCTCTGCTCTCAGCCCTCTGCTCTCAGCCCTCCGCTCTCAGCCCTCTGCTCTCAGCCCTCTGCTGCTCAGCCCTCCGCTCTCAGCCCTCCGCTCTCAGCCCTCCGCTCTCAGCCCTCCGCTCTCAGCCCTCTGCTCTCAGCCCTCTGCTCTCAGCCCTCTGCTCTCAGCCCTCTGCTCTCAGCCCTCCGCTCTCAGCCCTCCGCTCTCAGCCCTCCGCTCTCAGCCCTCCGCTCTCAGCCCTCCGCTCTCAGCCCTCCGCTCTCAGCCCTCCGCTCTCAGCCCTCCGCTCTCAGCCCTCAGCTCTCAGCCCTCCGCTCTCAGCCCTCTGCTGCTCAGCCATTCAGCCCAGCTCCTCTGTCACTCTCTAACTCAATATGGCTGAGTTTACACAGGCAGCCCAATTCTGATCTTCTGCCCAAATATCAGCAAAAGAGCTGATCTGATTGGTCAAGACAAATTAGTGGAAAAAGATCCGGGCGGCAGGTAGCTTAGTGGGTAAGAGCGTTGGGCCAGTAACCGAAAGGTCGCTGGTTCTAATCCCCGAGCCGACTAGGTGAAAAATCTGTCGATGTGCCCTTGAGCAAGGCACTTAACCCTAATTGCTATTGTAAGTCGCTCTGGATAAGAGCGTCTGCTAAATGACCAATTATTATTTATTATTATTATCCGAATTAGGCTGCCTGAACACACACACACACACACACACACACACACACACACACACACACACACACACACACACCACGCTCTGAGCTAAACTAACTACTCATCCCGACCAGCAAAGGGATAGGTTGTCAGTCCCGTTACAGGAACGAGAAAAGGGGACTTCCTCATTTTTTTGTTTTCTCCATCCAACTCAAATCACATTTTATTTGTCACGTGCTTATTAGTTAACAACAAGTGTAGACTAACAGTGAAAGACTTACCTGACGGGTCTAACGGTCCCTTCCCAACAATGCAGAGTTAAAAATATAGAAACAATTATATAACACTAGGAATAAATACACAATGAGGATAACTTGGCTGTGTACGTGGTGGGGTACCCCCGGGCATTTAGCCGTCGATCTGCAGGGATACGAGATAATCGAGGTACATATGTACATAGACAGTGCATTCGGAAAGTATTCAGACCTCTTGACTTTTTCCACATTTTGTTACGTTACAGCCTTATTCTAAAATTTATGAAATAGTTTTTTTCCTCATCAATCTACACACAATACATTTACATTACATTTTAGTCGTTTAGCAGACGCTCTTATCCAGAGCGACTTACAGGAGCAATTAGGGTTAAGTGCCTTGCTCAAGGGCACATCAACAGATTTTTCACCTAGTCGGCTCGGGGATTAGAACCAGCGACCTTTCGGTTACTGGCACTACGCTCTTAACCACTAAGCTACCTGCCGCCCCATAATACCCCATAACGACAAAGCTAAAACTATCACATTCCCATCAGTATTCAGACCCTTTACTCAACACTTTGTTGAAGCACTTTTGGCAGCGATTACAGCCTCGAGTCTTCTTGGGTATGACGCTACAAGCTTGGCAGAAGTGAGGTCCTGAGCGCTCTGGAGCAGGTTTTCATCAACGATCTCTCTGTACTTTGATCCGTTCATCTTTCCCTCGATCCTGACTAGTCTCCATGCCGCTGAAAAACATCCCCACAGCATGATGCTGCCACCACCATGCTTCACCGTAGGGATGGTGCCAGGTTTCCTCCAGACGTGACACTTGGCATTCAGGCCAAAGAGATCGACCTTGGTTTCATCAGACCAGGGAATCTTGTTTCTCATGGTCTTGGGAGTTCATTAGGTGCCTTTTGGCAAACTCCAAGTGGGCTGTCATGTGCCTTTTACTGAGGAGTGGCTTCTGTCTGTCCACTCTACCATAACGGCCTGGAGTGGAGTGCTGCAGAGATGGTTGTCCTTCTGGAAGATTCTCCCTGTAAACGCCAGGGTTGTGGGTTCGTTTCCCACTGGGGGCCAGTATGAAAATGTATGCACTCACTTAACTGTAAGTCGCTCTGGATAAGAGCGTCTGCTAAATGACTAAAATGTAAAATCACCACAGAGGAACTCTGGAGCTCTGTCAGAGTGACCATTGGGTTCTTGTTCACCTCCCTGACCAAGGCCCTTCTCCCCCGATTGCTCAGTTTGGCCGGGCGGCCAGCTATAGGAAGAGTCTTGGTGGTTCCAAACTTCTTCCATTTAAGAATGATGGAGGCCACTGTATTCTTGGAGACCTTCAACGCTTGGTTTTTGCTCTGACATGCACTGTCAACTGTGGGACCTTATATAGACAGGTGTGTGCCTTTCCAAATCGTGTCCAATCAATTGAATTGACCACAGGTGGACTCCAATCAAGTTATAGAAACATCTCAAGGATGATCAATGGAAACAGGATGCACCTGAGCTCAATTTCGAGTCTCATAGGGAAGGGGTCTGAATACTTTCCGAATGCACTGTAGGTAGGGCTAAAGTAACTAGGTAACAGGATAGACAACAGTAGAAGCAGTGTATGTGATAGTGCAAAAAGGTAAATGCAGATAGTTAAATAGTTAACCAATAGGTACCCAGACTAACTATTTAGCAGTCTAATGGCTTGGAAGCTGTTCAGGGTCCTGTTGGTTCTAGACTTGGTTCATCTGTACCGCTTGCCGTGTGGTAGCAGAGAGAACAGTCTATGACTAGGGTGGCTGGAGTCTTTGACCATTTTCAGGGCCTTCCTCTGACACCGCCTGGTATAGAGGTCCTACGGGTGTTCTTAATCTGAAACCAAACTACAACATCCATAACTGCTGCCAAGAGAATTAGTTAATACTATCCCCTTAGAATGTGACCGCAATGTAGGATTATTGTAAGATGAATGGCAGAACACACACACAGAGGAGATCATATGGATCTAAGCTGTAACAGGGGCCGCTGGCGACTCCACCAGCACAAAGCCTCATCACTCTGCAGCGTGACGGCTTTAGCTTCAGACAGTGACAGCGTTCTCTCCTCATACTCAACGAGAGGTTTAGCTGGAAACTGGTTTTTGTTCCTCTCTCTTGCTTGTCTTTAACTGATTTAGTCAGTTAGCCTGATCATCTGCAGAGGTTAATGTTCTGTCACTGCAACATATTTCCGTCATATCTCTCTCTCTCGCTCTCTCGCTCTCTCGCTCTCTGTGTCTCTCTCTCTCTCTCTTCTCTCTCTCATCGCTCTATCGTCTATGTGTCTCTTGTCTCTCTTCGCTCTGTTTCTCTTTCTCTCTCTCTCGTTCTATCCTATCTCTCGATCTATATATCTCGCTATATCTACGAGCTTAGGCACTATGATAAGCTCTCGCGATTCTTACTTTATTCTCGGATCTCAAGAGTCTCAGAGAACATTATCGACGTTCTAGCTATATAGTCCTTCTATCGCTCTAGTCTCTCTATCTTCTCTCTCTCTCTTATCTCTCGCTCTCCTCTCTCTCTCTCTCTCTCTCTATCTCTCTCTCTCTCTCTTCTCTACTTTTCTCTCTCTCGTCTCTCTAGCTCCTCTCTCTCTCTCTCTTTTCAAGGGGCTTTATTAGCATGGGAAACATATGTTAATATTGCCAAAGCAAGTGAAGTAGATAATAAACAAAAGTGAAATAAATATTAACAGTAAACATTACACTCAGAAGTTCCAAAAGAATAGACATTTCAAATGTCATATGTCTATCTATATACAGTGTTGTAACAATGTGCAAATAGTTAAAGTAAAAAAGTTAATAAATAAACATAAATATGGGTTGTATTTCCAATGGTGTTTGTTCTTCAGTGGTTGCCCTTTTCTTGTGGCAACAGGTCACACCTTGCTGCTGTGATGGCACACTGTGGTATTTCACTCAATAGATATGGGAGTTTATCAAAATTGGATTTTTTTCAAATTATTTGTGGATCGCGTAATCTGAGGGAAATATGTGTCTCTAATATGGTCATACATTTGGCAGGAGGTTAGTGCAGCTCAGTTTCCACCAGTGTGCACATAAGCCTGTCTTCTCTTGAGAGCCATGTCTGCCTACGGCGGCCTTTCTCAATAGCAAGGCTATGCTCACTGAGTCTATACATAGTCAAAGCTTTCCTTAATTTTGGGTCAGTCACAGTGGTCAGGTAGTCTGCCACTGTGTACTCTCTGTTTAGGGCCAAATAGCATTCTAGTTTGCTCTGTTTTTTTGTTAATTACTTGACACATTGGAAGTAATTATATTTTAGTTTTCTCATCATTTGGTTGGGTCTAATTGTGTTGCTGTTCTGGGGCTCTGTGGGGTCTGTTTGTGTTTGTGAACAGAGCCCCAGGACCAGCTTGCTTAGGGGACTCTTCTCCAGGTTCATCTCTCTGTAGGTGATGGCTTTGTTATGGAAGGTTTGGGAATCGCTTCCTTTTAGGTGGTTGTAGAATTGAACGGCTCTTTTCTGGATTTTGATAATTAGCGGGTATTGGCCTAATTCTGCTTTGCATTCATTATTTGTTGTTTTAAGTTGTACACAGAGGATATTTTTGCAGAATTCTGCATGCAGAATTTTGTAAATTCTTGGTTGGTGAGCGGACCCCAGACCTCACAACCATCAAGGCCAATGGTTTCTATAACTGATTCAAGTATTTTTAGCCAGATGGTATGTCAAATGTTATGTTCCTTTTGATGGCATAGAAGGCCCTTCTTGCCTTGTCTCTCAGATCGTTCACATATTTGTGGAAGTTACCTGTGGCACTGATGTTTAGGCCGAGCTATGTATATTTTTTTGTGTGCTCTAAGACAACGGTGTCTAGATGGAATTTGTATTTGTGGTCCTGGCAACTGGACCTTTTTTGGAACACCATTATTTTTGTCTTGTCTTGGTAATTATTCTAATCAAAGGAGAGACTTTCAAAGGAGAGACCATCAAACGTATTAATAATTACTGCAGTAATGGAGCGTTAACGGTCACCTTAAGGCCCAAATAACCAGGGTTAGGTTACAGCTCTTTCTGAGTCCTCGTGTCAAAGAACAATTGTGTGAAATTATACAAAGGTACATTGTGCTCTCATGCAACAGACAGCAAGATTTACATGGCGCCAAATATCTGTCTCTAGTTCATTTACTACTTGTTCATACAGAAATACTAATGCAACATGGGTCACTAGGTCCTTCCCTGAATTTATGAAGTCCAGTGTTTGTTAATAACCTGGAGGGAGGGTTCTCCTCACCCCGGCAGACCGGTGTTCGTTAATAACCTGGAGCGAGGGTTCTCCTCACCCCGGCAGAACGGTGTTCATTAATAACCTGGAGCGAGGGTTCTCCTCACCCCGGCAGACCGGTGTTCATTAATAACCTGGAGCGAGGGTTCTCCTCACCCCGGCAGACAGACCAGCATACTGTCAGCGTTAAGCCTCAGAGGCTCCTCTCGGAAGAACAGACATTGTGAAAGTACTAATATTGGAATACATTATAATATAAAAGTAATTTGATTAACATAATGTTGTAATTCTACCATGTCTTACTGAGATTTACTGTCAGGGCCCAGGTCTGACAGAATCTGTGCAGAAGATCTAGGTGCTGCTGTAGGCCTTCCTTTCTTGGGGACAGAAGCACCAGATCATCAGCAAACAGTAGACATTTTACTTCAGATTCTAGTAGGGTGAGGCCGGGTGCTGCAGACTGTTCTAGTGCCCTCGCCTATTCGTTGAGATATATGTTGAAGAGGGTGGGGCTTAAACTGCATCCCTGTCTCACCCCACAGCCCTGTGGAAAGAAATGTGTGTTTTTTGCCAATTTTAACCGCACACTTGTTGTTTGTGTACATAGATTTTATAATGTTGTATGTTTTTCCCCCAACACCACTTTCCATCAATTTGTATAGCAGACCCTCATGCCAAAATGAGTCAAACTTTTTTTTTAAATCAACAAAGCTTGAGAAGACTTTGACTTTGTTTTGGTTTGTTTGTTAGTCAATTAGGGTGTGCAGGGTGAATACGTGGTCTGTCGTACGGTAAACACTTTTTTCCCAAACGTTTTTTTAATTTGCTTCGTCCGACCTCCGTAAAGGCGAACATTCTACTGAGGCCATCGCCTTTTGGGGGTCTTGGAACTCTTTCTCGGTGCCATTGTATGTTATACGGATCCGGGCAGGAAAAGCCACACCATACCGAACGTCGGTCCGTCCACGGAGCAGACTCTTGACATTGTTGAAAGCGGCACGGTCATGAGCAACGCTGGGGGCATAGTCTGGGAAGAAGGAGATGGGTGCTCCGTTGCATCTAAGTGGGCCAAATTCTCTGGCACACCCAAAAACATCAATAACAATCTGATAGTAGTTTAGCCACAATGACGCAAGGTTTTCCGCCAGGCTTTCTTGCTTGAGAGCCCCGACGTGAGCGGTCTACAAGGACGTCTTTATCCAATTTTGAGGGCTTCCTTCAATAACTTTGAGACCGATGAAGTAGAACTTGAGCCCGGGTCCACAGCCACCCCCATGATCCTGATATTGGATCTTTGCATATAACCTTGTAAGTATATGCATTGTTCCTTAAGGCAGGCCACATCGGTTTCGAGCTTCTTAACAGTCGTTTGTAGCGTAGTTTGTGTCGTCTGAGCGTGTTGACAAGCCTTGTTCCATGTCGGAGACCGTTTTCTTAACTGTATCCAGTTCAGTACGAACCATTGCTGTATGCTTTGCGAGTTCATTCTTGACTGCTTGTAACTCCGACTTAATAAAATGAAAGTCCTCACTGAGCGCCTCCTTGACTTCCGACTTGGGTATAGATTAAATGTCCGCTCTGAGGGCAGACCGGTGTTCCTGTAGGGATTTTGTTCTCTGCTCTGAGGGCAGCAAGAATCTCGGCCTTCAAATCCTCGTTTTCGCCGAGCCGAAGAGAAGAACTCAAGCTCCTCGTCTTGGGCCTCGTGTTTTGTCTTTTGTCAGTGACTCCGCTGAACTTAAACCTTTTGCAGGTTATGTGCCATTTACACATTAAAATAAAAAGTGTAATAAAGTAAAGCACGTCATTCAAAAGCTGTGTTTCCTAGTTCTTTTTGGGTCAAAGCGCAAAGAAAGTATTAAATAAATGTAATTTCAGCAGGAGCTCGGAAAAACGTGACCTACTCCATGGCTTGCTGACTAGCGCCCCCCGTCGTACGGTAATTTGGTAAAAAGCCAATTTGACATTTGATCAGTACTTCTTTTCCCTGAGGAAATGTACAAGTCTGCTGTTAATGATAATGCAGAGGATTTTCCCAAGGTTGCTGTTGACGCATATTCCACGTTAGTTATTGGGGTCAAATTTGTCTCCACTTTTGTGGATTGGGATTATCAGTCCTTGGTTCCAAATATTGGGGAAGATGCCAGAGCTGAGGATGATGTTAAAGAGTTTAAGTATAGCCAATTGGAATTTGTGGTCTGTATATTTTATCATTTCATTGAGGATACCATCAACACCACAGGCCTTTTTGGGTTGGAGGGTTTGTAGTTTGTCCTGTAGTTCATTCAATGTAATTGGAATCCAGTGGGTTCTGGTAGTCTTTAATAGTTGATTCTAAGATTTGTAATTGATCATGTTTTTGCTGTTTGTTCTCTGTTATAGGGCAAAAATATTAGAGAAGTGGTTTACCCATACATCTCCGTTTTGGATAGATAACTCTTCGTGTTGTTGTTTGTTTAGTGTTTTCCAATTTTCCCAGAAGTGGTTAGATTCTATGGATTCTTCAATTACATTGAGCTGATTTCTGACATGCTGTTCCTTTTTCCGTAGTGTATTTCTGTATTGTTTTAGTGATTCACCATAATGAAGGTGTAGTCTCAGGTTTTCTGGGTCTCTATGTTTTTGGTTGGATAGGTTTCTCAAATTCTTTCTTAGGTTTTTGCATTCTTCATCAAACCATTTATCACTGTTGTTACTTTTCTTAGGTTGTCTGCTTCACATTTTTAGATTTGAAAGGCAGTGTGTAACTTTCTCTCTCCTCTCTCTGTGTCTCTCCAGGGTCTGAGCATCGAGGCAGTGTGTAAGCAGCTGAGACTGTACGTGGTGAAGAATGTGTCCTCTGAGTATTCTGTTTCCATAACCTGTGACCCTTCAACCTCCGCTAGCAACGAGATCCATCTCAGCATTGTAAGTCACATCTTGTCACCTGTGTGTCTGTGTCTTGGGGTTAAAAGCAAAAATACACATTTCCGTGGACTGTAAGAAAAATTGAACATAATGTATGGTCTGCAAAGTAAAGCATGAAGGATCTCCCTTAGTCTTCATAAGTCTGTCACCCTTTTCACACTACAGAGCCAAGAGGAGCTGTACTGGGCTGGCCTGGTTACGCAATAGACATACAGGACCAGTCAAAAGTTTGGACACACCTACACATTCAAGTGTTTTTCTTTATTGTTACTATTTTCTACATTGTAGAATAATAGTGAAGACATCGAAACTATGAAATAACACATATGGAATCATGTAGTAACCAAAAAAAGTGTTAAACAAATCAAAATATATTTAGCCACACTTTGCCTTGATGAGACATGGCAGAGGCCGAATCATTACGGCGATTGTGATAGGGAGTTCAATGGTGAGGCATATATCTGTACCTGGGGCAAAGACTTTGTGTTTTCCTTGGGCAAAAGTTCAAGATATCACCAGGTTGCTTCCTGAGGCTGAGAGTCCGTCACGTTCCTCTGCTCATCCTACAGCTATTGTATGCAGTAGTCATATGCCTATGAACCAGAGGAATACTGTTAGCACTGAGGTGGTGTGCCCTAGTAGGAAGTCCACTGTGTGCAGCTCATCCTGCACTAATAAACATAACCTAAGTATGTCTATCTCTGCTAAGCTTCCCAGTAAAGCAAGAAAAATAATCAAGCATCCCCGAAAAGTGTTAAAAATAGCCCACGTTAACATATGTAGCTTAAGAAAGGTTTATGAAATCAATAATTCGCTAGTAACAGATGACATTCATATTCTGACAATCTCTGAAACTCACTTAGATAATACCTTTGATGATACAGTGGTAGCAATACAAGGTTATAACATTTACAGAAAAGACAGAAATGCCAATGGTGGAGGTGTTGCTGTTTATATTCAGAACCACATTCCTGTAAAGCTTAGAGATGATCTCATGTTAAATACTGTTGAAGTAATATGGCTACAGGTTCATCTGCCTCACCTAAAGCCCATTCTGGTGGGAAGCTGCTATAGACCACCAAGTGCTAACAGTCAGTATCTGGATAACGTGTAAAATGCTTGATAATATATGTGATATCAATAGAGAGGTATACTTTCTGGGTGATTTAAATATTGACTGGCTTTCATCAGGCTGCCCACTCGAACGCTTCAAACTGTAACTAGTGCCTGCAACCTGGTTCAGGTTATCAATCAACCTACCAGGGTAGTTACAAACAGCACAGGAATGAAATCATCAACATGTATTGATCATATCTTTACTAATGCTGCAGATATTTGTTTGATAGCAGTATCCAAATCCATTGGATGTAGTGATCACAATATAGTAGCCATATCTAGGAAAACCAAAGTTCCAAAGGCTGGGCCTAATATTGTGTATAAGAGGTCATACAATACGTTTTGTAGTGATTCCTATGTTGTTGATGTAAATAATATTTGTTGGTCTGTGGTGTGTAATGAGGAGCAAACAGATGCTGCACTTGACACATTTATGAAATTGCTTCTCCCAGTTACTAATAAGCACCCATTAAGAAAATTACTGTAAAAAACGGTTAAATCCCAGTGGATTGATGGGGAATGAAACAATTGTATGGCTGAGAGGGATGAGGCAAAAGGAATGGCAAATAAGTCTGGCTGCACAACCGATTGGCAAACGTACTGCAAATTGATAAATCATGTGACTAAACTGATTAAAAAGAAGAAGAAACTACACTATGAAACAAAGAGAAATGACATAAAGAATGATAGTAAAAAGCTTTGTAGCACCTTAAATGAAATTTTGGGCAAAAAGGCGAACTCCGCTCTTTCATTAATTGAATCAGATGGCTCATTCATCACCAAACCCACTGATATTGCCAACTACTTTAATGATTTTTTCATTGGCAAGATTAGCAAACTTAGGCATGACATGCCAGCAACAAATGCTGACACTACACATCCAAGTATATCTGACCAAATTATGAAAGACAAGCAATGTAATTTTTGAATTCTGTAAAGTGAGTGTGGAAGAGGTGAAAAAAAGTATTGACATGTTGAATGCACCGAGCTGTCTGTTTGAACTACTGGCACACAGCTCGGACACCCATGCATACCCCACAAGACATGCCACCAGAGGTCTCTTGACAGTCCCCAAGTCCAGAACAGACTATGGGAGGAGCACAGTACTACATAGAGCCATGACTACATGGAATTCTATTCCACATCAAGTAACTCATGCCAGCAGTAAAATTAGGATTTTAAAAACCACCTAATGGAACAGCGGGACTGTGAAGCAACACAAACATAGACACATGCATACAATAACACGATAACATACGCACTATACACATAGATTTTGTGTTATATAAACTCAGCAAAAGAAAAACGTCCTCACTGTCAACTGCGTTTATTTTCAGCAAACTTAACATGTGTAAATATTTGGATGAACATAACAAGATTCAACAACTGAGACATAAACTGAACAAGTTCCACAGACATGTGACTAACAGAAATGGAATAATGTGTCCCTGAACAAAGGGGGGGTCAAAATCAAAAGTAACAGTCAGTATCTGGTGTGGCCACCAGCTGCATTAAGTGCTGCAGTGCGTCTTCCCTGTAACGCACAGCGTTGAGATTGCCTGCAATGACAACAAGCTCAGTCCGATGAATCCGACCATCACCCCTGGTGAGACAAAACCGCGACTCGTCAGTGAAGAGCACTTCTTGCCAGTCCTGTCTGGTCCAGCGACGGTGGGTTTGTGCCCATAGGCGACGTTGTTGCCGGTGATGTCTGGTGAGGACCTGCCTTACAACAGGCCTACAAGCCCTTAGTCCAGCTTCTCTCAGCCTATTGTGGACAGTCTGAGCACTGATGGAGGGATTTTGCGTTCCTGGTGTAACTCGGGCAGTTGATGTTGCCATCCTGTACCTGTCCCGCAGGTGTGATGTGCGGATGTACCGATCCTGTGCAGGTGTTACACGTGGTCTGCCACTGCGAGGATGATCAGCTGTCCGTCCTGTCTCCCTGTAGCGCTGTCTTAGGCGTCTCACAGTGTTTAATCTGAATGGAGTTCATTAAATGAGAAGGGGTAGGCTGTTGTTTAATCTGAACAGAGTTAGTTAAATGAGAAGGGGTAGGCTGTTGTTTAATCTGAATGGAGTTGTAGACAAGGACGGTGAAACGCAGCAAAATAGCCTAGGTAGCTAGCTGGCTAACATAGCTGGCTAGCTTCTTTACATCGACTTGATGCAGTCAAGACGGGCACACGAGATGGGATGATAACCTATGGAATATAGAAGTTAGTCTAACTAACGCGAGTCTGTATGGCTTCTCTCTCGTTAAACTCACCTGCCCATCGCACTGATGCAAGCAAGCGGCACTCAAGTCGCACAGGCTGCGCAGGAAGTTAAACATATAGTTTTTTAAACATGCATTTTGACTATCCGGATATCCAAAGAAATGTAATATTATTCTAATGCTCATCCTTAGTGTGTCTCTCTCTCTCTCTCTCTCTCTCCAGTACACAGAGGACCCGCGGATGGACAGATCACCTATAAAGGAGATAACAGATAGTATCGTTGATCTGGTGTCTAAACACAATGGCAATAACAGCATCATCACCGCCATCGCCGAGGTCTGTGTGCAGCAGAGGCCCAGCGCCAGCCAGACAGGTATGATTCACACACACACACGCACACACACACACACAGCCATGCGGGTACAAAACACACATTTACATTTTACATTTTAGTCATTTAGCAGACACTCTTATCCAGAGCGACTTACAGTTAGTGCATTCATATTAAGATAGCTAGGTGGGACAACCACATATCACAGTCACAGTTAGAGCATTCATCTTAAGATAGCTAGGTGGGACAACCACATATCACAGTCACAGTTAGAGCATTCATATTAAGATAGCTAGGTGGGACAACCACATATCACAGTCACAGTTAGTGCATTCATCTTAAGATAGCTAGGTGGGACAACCACATATCACAGTCACAGTTAGAGCATTCATCTTAAGATAGCTAGGTGGGACAACCACATATCACAGTCACAGTTAGAGCATTCATCTTAAGATAGCTAGGTGGGACAACCACATATCACAGGTCACAGTTAGAGCTCAAGCTTAAGATACTAGGTGGGACAACCACACTCACGTAGCACAGTTTAGAGCATTCATATTAAGATAGCTGGTGGACAAACCACATATCACCAGTTAGAGCATTCATCTTAAGATAGCTAGGTGAGCGACAACCACCATATCCCAGTTAGAGCATTCATCTTAAGATAGCTAGGTGGGACAACACATATCACAGGTCCACAGTTAGAGCATTCATCTTAAGATTCGCTAGGTGGGACAACCAGCTATTCACAGTCCCACAGTTAGCGCCTTCCATCATTAAAAATAGCTAGGTGGGACAACCACATATCACAAGTTCACAGTTAAAAGCATTCATCCCGGTTTATATAACAGGCAGTGCGATAGATCTAGAAGGATGAGAACAGAGGAGAGAGAGAGTCAGCTTTGCAGTGCGGAGAGCCTCTGTGACACAGAGGAGCAGTCTTGGTTGAATGACCCGTCTTCAAGCCTGACTGGTTAGGGTTAAGAAGATGGTTCTGAGAGATAGCGAGAGAGTTGATCAGAGACGGCACGCTCAAGTGTTTTGGAAAGGAAAGAAAGAAGGGATACAGGTCTGTAGTTCTTTATGTCAGATGAGTCGAGTGTTGGTTTCTTGAGGAGGGGAGTGACTCGGACCATTTTGAAGTCAGAGGGGACGCAGCCAATGGGAGAAGGTCTCCAGAGATGGTCTGGAGAAGGGAGGGGGGGATGGGGTCGAGCGGGCAGGTTGTCGGGCGGTCAGACCTCACTAGTCGCAGGATGTCATCTGGAGAGAGGGGAGAAAGAGGTCAAGGCGTAGGGTAGTTCTGTGTGAAGTGGGAGCAGTGGACTCAATAGGCTGGGTGAATGAGTAGCGGATGTCGTCAAAGTGGTTGACAAAGTCGTCCGCAGAGGGGGAGGATTAAGGAGGGAGGAGAAGGTGGAAAATAGTTTCCTAGGGTTAGAGGCAGAAGCTTGACATTTAGAGTGATAGAAAGTGGCTTTAGCAGGGGATACAGAGGAAGAGAAGGTAGAGAGGAGGAAGGGAAAGGATGATAGGTCCTCCAGAAGTTTAGTTTTCCTCCATTTTTGCTCAGCTGCCCGCTGCCATGTTCTGTAAACTCACAATGAGTCACTCAGCCACAGGAGGGGAGTGCCGAGCCGGCTGGGAGGAAAGGGGACAGTGTGAGTCATAGAATGCGGAAAGGGAGGAGAGTAGTGTCGAAGAGGCAGAATCAGGAGACAGGAGGGGAGAAGGATTTAGCAGAAGAGAGAGATGATAGAAGAGGAGAGGGGAGAGAGAGTGACGATGACCATCTGGGTCGGGGCTGAGTGGTGATGGAGGAAAGGGAGACAGAAAAGGAAACAAAGTAGTGGTCAGAGACCTGGAGGGGGGTTGCAGTGAGATTAGTAGGAGAACAGCCTCTAGTAAAGATGAGGTCAAGAGTATTGCCTGCCTTGTGAGTTGGAGGGGATTGTGAAAGGGTGAGGTCAAAAGAGGCAAGGAGGGGAAAGAGAGAGTTGTAAAGAAATGAATCGAAGGCAGACGTCGGGAGGTTGAAGTCGCCAAGTACGAAGAGCGGTCAGCCATCATCTGGAAATGTGTTTATCAAGGTGTCAAGCTCATTGAGGAACTCTTCAAGGGCACCTGGTGAGCGAATGATGACAACAATGTTAAGCTTCAGTGGACAAGTGACAGTGACAGTATGGAATTAAAATGAGGAGATGGAGAGGTGAGAGAGGGAGAAAAGAGAATCTCCACTTAGGAGAAATGAGTAGACCTGTGCCACCCCCGCGACGACCAAATGCTCTCGGACTATGAGAGAACACATGAAGAGAGAGCAGCTGGAGTAGCAGTGTTCTCTGGGGGGATCCCATGTCTCCGTCAGGGCCAAAAAGTCAAGGGACTGAAGGGCATCATAGGCTGAGATTAACTCAGCGTTCTTGACCGCGGATCGGCAGTTCCAAACGCTGCCAGAGACCCAGAATTCCACATGGGTTGTGCGCGCAGGGTCCACTAAATTAGAAAGGTTTGCAGCCAAGGGGTGGGGAGCGTCTGTAAAGCATACAGGGAGAGGAGCCAACAGGTATAGAAAACACACACATAGTTGCCAAAAGCTACAAAAGAGCAAAATGAGAATCAGAAAATAACGAGGTAAGATACTGAGAGTGGTGTGGAGCCTTCCTCTTTTTCCTTCCTCCAAAAACTCGGCAGGACAGTCTTTGTTTCAGCGACGGTCTTAGTTTTGCGACCAAAACCGCCACTGACACGACCGCCGCTTACAGCTGCCACTGAGAAACACACACTACTACCTCTACCACACATACAGAAACACACACTACTACCTCTACCACACATACAGAAACACACACTACTACCTCTACCACACATACAGAAACACACACAGCCAAACCGGTTTCCTACACACTGCCTTTCTGTTGTTTATGATCAGGCTTCTCTCTCTCTCTCTCTCTCTCTCTCTCTCTCTCGCTCTCTCTCTCTCTCTCTCTCTCTCTGTCTCTGTCTCTTTCTCTCTGTGTGTGTAGTGTAAAGGAAGGAAGGAAGAGATGAGGGAGAGGTTAATAAGAGATCTGTAAAATATAGCTAGCCCTGAAACACTGAGGAACTGTCCTGAGTTCTAACCTTCTACACGTTCATGGAAAAACCAAATCTCAATCTGTCCAGGCTGTACCCCAGATGGCACCCTATCTCCTATGAAGTGCACTACTTTAGACCAGAGAATGGCACCCTATCCCCTATGAAGTGCACTACTTTAGACCAGAGAATGGCACCCTATCCCCTATGAAGTGCACTACTTTAGACCAGAGAATGGCACCCTATCCCCTATGAAGTGCACTACTTTAGACCAGAGAATGGCACCCTATCCCCTATGAAGTGCACTACTTTAGACCAGAGAATGGCACCCTATCCCCTATGAAGTGCACTACTTTAGACCAGAGAATGGCACCCTATCCCCTATGAAGTGCACTACTTTAGACCAGAGAATGGCACCCTATCCCCTATGAAGTGCACTACTTTAGACCAGAGAATGGCACCCTATCTCCTATGAAGTGCACTACTTTAGACCAGAGAATGGCACCCTATCCCCTATGAAGTGCACTACTTTAGACCAGAGAATGGCACCCTATCCCCTATGAAGTGCACTACTTTAGACCAGAGAATGGCACCCTATCTCCTATGAAGTGCACTACTTTAGACCAGAGAATGGCACCCTATCCCCTATGAAGTGCACTACTTTAGACCAGAGAATGGCACCCTATCTCCTATGAAGTGCACTACTTTAGACCAGAGAATGGCACCCTATCTCCTATGAAGTGCACTACTTTTGACCCGGGCCCATAGGTCCAGTCCAGTTCTCTCTATCAGTCACATGAGAGCTGTAATGCAATGCAGGTCTAACAGCCTTGAGCTGTAGCCAGGGGGTTTTGGAACTTGGCTAGGAGTGGAGAAATGGGGATGGAGTCAGGGAGAGGAGGACTTGGCTAGGAGTGGAGAAATGGGGATGGAGTCAGGGAGAGGAGGACTTGGCTAGGAGTGGAGAAATGGGGATGGAGTCAGGGAGAGGAGGACTTGGCTAGGAGTGGAGAAATGGGGATGGAGTCAGGGAGAGGAGGACTTGGCTAGGAGTGGAGAAATGGGGATGGAGTCAGGGAGAGGAGGACTTGGCTAGGAGTGGAGAAATGGGGATGGAGTCAGGGAGAGGAGGACTTGGCTAGGAGTGGAGAAATGGGGATGGAGTCAGGGAGAGGAGGACTTGGCTAGGAGTGGAGAAATGGGGATGGAGTCAGGGAGAGGAGGACTTGGCTAGGAGTGGAGAAATGGGGATGGAGTCAGGGAGAGGAGGACGGGAGGCTGCAGACAAATGGACGTTGTAGTGAGACTCATGTTGCAGACAGAGGAGCGAGACTCCTGTATTTAAAGGTGATTCATCATCGTGACAGACAGCCCTTCTCTGTTGCTGCCAGATGGAAGTTTCTCCTCCTGTCCTCTACCCCTTCTAGGGGTTATTAGGGGCTCACAGGACATGTTGTTCCTCTCCTCCTCTTCCTCCTCCTCCTCTTCCTCCTCCAGGTTGCTCTGAAGGGAGGGAACACAATAGAATAAATATGAATGAATAATTTTTTTCACGATCGTTGATTGATACGTTTTTGGGGAGCAAACGCACCATTACATTTTCCTACTGGCTTACCAACAATTTGGCAAAAGGTAGTGTCTTACCTTTGGTAGGAGTAAACAGTATTTTATATTGATGTTCGTAACCTTTGGTAGGAGTAAACAGTCTTTATATTGATGTTCGTAACCTTTGGTAGGATTAAACAGTCTTTATGTAGATGTTCGTAACCTTTGGTAGGAGTAAACAGTGTTGATGTTCGTAACCTTTGGTAGGAGTAAACAGTGTTGATGTTCGTAACCTTTGGTAGGAGTAAACAGTGTTGATGTTCGTAACCTTTGGTAGGAGTAAACAGTCTTCATGTTGATGTCCGTAACCTTTGGTAGGAGTAAACAGTGTTGATGTCCGTAACCTTTGGTAGGAGTAAACAGTGTTGATGTTCGTAACCTTTGGTAGGAGTAAACAGTATTTATGTTGATGTTCGTAACCTTTGGTAGGAGTAAACAGTCTTTATATTGATGTTCGTAACCTTTGGTAGGAGTAAACAGTGTTGATGTTCGTAACCTTTGGTAGGAGTAAACAGTTTGTTGATGTTCGTAACCTTTGGTAGGAGTAAACAGTCTTTATGTTGATGTCCGTAACCTTTGGTAGGAGTAAACAGTTTGTTGATGTTCGTAACCTTTGGTAGGAGTAAACAGTCTTGATGTTCGTAACCTTTGGTAGGAGTAAACAGTCTTTATGTAGATGTTCGTAACCTTTGGTAGGAGTAAACAGTGTTGATGTTCGTAACCTTTGGTAGGAGTAAACAGTGTTGATGTTCGTAACCTTTGGTAGGAGTAAACAGTCTTTATGTAGATGTTCGTAACCTTTGGTAGGAGTAAACAGTCTTTATGTAGATGTTCGTAACCTTTGGTAGGAGTAAACAGTGTTGATGTTCGTAACCTTTGGTAGGAGTAAACAGTGTTGATTTTCGTAACCTTTGGTAGGAGTAAACAGTGTTGATGTTCGTAACCTTTGGTAGGAGTAAACAGTCTTTATGTAGATGTTCGTAACCTTTGGTAGGAGTAAACAGTCTTTATGTAGATGTTCGTAACCTTTGGTAGGAGTAAACAGTTTGTTGATGTTCGTAACCTTTGGTAGGAGTAAACAGTTTGTTGATGTTCGTAACCTTTGGTAGGAGTAAACAGTGTTGATGTTCGTAACCTTTGGTAGGAGTAAACAGTGTTGATGTTCGTAACCTTTGGTAGGAGTAAACAGTGTTGATGTTCGTAACCTTTGGTAGGAGTAAACAGTTTGTTGATGTTCGTAACCTTTGGTAGGAGTAAACAGTCTTTATGTAGATGTTCGTAACCTTTGGTAGGAGTAAACAGTCTTATGTAGATGTTCGTAACCTTTGGTAGAGTAAACAGTGTTGATGTTCGTAACCTTTGGTAGGAGTAAACAGTCTTTATGTAGATGTTCGTAACCTTTGGTAGGAGTAAACAGTCTTTATGTAGATGTTCGTAACCTTTGGTAGGAGTAAACAGTGTTGATGTTCGTAACCTTTGGTAGGAGTAAACAGTGTTGATGTTCGTAACCTTTGGTAGGAGTAAACAGTGTTGATGTTCGTAACCTTTGGTAGGAGTAAACAGTCTTTATGTTGATGTTCGTAACCTTTGGTAGGAGTAAACAGTGTTGATGTTCGTAACCTTTGGTAGGAGTAAACAGTGTTGATGTTTCGTAACCTTTGGTAGGAGTAAACAGTGTTGATGTTCGTAACCTTTGGTAGGAGTAAACAGTGTTGATGTTCGTAACCTTTGGTAGGAGTAAACAGTGTTGATGTTCGTAACCTTTTGGTAGGAGTAAACAGTGTTGATGTTCGTAACCTTTGGTAGGAGTAAACAGTGTTGATGTTCGTAACCTTTGGTAGGAGTAAACAGTCTTTATGTTGATGTTCGTAACCTTTGGTAGGAGTAAACAGTGTTGATGTTCGTAACCTTTGGTAGGAGTAAACAGTCTTTATGTTGATGTTCGTAACCTTTGGTAGGAGTAAACAGTCTTTATGTTGATGTTCGTAACCTTTGGTAGGAGTAAACAGTGTTGATGTTCGTAACCTTTGGTAGGAGTAAACAGTGTAGATGTTCGTAACCTTTGGTAGGAGTAAACAGTGTTGATGTTCGTAACCTTTGGTAGGAGTAAACAGTGTTGATGTTCGTAACCTTTGGTAGGAGTAAACAGTCTTTATGTTGATGTTTCGTAACCTTTGGTAGGAGTAAACAGTCTTTATGTTGATGTTCGTAACCTTTGGTAGGAGTAAACAGTGTTGATGTTCGTAAACCTTTGGTAGGAGTAAACAGTGTAGATGTTCGTAACCTTTGGTAGGAGTAAACAGTTGTAGATGTTCGTAACCTTTGGTAGGAGTAAACAGTGTTGATGTTCGTAACCTTTGGTAGGAGTAAACAGTGTTTGATGTTCGTAACCTTTGGTAGGAGTAAACAGTGTTGATGTTCGTAACCTTTGGTAGGAGTAAACAGTGTTGATGTTCGTAACCTTTGGTAGGAGTAAACAGTGTTGATGTTCGTAACCTTTGGTAGGAGTAAACAGTGTTGAGGTGTTCGTAACCTTGGTATGAGTAAACAGTGTTGATGTTCGTAACCTTTGGTAGGAGTAAACAGTGTTGATTTTCGTAACCTTTGGTAGGAGTAAACATGTTGATGTTCGTAACCTTTGGTAGGAGTAAACAGTGTTGATGTTCGTAACCTTTGGGTAGGAGTAAACAGTGTTGATGTTCGTAACCTTTGGTAGGCGTAAACATCTTATGTAGATGTTCGTAACCTTTGGTAGGCGTAAACAGTCTTTATGTTGATGTTCGTAACCTTTGGTAGGCGTAAACAGTCTTTATGTTGATGTTCGTAACCTTTGGTAGGAGTAAACAGTGTTGATGTTCGTAACCTTTGGTAGGAGTAAACAGTCTTTATGTTGATGTTCGTAACCTTTGGTAGGAGTAAACAGTGTTGATGTTCGTAACCTTTGGTAGGAGTAAACAGTGTTGATGTTGATGTTCGTAACCTTTGGTAGGAGTAAACAGTGTTGATGTTCGTAACCTTTGGTAGGAGTAAACAGTCTTTATGTTGATGTTCGTAACCTTTGGTAGGAGTAAACAGTCTTTATGTTGATGTTCGTAACCTTTGGTAGGAGTAAACAGTGTTGATGTTCGTAACCTTTGGTAGGAGTAAACAGTGTAGATGTTCGTAACCTTTGGTAGGAGTAAACAGTGTAGATGTTCGTAACCTTTGGTAGGAGTAAACAGTGTTGATGTTCGTAACCTTTGGTAGGAGTAAACAGTGTTGATGTTCGTAACCTTTGGTAGGAGTAAACAGTGTTGATGTTCGTAACCTTTGGTAAGGAGTAAACAGTGTTGATGTTCGTAACCTTTGGTAGGAGTAAACAGTGTTGATGTTCGTAACCTTTGGTAGGAGTAAACAGTGTTGATGTTCGTAACCTTTGGTAGGAGTAAACAGTGTTGATGTTCGTAACCTTTGGTAGGAGTAAACAGTGTTGATGTTTCGTAACCTTGGTAGGAGTAAACAGTGTTGATGGTTCGTAACCTTTGGTAGGAGTAAACAGTGTTGATGTTCGTAACCTTTGGTAGAGTAAACATCTTTATGTTGATGTTCGTAACCTTTGGTAGGAGTAAACAGTGTTGATGTTCGTAACCTTTGGTAGGCGTAAACAGTCTTTATGTAGATGTTCGTAACCTTTGGTAGGCGTAAACAGTCTTTATGTTGATGTTCGTAACCTTTGGTAGGCGTAAACAGTCTTTATGTTGATGTTCGTAACCTTTGGTAGGAGTAAACAGTGTTGATGTTCGTAACCTTTGGTAGGAGTAAACAGTCTTTATGTTGATGTTCGTAACCTTTGGTAGGAGTAAACAGTGTTGATGTTCGTAACCTTTGGTAGGAGTAAACAGTGTTGATGTTGATGTTCGTAACCTTTGGTAGGAGTAAACAGTCTTTATGTTGATGTTCGTAACCTTTGGTAGGAGTAAACAGTGTTGATGTTCGTAACCTTTGGTAGGAGTAAACAGTGTTGATGTTCGTAACCTTTGGTAGGAGTAAACAGTGTTGATGTTCGTAACCTTTGGTAGGAGTAAACAGTTTGATGTTCGTAACCTTTGGTAGGAGTAAACAGTGTTGATGTTCGTAACCTTTGGTAGGAGTAAACAGTTTGATGTTTAACACTTGAGGGACCTCAAGTTACATTACTTCTATATTTCAGGAGAGACTCAATTGTAGTCTTTAACAATGAAATGGTTGATGAATTCCTGTTTCTCTCCTCTCCAGACTACCTTGTGCCCCTGCTGTCCTCTGTCTTCATTCTCTTCTGGATCCTGGCGTTCGTCTCAGTTTTCCTGTACTGCGTGCGTCGCCGTCGGAAACATGGCAATCACCATGGAAACGGAGCCTTGTCGTCCGCGGCGATGGATGACAACACAACCAACAACGTGCGTGAGCAGCTCAACCAGATCAAGAACCCCATCAACGAGAAACACGCTGGAGGCGGCGGCGGCCATCTCACAACATCGGTGGCCATCAAGGACTACGAGGATAAGAACTCGATTATCGCCAAGGTACGAACACACCACCGCCCCCTAGAGGGGGAGGAGGACAACGACGAAGAGAGACAGATGGGGAATAAAGGAAGCTTCTCAGTTACAACCAAACAGCCTGCCTACACACTGGTGGAGCGGGAGGACCGGGGGACCACGCTGCAGCCCAGCTCCAAGCACCCTAACTGGACTAATAAACAGGACAACAGGGTCCTGGAGACGGCACACAGCATCAACAGGATGGACTACATCGTATAGTAGGAAGTGACGTATAGGAGGCAGGAAGTAAAACGCTGTGTAAAGAATTCCCCTTCCTGGACGTTATGGTCATTCCGGCAACGTGGTCCTTCTGACACGCCGTGTTGACACTGTGTTGCCGTGCAACCAAGCCCTTTTGATCTTGGTGAAGAGAGGACCAGGGGGGAGTGTTCTGGGATTTGTAGTTTTGTAGTTCCTAAACTGTTGCGTCATTATTCTGTGACTACAAGGTTTGTTGCTTGGATATAATGGATCCCCGGGTACGTCAGATGTGGCACCCTGTTCCCTATTTAGTGCACTACTTTTGACCAGAGCCCTATGGACCCTGTGTACGATCTAGGGAATAGGGTGCTGTTTCGGACGTAGCCCCTGACTGTGTTAATTTAACACTAGCAAGGCTACACTGGCAGAGAAGGTTGCTTTGGTTGGCAGGAGAAAGTGGTGTTGTGTTTTCACATTTCAAAACACAACACTTATTCCCTATTTAGTACACTACTTTTGATCAGAGCCCTGTGTACGGAATAGGGCGCCATTTGAGACGCACTTAGTTTCATGTATTTGTGCTCTCTCTTCTCTAGTTTAGTTATTAGCGTTTTCAGCTTGTCATGAAATGAAACCAAAATAAATACAACTTTAGAATTATTTATTCTTTGGGGTGGGCGGGGTCGATGTCGATGTCAGCAGTTGCTGGCAATATGAAGAATTTGTGTCGATTTAGAATGTGTAGATATGTACATTTATTTTTTATTAATCATTGTGTATATTTGATTTATTAACTTAAATAATAATCAAGAGCCTTAAGATATCATTCCTTTTTATTTATATGTTCTGTCTCTAGATTTAAGGTTCTGATAGCTTCGTAAGCTTAGTTTCTTTTTTGATAATGTCATTTGTTTTTATTATTTCACAAAATGCAAAAAAAAAAAAAAAAAAAAATTGAAATATTGTTTTCGTTTTTTTAATGATTTCATTTTTTTTATGATTCTACAGCATCCATTGTTGCTGCTAGGGGGAAGAAGAAATAAAAACGAATACAAAATAAATAGTTGCTTTGGGTTGTAAACGATTCAGAGATTGAGTGTAGTGGCAGGCGTTTTGCTTGTCACTACTAATTGAACAAAAAAGCCTTTAGCAGCATCTAAAGTCACTCATGGTCACGTATTTCAGTCACATACAGCAGCATCTAAAGTCACTCATGATCACGTATTTCAGTCACATACTTGTTTTTCAGTTTTCTGAGTATATCTGCCAACTTCTGGCAAATCACACAATCTATCACACATACAGTCACAGCTGGACCAAGGACGGGTCCCTAATGGCACCCTATTTCCTATGGGGCCCTGGTCAATAGTAGTGCACTATAAAGGGAATAGGGTGTTATTTGGGATGTAGTCTTAGAATACTTGAATGGTAGAGGGGTCAACAGCCAGATCTGTTTGTGCTGTCATGCCAACTCCATTGCATGCATGTTGCCCGACAATGCAATGGATTTGGCAAGATGGCACAAACCGATCAGGGCCTGTATTCATAAATTGTTTCAGAATACGAGAGCTGATCTAGGTCCTCCCTGATCATTTTAAAAATGTTATTCATGATGTTGTTATCTTAATTTAAAACGGATCCTAGATCAGCACTTCTCCTCTGAGACTCTTTGTGATTGCGGGCCCTGGGACTCTGTCGAATCAGATCGGATCCACGCCACCTTCCTTATCTCTGAGGGGTAATGCTACGAAGCAGCATCAATGAGTTAGCCAGCTGACTTTAATAAACAACCAGAAATAACTTTTGATTTTAGTGTTCATTAAAGTAACTGTCCATATTCTGTTAACTTATACCCAGATAATGTTGTTGACTCGTCCTATCCTGGTATTTGTGTCCCATAAATTGGAGAGAGAAAAAAAAAACCACCTCAAACGGACCGTTTAAAAAATGCTTGCTATTTCCTCATAGAACATGTCATGTTGGCACATTAGCTGAGCTGGCCAATCAGTGGTCTACTCACATGAATATATTTTTTGCCCATTATATACCCACACCATTAAAAACATGGAAAAGCTGCTTTTTAACATACTTTAATTATTACTTTTTTTTGGAAGGAAAACCATTTCACTCATTTTAATTCATTATAGGTAATATTGATACAAATCTGGGAACAGTGGACAGTTCCTATAAGAAAGCTATACTTGTGTTTTTGGTTGTTGATCCAGTTGGACCATTTTATTTTTCAAAATAAATAGTTATTTACGAATATTTAGTCAATGTAGCTAGCTAAAGCGTTGATCCTGCTTGGTAGTGTACTGCGGGAGACTGTTCTTTTTGTTTCCGTTTTAAACTATTAAGATGAACATGTTTTATCTCAGATGTTAATACTTTATGAGATCATGGCAACATTCATTTGCTGTCCTTTTCCCACCCTTGTGTTATGAACATGAATGTATTATTTGTGTTGATGTTGCAATCCTGGCAATATTTTTGTTTTGAAAGTCCAATATTTATTAAATATTTTGTTATGAAAAGAGAAATTAAAACTGTCATGTTCTGAGTAAAATGATTGATCGTGAGGTTAGATAAGAATCAAAATCAATTACATTTTAGTTGTCACATGCTTCATAAACAACAGGTTTAGACTAACAGTGAAATGTTAAACAGATTAACACTATGGATGTAAATCACTCAAACCGCCATAGCATTAAACGCAGCATCTTCCCCATACGCACACACTTCATATTCTGAAAAGTGGAAACATACTGTACCTGTGAAGTAGTTTTAGGTTTTTATACAGTACCCACAAAATCAGAGTTTATTGGACCATGGGAAAAATGGCCACTGTGTAGATACTGCGACGTGGGTTTGATTGAATTGAGCCGAGGGTCTTTACACTAATCCCAGACACTTTTAACCAGACAAGTTAGAGTTTATGTCAGTGTCCAGAATGGCACCCTATTCCCTAAGTAGTGCACTATTAAGGCAATGTTCCCACTTGGTCAAAAGTAGTGCACTATATAGGGAAAAGGACGCCATTATGGAGGCACCCTATGGGTTTAGCCAATAACCAGACAAGTTAGAGACGGTTCTCAGACTCAGAGACTACCGTGGGAACACATGTAATAGTGAGCAACAAGGTCTCATTGTAAGAGTCTGTGTTGACTAATGATTACTGTAGGCTGGATCTAAACTCCTTTCAATCAGACCAACTGGCCTGAAGATTGACATTGTTCCAGAAATATCATCCTAGGTCCACATGATCCTGAACAGGGCTGGGGTCAATTCTGTTTAATTTAGTAAATTCAGGAAGTAAACTGAACATTTGTGAATTTGAATGGAATTGGTCCCAACATTGATCCCTGGGGCACTCCTGCACTTTTAAAAGTTAATTACATTTTAGTCATTTAGCAGACGCTCTTATCCAGAGCGACTTACATGAGCAATTAGGATTAAGTGCCTTGCTTAAGGACACATCGACAGATTTTTTCACCTAGTCGGCTCGGGGGATTAGAACCAGCGACCTTTCGGTTACTGGCACAACACTCTTAACCCACTAAGCTACCTGCCGCCGTTAACTAGGACCCCAGATGATATATTCCAAACCTCATCACCCGATCTTCACTCTACTGAGCTGAGACAGAGATGCTATGGGCTATGGAGCTGAGACAGAGATGCTATGGGCTACGGAGCTGAGACAGAGATGCTATGGGCTACGGAGCTGAGACAGAGATGCTATGGGCTGTGGAGCTGAGACACAGATGCTATGGGCTGTGGAGCTGAGACAGAGATGCTATGGGGCTGAGACAGAGATGCTGTGGAGCTGAGACAGAGATGCTATGGAGCTGAGACAGAGATGCTATGGAGCTGAGACAGAGATGCTATGGGCTATGGAGCTGAGACAGAGATGCTATGGGCTATGGAGCTGAGACAGAGATGCTATGGAGCTGAGACAGAGATGCTATGGGCTATGGAGCTGAGACAGAGATGCTGTGGAGCTGAGACAGAGAAGCTATGGGCTACGGAGCTGAGACAGAGATGCTATGGAGCTGAGACAGAGATGCTATGGGCTGTGGAGCTGAGACAGAGATGCTATGGAGCTGAGACAGAGATGCTATGGGCTATGGAGCTGAGACAGAGATGCTATGGGCTATGGAGCTGTGACAGAGATGCTATGGGCTACGGAGCTGAGACAGAGATGCTATGGAGCTGAGACAGAGATGCTATGGGCTATGGAGCTGAGACAGAGATGCTATGGAGCTGAGACAGAGATGCTATGGGCTATGGAGCTGAGACAGAGATGCTATGGGCTATGGAGCTGTGACAGAGATGCTATGGAGCTGAGACAGAGATTCTATGGGCTACGGAGCTGAGACAGAGATTCTATGGGCTACGGAGCTGAGACAGAGATGCTATGGGCTACGGAGCTGAGACAGAGATGCTATGGGCTACGGAGCTGAGACAGAGATGCTATGGAGCTGAGACAGAGATGCTATGGAGCTGAGACAGAGATGCTATGGAGCTGAGACAGAGATTCTATGGGCTATGGAGCTGAGACAGAGATGCTATGGGCTATGGAGCTGAGACAGAGATGCTATGGGCTACGGAGCTGAGACAGAGATGCTATGGGCTATGGAGCTGAGACAGAGATGCCCAGAAGCCCACTAGATAGTGGTGTGTTGCTGAGGGGGACCAACTAACGTCTTTAACAGGAGCTATTTGAAAGGATTAAACCAAAGCCTTACCAGATCATCAACACCTCTCCTGATAATTATCTTAACTGTGCCACACGTGAGTCATGGAGCTAAGACTGAGATCCTTGTAGGACTACTAGATGGTAGTGTAGCAGTTGAAACCAGGTTACAGAGATCCTTGTAGGACTACTAGATGGTAGTGTAGCAGTTGAAACCAGGTTACAGAGATCCTTGTAGGACTACTAGATGGTAGTGTAGCAGTTGAAACCAGGTTACAGAGATCCTTGTAGGACTACTAGATGGTAGTTCAGCAGTTGAAACCAGGTTACAGAGATCCTTGTAGGACTACTAGATGGTAGTGTAGCAGTTGAACCAGGTTTAGGAGAGACATTTGTAAGGATTAAATCCAAAATAAAGAGCCCAAGGGCCCAGTTTTGCTAAAAGCATTTTAAGGCTAAGTTCATCGTTAGAACCTTCATAGGAGCATCATTAAATCCCCCAAGGTGTTTCCCAAAACCATTTGTTCCTTAAAGTTGCACTTGAAAACACTAATTTTACAAACTGCCTCAGACCACTGGTAGGTCTGCTAAGTGTGTCCATTAATGCTTCTTTTGACCTGCGTCACTTTATTACACACAGAAGATCTCCGCTAAACATAGAATCAAGATGTTTATCGGTCTCTCTGTGACCGCCGATAACTTCAGAACAATGTTGACTACAAATACAAAGTTGCCAAATACTTTTCAAATTGTACCAACAAACGAAGGACAAAAAATATGCATCAAATGAAAACCGAGATGACTCTGCATTAAAAGATAAATAGCCTACATGGGCCTGTATATTTAAATCATATGGAAATCAGTTCTAATTTATGTCTCAATATATTTCATGATGAGTATCAACATGTGCCAAACCTGATTTAGTACATTATTGTTGGGTAATCATATCTCTCTAGGTGCTGATCCGTCGTCAGTGTAGTGGAGTAATTCTAATGTTAAGGTAAGATCTGAATGGAGAAAGCTGATCCGAGAACAGCGCTGCCTTTCTTTCGGTCCTATCAGTATCGACACACGTTCCAACGACGCACTTAGCGAACGCACGCTCTGCGGTCGTCGTAGGAACGATGTATCGTTAAAACACTTAGGTTCCATCGCTATCGGGAAAACCGGGATCCATCGCTATCGGGGAAACCGGGCCCTTTAGATAATTCTCAGAAAGAGAGGACGGTGTTGATAATCGGTTTAACACTTTTACAGGTTTTATGGCAGCTTTACACTGCAAACCCTCCAACGTCATTGCAGTCCATTCATTTTTCATTGCAGTCCATTTCTAAATTTCAACAAGTCATTAATTGCAATGCTATTACTTTTCACATTACTGTATATTTTGCCCATGAGTTGGAGGCAGGACAGGTCAAGGGATCGGATGCTGCCTGTTTTTCGGGAGGCTGTCTTAGTTACCATGCCTTCTAACCTAAGTGTAGTATCCTACTATCCTAGGATACATGGCTGACAGGAATTCTTTAATAGCTGTCATTTTACAAAAATAATATGAAAATCCCTATTTTTTTTTAAAAGGCTTTACAATGGACTAACTAACAAACTCACTGTTGGTTCAGTTCCTCCCTCTAAATCCTCCCCAGCCTGTCTGTTTGTTTCCATAAAGACACAGAAACTATCTTCTCTCAGGGATAGGGAACGTCTTTATTAAAACCATAGAAAATAAAACCGGTAAATCAGTAGTGACACGAACAGACAGACAGCATTATAACTAATCTAATGGAACGTCATGGAACGTTAAGGGGCTCCAGCAGTGCCAGGGGGGCTGAGAGGGAGGGAGGCAGGGGCTGGGTGAATGCCTGGGTGGGGGGGCCTGGGTTTGGTTCTCTGTTGGACCCAAACAGAACCAAGGAGACCAGGGCTGGGGGGGGGCAAAGAGCCAGAGGAGGGGCCTGGGCTGGTCAGTTGGCTTCTCTGAAAGGGTGGGGGGGGGGGCTTGAGGGCCAGTGTAGCTGTGGAGCCCTGGTTGCCAGGAGGAGCCTGGCTGGTTGATTTCTCTGTAAAGCAACACCAGAACCAGTGGGGTGGGGCCCTTGAGGGCCAGTGTAGAAGAGCCCGGAGAGAGGTGAGTGACTGTCATTTAGTGGGGCAGAGAGTCAGTGGGGGGGCTGGGTAAGTTGGTTTATTTGATGGGCCCTATTATGGGCCCTAGCCCGAGCCAGGGTGGGGGAGAGCCTGAATGGCTGTGGAGCCCCAGAGAGCCAGGGTAGGGGAGGGCCTGCATGGCTGTGGAGCCCCAGAGAGCCAGGGTAGGGGAGGGCCTGCATGGCTGTGGAGCCCCAGAGAGCCAGGGTAGGGGAGGGCCTGCATGGCTGTGGAGCCCCAGAGAGCCAGGGTAGGGGAGGGCCTGCATGGCTGTGGAGCCCCAGAGAGCCAGGGTAGGGGAGGGCCTGCATGGCCGTGGAGCCCCAGAGAGCCAGGGTAGGGGAGGGCCTGCATGGCTGTGGAGCCCCAGAGAGCCAGGGGTAAGTGGGTTGACTGGTTTCCCAGGAATCTATCTGGCTGTGGGACTATGGAGAGGGACTGGTCTGGCCCTACCCTGAACCCTGCCCTCAGGAAACACCTCTATTATCCCCAAATGCAAAACATAGTTAAAATACAGTTGAATTCTTGAATATATACCAATACATCTTCAAAACAGTTTAATATTGAGTAATACAATGGGCTCCTAAGAGACAAGAGATAAGCCTGGTACACTGTAGTCCTGTAGACTGTGAATATAGTGCAGTACAGTATTTACTGTGCATGCAAAACCACAGGATGAGAGAGAGAGCGAGAGAGAGAACGAGACAGAGACAGAGAGAGAGAGAGAGAGAGAGAGAGAGAGAGAGAGAGAGAGAGAGAGAGAGAGAGAGAGAGAGAGCGAGCTCCAGTCGAAAAACAAAGAGTGATGAAGTAACTCTGGAAACAGAGAGAGATCAATCGTAGCTAAAGCTTAGAGCAGAGGATACTGGAGGGGTTCAGATGCCTAGGCACCCTATTCCCTACATAGTGCACTACTTTTGGCCAAAGCTCTATGGGCCCTGGTCTATATAGGGAATAGGGTGCCATTTGGGACACAGCCAGAGTCCATGACATACTACTCCTGCAGTACGTCTCAACATTCCTTTAACTTCCAACACAAAAACCAAATCTAAACTTCAAATGAAATGTTTTTCTTGTTTTCGACTGTACGAGTCTCTTTCTGACCACATCTTCTGCTTAAGGGTGGAGAGAGGGTCACGTTGGATCCATGTCAACTATTTGACAATCCATAACACAACTTCTGCCACGTTATGTTAAGCAATTGATGTTTGAGTATTAGTGTTTGCATATGACATGTGCATGTGAGAGACAGGATTTGTTTTGGGTTTTGGGATGGGTACTGTCCGTGTGTCAACTTGTGTGTGTGTGTGTGTGTGTGTGTGAGAGAGAAAGTGGTTCTGTGGAAGAGACAGGACATTGGGTAAACACATCTATCTGCCACAATATCATCTCTATCCCTGGCACCAGGCATCTTTACTGTACCCTCAGTCTCTCCCCCTCAGTCTCACCCCCTCAGTCTCTCCCCCTCAGTCTCTCCCTCCCTCAGTCTCTCCCCCTCAGTCTCTCCCCTTCAGTCTCCTCCCTCCTCATTCTCTCCCCCTCATGTCTCTCCCCCTCAAGTCCCCTCTCAGTCCCCCCCTCGTCTCACCCCCTCAATTCTCATCACCCCCTCAGTCTCACCCCCTCAGTCTCCCCCCTGTCAGTCTCACCCCCCTCAGTCTCTCCCCTCAGTCTCCCCCTCAGTCTCTCCCCTCAGTCTCCTCCTCCCTCAGTCTCTCCCCTCATCTCCTCTCCCCCTCATTCTCTCCCCCTCAGTCTCCCCCCCTCAGTCTCCCCCCCTCAGTCTCCCCCTCAGTCTCCCCCCCAGTCTCCCCCTCAGTCTCTCCCCCTCAGTCTCCCCCCTCAGTCTCTCCCCCTCAGTCTCTCCCCCTCAGTCTCTCCCCCTCAGTCTCTCCCCTCAGTCTCTCCCCCTCAGTCTCTCCCCTCAGTCTCACCCTCCCACTTCTTCAGCCGCCGTAGTCTGGATGGTCTGGCCACATTCTCCCTCTCCTCACTTCTCCTCTCCTCTCCTCTCCTACTCTCCTTCCCTCCATTATCTTTCCCCTCGTCTCCTCTCTTCCTCTCCCTTCCCTCCATTATCTTTCCCCTCTTCACCTCTCTTCCTCTCCCCTCTCTTCTCTCTCTTCTCCTCTCCTCTCCTCCCCATGCCTCCGTCTCCTCTCTCTCCCCCATGGCGTCGGTGTATGTGGAGGCAATAGACCAGGCTGAGGAGACTACATCCTTGACAGATCGGCCTCTCAGACTTGCGGCGGGGCTGTTTTGGTTCGTCTGCTCCGTGTTATTGCTGCTTGTGAGAGGAAGGAGACTCTGGGACTGTTTCCCTGGAGTAAGCAGCTCCACTTTCACTGTGGTTTGAGAGGTTTGGGACTGGGTCCGCCCCGGGGCTGGAGCTGGGGAAAGAGCAGGGTCTGGGAGAGAGGAGAGAGGGGCCGGGGATGGGGCAGAGAGGGATGCGGCTGGAGCTGGGGCCAGGGACAAGGCTGGGGCTGGGGCTGGAGCAGGGAAAGCCTTGGACTCTGTCTTGGTACTGGATTTGACCAGAGGTAGATGAGGAGGAGACAGAGGAGGAGGAGGGAGAGGGTTGGAGGATTCAGCTGAGTGTGTTGGTGTTATGAGCTCATTGGAGGAACAAGCTACTGGTCGTCCAAGGCACACTCTCTTGGCCCTGGGAGGGTGGGGGGGAGGAGGGTCTTCTCCTGGGACCATGCTGGGTTTGTCTTCTGGGGACACGGACTCACCATCGTGATGATGGTCCTGACTCAGTACTGTCCCACTGGGGTGAGTGTTTCCTGGGAGCCCCAGCACAGAGGCTTGCTGCCTCTCTGTGAGTCCCACCCCGCCCACAGCCCCGACCCGTACTGTGGGGTCAGTGGACGTTGTGGGATGGCCGTGGAGCAGCACTGCCTCTGTGGTAAGGCTGGGCTGGCCTGTCAGTGGCTGGGGGTCACTGCTCTGCTCAGAGTGCAGCTTCCTCCCCAGGATAGATCCACAGGGCAGGGGTTGGGTTTCTGGTTGGGGCCTGGCATTCGCGTGCCTGGCTCTGAAACAGGAAACAGACAGAGAGGATGATCGTGTGTCTTATTATCCTGACGTTGTGGCTCCGGAACATTCTCCCCATTAGATCATAGTAACTTACATCTTCTGGAGGGAACTTCTCTTTGTCATTGTGGAGGAGTTCAGTTCATCTCTGGTTTCTGCTGCTGGTCTGGAAAAATACTGGGACTCTGTACTCTGACTCTGGGGAGGAGAGAGGGAGGGGGAGACAGAGACAGAGAGAGAGAGAGAGAGAGAGACAGAGAGAAAGAGAGAGAGAGACAGAGAGAAAGAGAGAGAGAGAGAGAGACAGAGAGAGAGAGAGAGAGAGAGAGAGAGAATTAGTGGGAGAGAAAACAAACAGGGAATCAGTGTAAACAGAAAATATTGTGTGTGGCTTCCTCTGGAAGGCCTGGCTCTGTAGCAAACTGCTGTCATCGTCACAGACACCATGTAAAGATCATTTTACAGCCCTCCCTCGCTTTCTCTCTCTCTCTCTTTCAGCTCCAAAGACACCGTGTAAAAGGCATTTTACAGCCCTTAGAGGCAAAGAGACACACAAACAGAGAACCCATGTAAAGAGCATTGTGTAGAGCAGAGGAGATACAGATTGGAGCTTGTTGGAGGAGAGGACTGTATTTACTGCTGCTATTAAAAATATACTGAAACAAACAGGTCAAAAGTACTACTTCAAATAGTTTGATTACAAGTATCCAACCACATAATACTAAGAGCTAACTTATGTGCATTGTTGAGTCTGCATGTTACATCCTTCATTAGAGTCTTAGTGCTCCACTGTGGTAAATCTGATTGCTTTTCTCTAACAGTGACATAGCACATTAAATATGGGTGTTATTAACCCTCGAACAGTGACATATCACATTAAATATGGGTGTTATTAACCCTCAGGAGACACTTGGTAACATCCCAGCTGGCACCAAGGTCTAATCCCTCACTTCACTAAGAGACTCTCCACCAGACAGAAGGAGAC
This sequence comes from Coregonus sp. 'balchen', assembly GCA_902810595.1. Classification (NCBI taxonomy): domain Eukaryota; kingdom Metazoa; phylum Chordata; class Actinopteri; order Salmoniformes; family Salmonidae; genus Coregonus; species Coregonus sp. 'balchen'. The sequence continues at coordinate 3,074,821 of LR778253.1, read as the reverse complement.
TTCGACGATCAAAGCCTTGTGAATGTAATGCCCAGGCCGACAAGGACAGTGTGTTTGAGTGATATGTAGTGCCATAGTCACCAAGTGTGCATCCCAAACGGCACCCTATTCCCTACAGGGCGGTTAAGACCATTGGGCATAACATTAACATAAAGGTCGCTGGCCATTGCAAAATGTTTTTTTTTTTTTTTTTTTTTGTGGTCAATTAACCATTTCTTTGTGTTTGGGGTTATTTCCTTGCTGGAAGATCCACTCACGACCAAGTGTCAGACTCCTGGCAGAGGCAACCAGGTTTTTGGCTAAAATGTCCCGGTACCGGGGAAAATTCATGATGCCGTTAACCCCAGGACCAGTGGAAGGAAAATAGACCCATAACATGAAAGATCCACCACCATATTTAACAGTAGCTAATGGGGTTGTTTTCTGCATGTGCTTCTGTTTTCCAACACCAAACCCACCACTGGTCAGTATTTGTATTATTTATTTTATCCAGTCTTTATCAAAACGTGCCAATAATTACGGACCCTGACTGTATACCCATCTTAAAGAATATCACTTATAAATGCCTCATGAGCTTAGTTAAGCTGTCGTACCCAATCAGAACCCCAAATAGAAGCTGGTTTTACTCCAAGGTTTGTAAACAAACCTCGTATAGCTTCAAAACATGGTTAAATCTATAATGTTGATATCATGGATGGTCGGTCCTTGCATCCAGAACTCCGTCAAAGGATTTGAGAGTGGTTACATTTTTTCCAGCCCCAAACCCTCAGCTTTTTACCAAAACAGAGGTGAAGTGATCGGCTTTGTTTCAATTAAAGATTCTATCCTCTAGTGGACTCATTAATATAATACTGCCGTGATATCCTCTAGTGGACTCATTAATATAATACTGCCGTGATATCCTCTAGTGGACTCATTAATATAATACTGCCGTGATATCCTCTAGTGGACTCATTAATATAATCTGCCGTGATAATCCTCTAGTGGACCTGCCGTGATATCCTCAGTGACTCATTAATATAATACTGCCGTGTATCCTCCCCCCTAGTGGACTCCATTAATACAATCTGCCGTGATCAATCCTCTAATGGACTCATTACTATATAATGCCGTGAGTATCCCCTCTATTGGACTCATTATATAATACATGGCCGTGATATCCTCTAGTGGACTTCCTGATTCCTCCCTGTATGTGCCATATTTATTGGTTTTTTCTGTTCTCTCAACTGGTTCTAAAACTGCCTGATTCCCTTTTCTCCCTTTTGTTCCCTCCTAGTGTTTGCCCCTTTATGTTTTCCCTCACGGTTCAATTTGAAAAACCATTTTTATCCCCCCTTTTCCCTTCTTTGGGTTTCTAATAAAACAGACCTTTTTTTCAAAAGAACGGGGGGGGGAAAGGGGAAAAGGGGGAAGCAGAAAAAAAAAAAACAACAGAAAGAGACAAAGGAGACAAACAACAAAAGGGGGAAAAAACAAAAACAAACGCCAAAAAAAGAAACAAAAGAAAAAAGGGAGCAAAAAAGAAAAAGGGGGAAAACAAAAAGAAAAAAGGGGAAAAAACAAACAAAAAACCTTCTTTCTGTCCCCTTGAAAAACATAGTCAATGGTGGGTTTTCCAAAGGGACCCTATTTTTTAGGTAACCTATACCCTCATCTCTTCATATATAGACTACTTTATACTGACCTAAAAACCCAAGCTTCAGGCGTTCACATCAGCCCCACTGCCCCCTTTTCAGACCACAGCAAAATCACAGTCTACTTGAACAGAGAAATACTCAATCATGATCCCCGGGACCACCCATACACAAAAAAAAAAAAAAATGTATGCACGCATGACTGTAAGTCGCTTGGGATAAAAGCGTCTGCTAAATGGCATATTATTTATTATTATAACAAAGCCAAAGGAACTGTATAATATTAAGAAATGCTATAGATGGAAGGAAAGTAGTGTCGAAACCTACCAAAAAACAATCAGGCAACAACAAATTATATCCCTTTTAGACAACTTCCTGGACAAAACGTTCCACTGTAATAGTGAAAGTGGAAACTTGGCAGTAGAAAACCTAAACTCAACTTCCCTATCAAATCTAAAAATCTCTAACAGAAAACCGAAGAAAAGTAACAACAGTGATAAATGGTTTGATGAAGAACGCAAAAACCTAAGAAAGAAATTGAGAACCTATCCAACCAAAAACAGAGACCCAGAAAACCTGAGCCTACGCCTTCACTATGGTGAATCACTAAAACAATACAGAAATACACTACGGAAAAAGAAGGAACAACACGTCAGAAATCAGCTCAATGTAATTGAAGAATCCATAGACTCTAACCACTTCTGGGAAAATTGGAAAACACTAAACAAACAACAACACGAAGAGCTATCTATCCAAAACGGAGATGTATGGGTAAACCACTTCTCCAATCTTTTTGGCCCTATAACAAAGAACAAACAGCAAAAAAATATACATGATCAAATACAAATCTTAGAATCAGCTATTAAAGACTACCAGAACCCAGTGGATTCTCCAGTTACATTGAATGAACTACAGGACAAAATACAAACCCTCCAAACCAAAAAGGCCTGTGGTGTTGATGGTATCCTCAATGAAATGATAAAATATACAGACCACAAATTCCAATTGGCTATAGTTAAACTCTTTAACAACATCCTTAGCTCTGGCATCTTCCCCAATATTTGAAACCAAGGACTGATCACCCCAATCCACAAAAGTGGAGACAAATTTGACCCCAATAACTACCGTGGGATATGCATCAACAGCAACCTTGGGAAAATCCTCTGTATTATCATTAACAGCAGACTCATTCATTTCCTCAGTGAAAACAATGTACTGAGCAAATGTCAAATTGGTTTTTTACCAAATTACCATACGACAGACCACGTATTCACCCTGCACACCCTAATTGACAAACAAACAAACCAAAACAAAGGCAAAGTCTACTCATGCTTTGTTGATTTCAAAAAAGCTTTTGACTCAATTTGGCATGAGGGTCTGCCATACAAATAGATGGAAAGTGGGGTTGGATTTTATAATGTCGTATGTTTTTCCCCCCATGTACACAAGCAACAAGTGTGCGGCAAAAAACACACAGATTTCTTTCCACAGGGCCGTGGGGTGAGACAGGGATGCAGCTTGAGCCCCACCCTCTTCAACATTTATATAAACGGATTGGCGAGGGCACTAGAACAGTCTGCAGCACCCGGCCTCACCCTACTAGAATCTGAAGTCAAATGTCTACTGTTTGCTGATGATCTGGTGCTTCTGTCACCAACCAAGGAGGGCCTACAGCAGCACCTAGAACTTCTGCACAGATTCTGTCAGACCTGGGCCCTGACAGTAAATCTCAGTAAGACAAAAATAATGGTGTTCCAAAAAAGGTCAAATTCCCAGGCCCAAAAATACAAATTCCATCTAGACACCGTTGCCCTAGAGCACACCAAAAACTATATATACCTCGGCCTAAACATCAGCGCCACAGGTAACTTCCACAAAGCTGTGAACGATCTGAGAGACAAGGCAAGAAGGGCCTTCTATGCCATCAAAAGGAACATACAATTTGACACACCAATTAGGATCTGGCTAAAAATACTTGAATCAGTTATAGAACCCATTGCCCTTTATGGTTGTGAGGTCTTGGGGTCCGCTCACCAACCAAGAATTCACAAAATGGGACAAAACACCAAATTGAGACTCTGCATGCAGAATTCTGCAAAAACATCCTCTGTGTACAAACGTAAAACACCAAATAATGCATGCAGAGCAGGAATTAGGCCAATACCCGCTAATTATCAAAATCCAGAAAAGAGCCTTTAAATTCTATAACCACTTTAAAAAGAAGCGATTCCCAAACCTTCCATAACAAAGCCATCACCTACAGAGAGATGAACTTGGAGAAGAGTCCCCTAAGAAGCTGGTCCTGGGACTCTGTTCACAACACAAACAGACCCCACACAGCCCCAGGACAACAACAACACAACTAGACCCAACCAAATCATGAGAAAACAAAAAAGAGAATTACTTGACACATTGGAAAGAACAAACAAAAAAACAGAGTAAAAACTAGAATGCTATGTGGCCCTAAACAGAGAGTACACAGTGCAGAATACCTGACCGCTTGTGACTGACCCAAACTTAGGAAAGCTTTGACTATGTAAAGACTCAGTGAGCATAGCCTTGCTATTGAGAAAGGCCGCCGTAGGCAGACCTGGCTCTCAAGAGAAGACAGGCTATGTGCACCACTGCCCACAAAATGAGGTGGAAACTGAGCTGCACTTCCTAACCTCCTGCCAAATGTATGACCATATTAGAAGGACACATATTTCCCTCAGATTACACCAGACCCACAAAGAATTCGAAAACAAACCAATTTTTGATAAACTCCCTTATACTACTGTGTGAAAAAACCACAGTGTGCCATCACAGCTGCAAGATGTGTGACCTGTTGCCACAAGAAAAGGGCAACCAGTGAAGAACAAACACCATTGTAAATACAACCCATATTTATGTTATTTATTTTTCCATTTGTACTTTAACTATTTGCACATTGTTACAACACTGTATATAGACATAATATGACATTGAAATGTCTTTATTTCTTTTGGACTCTGAGTGTAATGTTTACTGTTAATATTATTGTTTATTATCCATTACACTTGCTTTTGGCAACGTAACATATGTTTCCCCATGCCAATAAAGCCCTTACATTGAATTGAAATTGAATTGAGAGAGAGAGCCAGAGAGAGAGCCAGAGACAGAGACAGAGAGAGAGACGTGGATGAAAGCAGGAACTCAGGAAGTAATGAACGATCAGCCCACAACAGATCTTTGAAGTTCAATCTAGCTGCTGGGTTGGGCGCCCTGCGAGGGAGAAGGAGAGGAATAAAAATTTTGAATTCACCAACGCCCTTCAACAGCCACCCAATGAAGACCAAACCCCCCTTCCTGGTAGCAGGAACGAACTGGGGTTATGATGGGGGCTACAATAGGGAGGAGGAAGGAAGGGGGAA
>LR778253.1:3037038-3069695 GCA_902810595.1 Coregonus sp. 'balchen' | reverse complement strand
TTTGGGAAAAACCCCAACAGACTACTTCGGTTACAGTGTAAAACACCAACAGATACATTCATTTTATCTGTAAAACACCAACAGACTACTTCAGGTTATCATTTGTAAACACCACAGACTTACATTCAGTTTATCAGTGTAAAACACCAACAGACTACATTCAGTTGATCAGTGTAAAACACCAACAGACTACATTCAGTTGATCAGTGTAAAACACCAACAGACTACATTCAGTTGATCAGTGTAAAACACCAACAGACTACATTCAGTTTATCAGTGTAAAACACCAACAGACTACATTCAGTGATCAGTGTAAAACACCAACAGACTACATTCAGTGATCAGTGTAAAACACCAACAGACCATACATTAGTTATCAGTGTAAACACCAACAGACTACATTCAGTGATCAGTGTAAAACACCAACAGACTACATTCAGTTTATCAGTGTAAAACACCAACAGACTACATTCAGTTTATCAGTGTAAAACACCAACAGACTACATTCCTGTCCGAGAAAGGGTTTCGTTTACTAAGAATAAACCCTTCATAAAGGAAACATTGTAAAGTATAAAACAGCTGTGTACCAAATAACACCCTATTCCCTATATAAATAGGGTATAGGGTATCATTTGGGACTTAACCTACATCCCTGCCCTAGAAACCAAGGGGCCACTCTCCCCCAGGAGTCACACTGTTTTTGGAGGGAGACAGAAACATGACTGTAAGCTTAGCACGAGATCCAGTTCCGCGTCCCAAATGACACACTGTTCCCTATATAGTGCACAACTTTTACTACTAGAGCCCTGGTCAAAAGTAGTGCACTATGTAGGGAATAGGGTGCCATTTGGGACGCTGGACCTAGTCTCTGGGACGCAAGCCAAAAACCAACTCTGCTCGGCACAGGACACGGTAAAGATGCAGCAACAGCTGATGTCTCCAGTCATGCCGTTCACACGCACACGCGTGTGTTTTGTTCTTCGTGGGAACCTCAAATTAATTTCCATTCAAATTCCTATTTTCCCTAACCCTTACCATAACCTTAACCCTGACCTTAACCCTAATTCTTAACCCTAAACTTAACCCCTAACCCTTATTCTCACCCTTATTCTAACCCTTATTCTAACCCTAACCTCAAAGCTTAAAATAACCTTTGTCCTCATGGTGTGATGCGGGATTTGAAGGAGTCAGGCGCAGGAGGGTAAATCACAGAATACAGCGTAACCAGTCCAGTGCGCAACACAGGAACACTGGAACAAACATGCCCACGGGGGAAAATACCCCCGGCAATACAAAATACTGAGCTCCACCGAGCTGCTAATCCTCACAATGAACAATCACCCACAAGGACAAGGGGGGCAGAGGGAACACTTAAACACGTACTAATGAAGGGAATATGAACCAGGTGTGTGTAATAAACAAGACAAGACAAATGGAACGATGAGATATGGAGCGGCAGTGGCTAGAAGGCCGGTGACGACGAACGCCGAAGCCTGCCCGAACAAGGAGGGGAGGCAGCTTCGGAGGAAGTCGTAACAGCTCCAATTTCTTCTGGAAAGCCCTGACTGCTGTTATCACACACTGTGTTGTCCCGTCTTTTAACATTCAGTTGATTAAGGTGTGATGTAATGTCTGTCAAAAAATGCAACTGTTTCCATCTGGTCCTCATCTTCCAAAAACTCCGAAAACTGAGTTGCCTTGTCACTCTTTTGCTCTGATAAGAAAGCTTTGATTTCCTCCTGAATGGCCCAAACGCGTTCCAAAACCCTGACGTTGTCGTGCAGTAGTAAGTCATCAAAACTGCCATTGGCCTCTGTCAGAATGCCTCGTAGCAGGCGGCGTTGTAGGGATGACGTTGCTCTCAAAAAGTTCATCAGTTTCATCATCGTTGTCATGACCTCAGAATACTCTTTTCCCAGACTGGCAACACAGGACAGATGGATGGATGATGCAGTGATATGATGTCAGGTCAGGGTGGTCCTCTTTTCAAACGTGCAACCAGGCCCCTCCCTCTTCCTATCATGGCTGGAGCTCCATCTGTGGTGATGGAGACCACTGACTTCAGATCTGTCCCCCTTTCTGTCAACATCCCTTTGATGGCCTCATGGATATCCTCTCCCCGTGTGTGTGCTTCTAGATTTGTTAAGCCCAACAGCTCCTCACAGAATTCCTTCTTTGTTTCGTTATAAAATCTGACATACACCAGAAGCTGGCCATTATCAGTGTTATCTTTTTGATTCATCCACAGCTAGTGAAATGCATGGTGCATTCTGAATGACCTCATCAAGTTGTGAAGTTAAATCTTCAGCTAATATTTCAGTTCTCCTCATTTGCTGTGGAATCTGACAGTGGGATCTGTTTGAGCTCATTTTTTTTGTTTACCTTCAAGCAAGGTGTCAGCAACTGTGTGCATTCTTTTACCATCTCAGCATCTGAAAAATAGTTTTTTGTGTTTTCCCAAAACCCAAGCTGTCCTCAGAACACTGCATTGCACGTTGTTGGGCTGTCAGGGAATTGACAAGGACTTTGGGTGGACCTCTCATATTGGGATTTGAGTTGGTTAATCTTGTTTGTTCTCACCTCCGTGTTCAGGGGATACGTCTGATCCAGTTGACTATGCCTGGTGTCATCATGGCGCTTAACGTTAGCACTTTTCAGGAGAGCTACGGACTCACTGCATATCAGGCACATTGGTGTTGTGCTAGTTGCGGGGAGAATGAATAAATACTGTTCCGTTCACTCGTCTTTGAATATACGGTTTTCAGAGTGAATTTTTACTTTGAACGAGCCAAATTAACAAAGATACTGGTAACTAAGCTCCTTCTATCGGTGATATTTACAGTTGAACCGCGGTCAAATATGTCCAAAGATTCCGCTGAGGATATTTGGATTAATGTGATTGGGTAAGACGCGGCCTCTTGTATTTGCATATAACCACGCGATTGGATTAGACGGGGAACTAGTAGAGAGAGAGAGAAAGAATATCACTGGCCAAACAACACAACATTAGACACTTTATGGAACACAAAGCCTTCACTGTCTCATCCTGGAATATCCAAGGCCTGAGGTCATCTGCCTTTGGCCTAAAGAGCAGGAACCTGGACTTCACCAAAAAAATCAGAAATATAAACAGTGTCATCCTACAAGAAACATGGTATAGAGGAGATGGACCCACTGGTTGCCCTCTAGGTTACAGAGAGCTGGTAGTCCCATCCACCAAACTACCAGGTGGGAAACAGGGAAGGGACTCACGGGGTATGCTAATTTGGTATAGAGCAGACCTAACTCACTCTATAAATTAATCAAAACAGGAACATTTTACATTTGGTTAGAAATTCAAAAGGAAATTATCTCAACAGAGAAAAATTTCCTCCTATGTGCTACCTATATCCCCCCACTAGAATCCCCATACTTGAATGAAGACAGCTTCTCCATCCTGGAGGGGGAAATCAATCATTTCCAGACCCAGGGACATGTACTAGTCTGTGGCGACCTAAATGCCGGAACTGGACAAGAACCTGACACCCTCAGCACTCAGGGGGACAAACACCTACCTGGAGGTGACAGCATTCCCTCCCCCATATGCCCCCCTAGGCACAACTACGACAACATAACCAACAAAAACGGGTCACGACTCCTGCAGCTCTGTCGCACACTGGGTCTGTACATAGTCAATGGTAGGCTTCGAGGGGACTCCTATGGTAGGTACACCTATAGCATAGCTCATCTCTTGGCAGTAGTACTGTAGACTACTTTATCACTGACCTCAACCCAGAGTCTCTCAGAGCGTTCAGTCAGCCCACTGACACCCCTATCAGACCACAGCAAAATCACAGTTTACTTGAACAGAGCAATACTCAATCATGAGGCATCAAAGCCAAAGGAACTGAATAATATTTAAGAAATGCTATAGATGGAAGGAAAGTAGTGTTGAAACCTACCAAAAAACAATTAGGCAACAACTCATTCAATCCATTCTAGACGACTTCCTGGACAAAACGTTCCACTGTAATAGTGAAGGTGTAAACGTGGCAATAGAAAACCTAAACAGTATATTTGACCTCTCAGCTTCCCTATCAAATCTAAAAAATATCTAACAGAAAACCGAAGAAAAGTAACAACAGTGATAAATGGTTTGGTGAAGAATGCAAAAACTTAAGAAAGAAATTGAGAAACCTATCCAACCAAAAACATAGAGACCCAGAAAACCTGAGCCTACGCCTTCACTATGGTGAATCACTAAAACAATACAGAAATACACTATGGAAAAAGAAGGAACAGCAATTCAGAAATCAGCTCAATGTAATTGAAGCATCCATAGACTCTAACCACTTCTGGGAAAATTGGAAAACAATAAACAAACAACAACACGAAGAGCTATCTATCCAAAAAGGAGATGTATGGGTAAACCACTTCTCCAATCTTTTTGCCCCTATAACAGAGAACAAACAGCAAAAAATATATACATGATCAAATGCAAATCTTAGAATCAACTATTAAAGACTACCAGAACCCACTGGATTCTCCAATTACATTGAATGAACTACAGGACAAAATACAAACCCTCCAACCAAAAAAGGCCTGTGGCAACCTTGGGAAAATTCTCTGCATTATCATTAACAGCAGACTAGTTCATTTCCTCAGTGAAAACAATGTACTGAGCAAATGTCAAATTGGCTTTTTACCAAATTACCGTACGACAGACCACGTATTCACCCTGCACACCCTAATTGACAAACAAACAAATCAAAACAAAGGCAAAGTCTTCTCATGCTTTGTTGATTTCAAAAAAGCTTTTGACTCAGTTTGGCATGAGGGTCTGCTATACAAATTGATGGAAAGTGGGGTTGGGGGAAAAACATTCGACATTATAAAATCCATGTACACAAGCAACAAGTGTGCGGTTAAAATTGGCAAAAAACACACACATTTCTTTCCACAGGGCCGTGGGGTGATACAGGGATGCAGCTTGAGCCCCACCCTCTTCAACATATATATCAACGAATTGGCGAGGGCACTAGAACAGTCTGCAGCACCCGGCCTCACCCTACTAGAATCTGAAGTCAAATGTCTACTGTTTGCTGGTGATCTGGTGCTTCTGTCACCAACCAAGGAGGGCCTTCAGCAGCACCTAGATCTTCTGCACAGATTCTGTCAGACCTGGGCCCTGACAATAATTTTATTTATTTATTTTTATTTCACCTTTATTTAACCAGGTAAGCCAGTTGAGAACAAGTTCTCATTTAGAACTGCGACCTGGCCAAGATAAAGCAAAGCAGTGTGATAAAAACAACAACACAGAGTTACATATGGGGTAAACAAAACATAAAGTCAAAAATACAACAGAAAATATATATACAGTGTGTGCAAATGTAGCAAGTTATGGAGGTAAGGCAATAAATAGGCCATAGTGCAAAATAATTACAATTGATATTAACACTGGAATGATAGATGTGCAAGAGATGATGTGCAAATAGAGATACTGGGGTGCAAATGAGCAAAATAAATTACAATATGGGGATGAGATAGTTGAGTGGGCTAATTTCAGATGGGCTGTGTACAGGTGCAGTGATCGGTAAGCTGCTCTGACAACTGACGCTTATAGTTAGTGAGGGAGATAAGAGTCTCCAGCTTCAGAGATTTTTGCAGTTCGTTCCAGTCATTTGCAGCAGAGAACTGGAAGGAATGGCGGCCAAAGGAGGTGTTGGCTTTAGGGATGACCAGTGAGATATACCTGCTGGAGCGCATACTACGGGTGGGTGTTTTTATGGTGACCAATGAGCTAAGATAAGGCAGAGATTTGCCTAGCAGTGATTTATAGATGGCCTGGAGCCAGTGGGTTTGGCGACGAATATGTAGTGAGGACCAGCCAACAAGAGCGTACAGGTCACAATGATGGGTAGTATATGGGGCTTTAGTGACAAAATGGATGGCACTGTGATAGACTACATCCAATTTGCTGAGTAGAGTGTTGGAGGCTATTTTGAAAATGACATCGCCGAAGTCAAGGATCGGGTAGGATAGTCAGTTTTATGAGGGCATGTTTGGCAGCATGAGTGAAGGAGGCTTTTTTGCAAAATAGGAAGCCGATTCTAGATTTAACTTTGGATTGGAGATGCTTAATATGAGTCTGGAAGTAGAGTTTACAGTCTAACCAGACATCTAGGTATTTGTAGTTGTCCACATACTCTAGGTCAGACCCATCGAGAGTAGTGATTCTAGTCAGGTGGGCGGGTGCCAGCAGTGTTCGATTGAAGCGCATGCATTTAGTTTTACTAGTGTTTAAGAGCAGTTGGAGGCTACGGAAGGAGTTTTGTATGGCGTTGAAGCTCGTTTGGAGGTTTGTTAACACAGTGTCCAATGAAGGGCCAGATGTATACAAAATGGTGTCGTCTGCGTAGAGGTGGATCTGAGAGTCACCAGCAGCAAGAGCGACATCATTGATATACACAGAGAATAGAGTCGGACCGAGAATTGAACCCTGTGGCACCCCCATAGAGACTGCCAGAGGTCCAGACAACAGGCCCTCCGATTTGACACATTGAACTCTCTCTGAGAAGTAGTTGGTGAACCAGGCGAGGCAGTCATTTGAGAAACTAAGGCTATTTAGTCTGCCAATAAGAATGCGGTGGTTGACAGAGTCGAAAGCCTTGGCCAGGTCGATGAAGACGGCTGCACAGTACTGTCTATTATCGATCGCGGTTATAATATCGTTTAGGACCTTGAGCGTGGCTGAGGTGCACCCATGACCAGCTCGGAAACCGGATTGCATAGCGGAGAAGGTACGGTAGGATTCGAAATGGTCGGTGATCTGTTTGTTAACTTGGCTTTCAAAAACTTTCGAAAGGCAGGGCAGGATGGATATAGCTATGTAACAGTTTGGATCTAGAGTGTCACCCCCTTTGAAGAGGGGAATGACCGCAGCAGCTTTCCAATCTCTGGGGATCTCAGACGTTACGAAAGAGAGGTTGAACAGGCTAGTAATAGGGGTTGCGACAATTTCGGCGGCAATTTTTTTGAAAGAAAGGGTCCAGATTGTCTAGCCCAGATGATTTGTAGGGGTCCAGCTCTTTCAGAACATCAGCTGAGAGAGAGAGAGAGAGAGAGAGAGAACTTTTTGAAAAGCATGAAAAGGTAGCGTAAGGATAATGGGATAATGTCTTACTGTGGTGTGTGAAGAATCCAATACTTTACCTTGAATCACATTATTGTGGAAGCACCTCCTCTAAGAGTTTGAGTTATGCTGTTTGAGAAGGTTTGAATCCCAAGCAACCAGTAGTGGTAGATAATGGGTGGAACACATACACATAGTTTGAAGTACAATACCAACATAGCTACTGTAGTAGGTCCAAGCTGTGTGCTGGAAAACCTTGGTAGAGCATGGGTGGAATAGGCATTGTGGTGCTCATGTGAATTTCCTTTCTTTTTCGGCTTTAGACCAATGACTATTCTCACTTAAAACATAGTTGTTTGTTTTTAATCTTATACCTGCTTTTGTTCTTTCATAGGGAGAAGAGTTAGCCTGGTGGCCAACTTCGTGAAGAGACATTTCAACCTGCGGTGTATTGTCAAGCAGCGATATGGAGGTAGGTAATCACCTAGTTTATACAGTGGGGGAAAAAAGTATTTAGTCAGCCACCAATTGTGCAAGTTCTCCCACTTAAAAAGATGAGAGAGGCCTGTAATTTTCATCATAGGTACACGTCAACTATGACAGACAAAATGAGATTTTTTTTTCCAGAAAATCACATTGTAGGATTTTTAATGAATTTATTTGCAAATTATGGTGGAAAATAAGTATTTGGTCACCTACAAACAAGCAACATTTCTGGCTCTCACAGACCTGTAACTTCTTCTTTAAGAGGCTCCTCTGTCCTCCACTCGTTACCTGTATTAATGGCACCTGTTTGAACTTGTTATCAGTATAAAAGACACCTGTCCACAACCTCAAACAGTCACACTCCAAACTCCACTATGGCCAAGACCAAAGAGCTGTCAAAGGACACCAGAAACAAAATTGTAGACCTGCACCAGGCTGGGAAGACTGAATCTGCAATAGGTAAGCAGCTTGGTTTGAAGAAATCAACTGTGGGAGCAATTATTAGGAAATGGAAGACATACAAGACCACTGATAATCTCCCTCGATCTGGGGCTCCATGCAAGATCTCACCCCGTGGGGTCATAATGATCACAAGAACGGTGAGCAAAAATCCCAGAACCACACGGGGGGACCTAGTGAATGACCTGCAGAGAGCTGGGACCAAAGTAACAAAGCCTACCATCAGTAACACACTACGCCGCCGGGGACTCAAATCCTGCAGTGCAAGACGTGTCCCCCTGCTTAAGCCAGTACATGTCCAGGCCCGTCTGAAGTTTGCTAGAGTGCATTTGGATGATCCAAAAGAGGATTGGGAGAATGTTATATGGTCAGATGAAACCAAAATTTAACTTTTTGGTAAAAACTAAACTCGTCGTGTTTGGAGGACAAATAATGCTGAGTTGCATCCAAAGAACACCATACCTACTGTGAAGCATGGGGATGGAAACATCATGCTTTGGGGCTGTTTTTCTGCAAAGGGACCAGGACGACTGATCCGTGTAAAGGAAAGAATGAATGGGGCCATGTATCGTGAGATTTTTAGTGAAAACCTCCTTCCATCAGCAAGGGCATTGAAGATGAAACGTGGCTGGGTCTTTCAGCATGACAATGATCCCAAACACACCGCCCGGGCAACGAAGGAGTGGCTTCGTAAGAAGCATTTCAAGGTCCTGGAGTGGCCTAGCCAGTCTCCAGATCTCAACCCCATAGAAAATCTTTGGAGGGAGTTGAAAGTCTGTGTTGCCCAGCGACAGCCCCAAAACATCACTGCTCTAGAGGAGATCTGCATGGAGGAATGGGCCAAAATACCAGCAACAGTGTGTGAAAACCTTGTGAAGACTTACAGAAAACGTTTGACCTGTGTCATTGCCAACAAAGGGTATATAACAAAGTATTGAGAAACTTTTGTTATTGACCAAATACTTATTTTCCACCATAATTTGCAAATAAATTCATAAAAAATCCTACAATGTGATTTTCTGGATTTTTTTTCCTCATTTTGTCTGTCATAGTTGACGTGTACCTATGATGAAAATTACAGGCCTCTCTCATCTTTTTAAGTGGGAGAACTTGCACAATTGGTGGCTGACTAAATACTTTTTTCCCCCACTGTACCTGCAGTGTATTGTCAAGCAGCGGTATGGAGGTAGGTAATCACCTAGTTTATACCTGCGGTGTATTGTCAAGCAGCGGTATGGAGGTAGGTAATCATGTAGGTTATACCCAGGGTGGTCCTCTTAATAAGCAGTACTGGTAGGCATCAGGGTCAAATTTCACACTGAAATTCCTATTCTCTTCAATGGTTTTCAATGAGGAAAGTTTGGAATTGAAATGGAATTTGGTTTACTTTTTGGAATTGACTGGAGTTGAAAATGGTTTTGACCCTGACTCTGGAAGGTACAGTAAATCATGTTCGAGAGGGTCGCCTCTTCTGTTGTGTCCGTCTCACTTCTGTTACCATCTCAACACTGCAGTTGAAGTAAGGAAGCCTCCCATAGTACACCCCCTGGACAGGACTCTAGTTCAGTTCAAGCAGACCCATCATCTGCGTTGATTCAATGCTGACTTGAAAGTATACCATGTCTATATTGAAGGAGTTCAGGAGAAAGGATGCTTGTACGTGCCTTTTAAAGACCCTTGAACTCATAAATCATATTTACGTATGTGCTTATGCAAAGCAGTGAGTGCACACAGATCTACCTTTTTAAAAACCTAGTTCTGACTCTGCAATTCATACAAAAATATTCTCAATACAAAATGCCTTTAGGTCAAGTGGTTCCAATTATTATTTTTTATTTTTTTCTCTCCTTCACTTGTTGAACGTCCTGACCCTACCTTCTATGGCCATGGGGGCGTGCTTTAGAACATCCTGGTGTTACGTTTGTCTCTGGAGGGTCTCCTTAGTCTGGCGTTAGGTTTGTCCCTGGAGGGCCTCCTTACTGAGACCGTAATGAGATGGGAGGCCCCTACATGTCCTCTTTCTCTTGGAACCCTTAATATTGTTTCCCTGACGACGAGCACTGTCCTAAGCTGACACCAGACCTGTCAGTGGTTGAGATGACAACTTCACTCAACAACTCTATTAAAGGCACGCCCTGTGATTTTTACAACCATTTTTTTTTTTTTTTCAAAATGCTCCTCCTTCTCCCAACATGCTCCTCTTCCTATATGGAACTCTTCCTCCCAGAACACTTAATATCTGCTCTCTAAGGACCAGGATGTGAAGGAGCACTGATCCCAGACCTGTCAGTAAAGTTAATATCTGCCCCCTGAGGACTGACCCCAGACCTGTCAGTAAAGTTCAAATCTGCCGCCCCCTGAGGACTGAGCACTGACATGTCAAAGGCTGAGTTGACAGATTCACTCAACAACTCACACTATTAAAGTCCCACTCCTTAATTTGAAAAACAACAGATTGGCAGTCCAATGGGTAGGCCTGCAGTGCATTTGGAAAGTATTCATACCACTTGACTTTTTCCACATTTTTTAACGTTACAGCCTTATTCTAAAATTGATTAAATTGTTTTTTCCCCCCCCTCATCAATCTACACACAATACCCCATAATGACAAAGTGAAAACAGGTTTTTAGACATTTTAGCAAATTTATTAAAAATAGAAAACTTAAATATCACATTTACATAAGTTTTCAGACCCTTTACTCAGTACATTGTTGAAGCACCTTTGGCAGTGATTACAGCCTCAAGTCTTCTTGGGTATGACGCTACAAGCTTGGCACACCTGTATTTGGGGAGTTTCTCCCATTCTTCTCTGCAGATCCTCTCAAGCTCTGTCAGGTTGGATGGGGAGCATCACTGCATGCCACCACCATGCTTCACCGTAGGGATGGTGCCAGGTTTCCTCCAGACGTGACACTTGGCATTCAGACCAAACAGTTCAATCTGGGTTTCGTCAGACCAGAGAATCTTGTTTCTCATGGTCAGAGTCTTTAGGTGCCTTTTGGCAAACTCCAAGCGGGCTGTCATTTGCCTTTTTACTGAGGAGTGGCTTTCGTCTGGCCACTCCACCATAAAGGCCTGATTGGTGGAGTGCTGCAGAGATGGTTCACCTTCTGGAAAATTCTCCCATCTCCACAGAGGAACTCTGGAGCTCTGTCAGAGTGACCATCGGGTTCTTGGTCACCTCCCTGACCAAGGCCCTTCTCCCCCGATTGCTCAGTTTGGCCGGGTGGCCAGCTCTAGGAAGAGTCTTGGTGGTTCCAAACTTCTTCCATTTAAGAATGATGGAGGCCACTGTGTTCTTGGGGACCTTCAATGCTGCAGAAATGTTTTGGTACCCTTCCCCAGATCTGTGCCTCAACACAATCCTGTCTCGGAGCTCTAAAGGACAATTCCTTCGACCTCATGGCTTGGTTGTGGAAACATCTCAAGGATGATCAATGGAAACAGGATGCACCTGATCTCAATTTCGAGTCTCATAGCAAATGGTCTGAATACGTATGTAAATAAGGCATTTATGTTTTATTTTTTATACATTTGCAAAAATGTCTATAAAACCTGTTTTCACTTCGTCATTATGGGGTATTGTGTGTAGATTGATGAGGGACAAAAAAATAAGTTAATCCATTTTAGAATAAGACTGTAACGTAACAAAATGTGTAAAAAGGGGAAGGGGCCTGAATACTTTCCGAATGCACTGTAGATATCATCAGACATAGTCGACGTGATGACTGTATAGTCCGGCAACGTGGTTATTCTAAGTCTAGGTAGACTGGAGAGTATTTATCTGCCACTGCTGATAATGTCTACAGTCCTGAGAGACAAGAAGCAGTCCAGCAGTTTGGCTTCTGTTATATAATAATAATTATTATTATCATTATACAGGAAGCAATCTCTTAGCTGGAACCCACTAAACAGAAATACTTCCTGTGGCTTTCTTTACTTCTCCTATCTTTAACCTTTAACCTTCTGTTTACCTGTAATAAGTTATATTAAAGGTGAATAGAACCTTCCATTCTACCTCCAGAGAAACGTAAAGACGCTCTTCTTCCGTAGAGAGTCAGAATACCTTTAATGCGTCCCAAATGGCATCCTATTTCCTGGTCAGAAGTAGTGTGCTATTTAGGAAATAGGGTGCCATTTGGACACAGCCGTGATTGGTAATTTTAAACTAAAATTGCTCCATATTGTACACTGTTGTTCACGTGGTTCTGGGACACACACACACACACACACACATCTGTAAACTGTCCTTTTCTGTGGTTTGAGGGTTTAGTAAATATCTGGCCTTGCTAACCTAACCCTCAACTTACCCTGATTCAGCTTGATATCTGGCCAAGACTTGCATATTATTATATTAACTACCATAATGTGTGTGTCTCTCTCTCTCTGTGTGTGTGTGTGTGTGTGTGTGGGTGTGGGTGTGGGTGTGGGTGGGTGTGTCTGAATATTCATGTGTTTATAACATGTGTGTGTGTTTTCTTCCCAGAGTTGAGTGTGTTTCCTGAGCGTTATATGGTGTGTGTGTATATATGGTGTTTGTGTGTGTGTATATATATGGTGTGTGTGTGTGTGTATATATGGTGTTTGTGTGTGTATATATATGGGGTGTGTGTGTGTGTGTATATACAGTGGGGAAAAAAAGTATTTAGTCAGCCACCAATTGTGCAAGTTCTCCCACTTAAAAAGATGAGAGAGGCCTGTAATTTTCATCATAGGTACACGTCAACTATGACAGACAAAATGAGAAGAAAAAATCCAGAAAATCACATTGTAGGATTTTTAATGAATTTATTGGCATATGATGGTGGAAAATAAGTATTTGGTCAATAACAAAAGTTTCTCAATACTTTGTTATATACCCTTTGTTGGCAATGACACAGGTCAAACGTTTTCTGTAAGTCTTCACAAGGTTTTCACACACTGTTGCTGGTATTTTGGCCCATTCCTCCATGCAGATCTCCTCTAGAGCAGTGATGTTTTGGGGCTGTCGCTGGGCAACACAGACTTTCAACTCCCTCCAAAGATTTTCTATGGGGTTGAGATCTGGAGACTGGCTAGGCCACTCCAGGACCTTGAAATGCTTCCTACGAAGCCACTCCTTCGTTGCCCGGGCGGTGTGTTTGGGATCATTGTCATGCTGAAAGACCCAGCCACGTTTCATCTTCAATGCCCTTGCTGATGGAAGGAGGGTTTCACTCAAAATCTCACGATACATGGCCCCATTCATTCTTTCCTTTACACGGATCAGTCGTCCTGGTCCCTTTGCAGAAAAACAGCCCCAAAGCATGATGTTTCCACCCCCATGCTTCACAGTAGGTATGGTGTTCTTTGGATGCAACTCAGCATTCTTTGTCCTCCAAACATGACGAGTTGAGTTTTTACCAAAAAGTTATATTTTGGTTTCATCTGACCATATGACATTTTCCCAATCCTCTTCTGGATCATCCAAATGCACTTCAGACGGGCCTGGACATGTACTGGCTTAAGCAGGGGGACACGTCTCGCACTGCAGGATTTGAGTCCCTGGCGGCGTAGTGTGTTACTGATGGTTGGCTTTGTTACTTTGGTCCCAGCTCTCTGCAGGTCATTCACTAGGTCCCCCTGTGTGGTTCTGGGATTTTTGCTCACCGTTCTTGTGATCATTTTGACCCCACGGGGTGAGATCTTGCGTGGAGCCCCAGATCGAGGGAGATTATCAGTGGTCTTGTATGTCTTCCATTTCCTAATAATTGCTCCCACAGTTGATTTCTTCAAACCAAGCTGCTTACCTATTGCAGATTCAGTCTTCCCAGCCTGGTGCAGGTCTACAATTTTGTTTCTGGTGTCCTTTGACAGCTCTTTGGTCTTGGCCATAGTGGAGTTTGGAGTGTGACTGTTTGAGGTTGTGGACAGGTGTATTTTATACTGATAACAAGTTCAATCAGGTGCCATTAATACAGGTAACGAGTGGAGGACAGAGGAGCCTCTTAAAGAAGAAGTTACAGGTCTGTGAGAGCCAGAAATCTTGCTTGTTTGTAGGTGACCAAATACTTATTTTCCACCATAATTTGCAAATAAATTCATTAAAAATCCTACAATGGGATTTTCTGGAATTTTTTTTCTCAATTTGTCTGTCATAGTTGACGTGTACCTATGATGAAAATTACAGGCCTCTCTCATCTTTTTAAGTGGGAGAACTTGCACAATTGGTGGCTGACTAAATACTTTTTTTCCCCACTGTATGGTGTGTGTGTATAATGTGTGTGTGTGTGTTTTCTCCGCAGAGCTGCGTGTGTTTCCTGAGCGTTATGTGGTGTGTGTGAGCCGACTGGAGGATGCCTCAGCTAACCCAACCCCGGCGGTAACCGTAACCGTGGTGAGTGGCTGTTTATACTCCACTGCTTCCTCTTCCTTCCAGTCGCTTGGCAACATTACTAGCACGGGGCTGTCTTGTCTGTTATTATAGGGCTGCGCTGCCAAATAGTGCTCCCACTTCCCACTGTATATGCTGGAAGTTGTTTACTTAGGTTGGCCCCCGGATGCGCTGCCAAATTGTACGCCGGTGTCCCACTGGCTGTGTCCCAAACAGCACCCTATTCCCTGTTGGGCCCTGGTCAAAGTAACGCACTTCATAGGGAATAGGGTGCCGTTTTGGGATGTGGCCTGTATATGCTGGCTTTGTTTATATAGTGTGGCCCCTGGACCTGCCAGGGTTGTTTCCAGGCCCCCGACCCCCGACCCCCAGGGATGGGGACAGAGTCTGTGGTTGTGGAGGGAGTTATGGGGTGAAAGGTCATGGGGTTTACAGGGGTCGCACACCACTGGATCTGGGGTCCAGGGAGAGACCAACATCTGTTAGTCTCCTGAGTGGCGCAGTGGTCTAAGGCACTGCATCGCAGTGCTAACTGTGCCACTAGAGATCCTGGTTCGAATCCAGGCTCTGTCGCAGCCGGCCGCGACCGGGAGACTCATGGGCGGCGCACAATTGGCCCAGCGTCGTCCAGGGTAGGGGAGGGAATGGCCGGCAGGGGATGTAGCTCAGTTGATAGAGCATGGCGTTTGCAACGCCAGGGTTGTGGGTTCAATTCCCACGGGGGGCCAGTATAAAAAAAATATATATATATGTATTCACTAACTGTAAGTCGCTCTGGATAAGAGCGTCTGCTAAATGACTAAAATGTAAATGTAAATGTAAGAGTTGGGCAAGACAGCAGAAACAGACCTGGGACCAGACCAGGACATTCACTGAGACTGAGACCAGGCTACGTTAAACCCTGGGAGCATTCTGTTTCAGGCCGGATTCATAAAGCATCTCAGAGTCCTGGTCTAGGATCAGTTTAGCCTTTCAGATCTTAATGAATAATATCACCAGGAGTACTGGTCTAGGATCAGTTTAGCCTTTCAGATCTTAATGAATAATATCACTAGGACAGGGGGGGGACCTGAATGGTGACTCATCTTCTCAAGCTAAACAGAGCTAAACCTCTCCTCATTCGCTAGCTTTATTACCACTAATAACAGGCTAATATAATAGCCAATTAGTTTTACTCAGATGATATATAGGCTAGTACAGTGAGTGCAGGGTGATGTATAGGCCAGTACAGGGTGATGTATAGGCCAGTACAGGGTGATGTATAGGCCAGTACAGGGTGATGTATAGGCCAGTACAGGGTGATGTATAGGCCAGTACAGGGTGATGTATAGGCCAGTACAGGGTGATGTATAGGCTAGTACAGGGTGATGTATAGGCCAGTACAGGGTGATGTATAGGCTAGTACAGGGTGATGTATAGGCCAGTACAGGGTGATGTATAGGCCAGTACAGGGTGATGTATAGGCCAGTACAGGGTGATGTATAGGCCAGTACAGGGTGATGTATAGGCCAGTACAGGGTGATGTATAGGCCAGTACAGGGTGATGTATAGGCTAGTACAGGGTGATGTATAGGCCAGTACAGGGTGATGTATAGGCCAGGCCAGTACAGGGTGATGTATAGGCCAGTACAGGGTGATGTATAGGCCCAGTACAGGGTGATGTATAGGCCAGTACAGGGTGATGTATAGGCCAGTACAGGGTGATGTATAGGCCAGTACAGGGTGATGTATAGGCCAGTACAGGGTGATGTATAGGCCAGTACAGGGTGATGTATAGGCCAGTACAGGGTGATGTATAGGCCAGTACAGGGTGATGTATAGGCCAGTACAGGGTGATGTATAGGCCAGTACAGGGTGATGTATAGGCCAGTACAGGGTGATGTATAGGCCAGTACAGGGTGATGTATAGGCCAGTACAGGGTGATGTATAGGCCAGTACAGGGTGATGTATAGGCCAGTACAGGGTGATGTATAGGCCAGTACAGGGTGATGTATAGGCCAGTACAGGGTGATGTATAGGCCAGTACAGGGTGATGTATAGGCCAGTACAGGGTGATGTATAGGCCAGTACAGGGTGATGTATAGGCCAGTACAGGGTGATGTATAGGCCAGTACAGGGTGATGTATAGGCCAGTACAGGGTGATGTATAGGCCAGTACAGGGTGATGTATAGGCCAGTACAGGGTGATGTATAGGCCAGTACAGGGTGATGTATAGGCCAGTACAGGGTGATGTATAGGCCAGTACAGGGTGATGTATAGGCCAGTACAGGGTGATGTATAGGCCAGTACAGGGTGATGTATAGGCCAGTACAGGGTGATGTATAGGCCAGTACAGGGTGATGTATAGGCCAGTACAGGGTGATGTATAGGCCAGTACAGGGTGATGTATAGGCCAGTACAGGGTGATGTATAGGCCAGTACAGGGTGATGTATAGGCCAGTACAGGGTGATGTATAGGCCAGTACAGGGTGATGTATAGGCCAGTACAGGGTGATGTATAGGCTAGTACAGGGTGATGTATAGGCCAGTACAGGGTGATGTATAGGCCAGTACAGGGTGATGTATAGGCCATTACAGGGTGATGTATAGGCCAGTACAGGGTGATGTATAGGCCCGTACAGGGTGATGTATAGGCCAGTACAGGGTGATGTATAGGCCAGTACAGGGTGATGTATAGGCTAGTACAGGGTGATGTATAGGCTAGTACAGGGTGATGTATAGGCCAGTACAGGGTGATGTATAGGCTAGTACAGGGTGATGTATAGGCCAGTACAGGGTGATGTATAGGCCAGTACAGGGTGATGTATAGGCCAGTACAGTGAGTGCACATGTAAGAATATGTGGCCTCATTGGGAAACCATCCCATGGCCCCGTAGTTGGTAGTGCCTGGCTCTTACCAACTGAGTCACACTGGACCACTGACATCTCTGACACCTTTTAAGAACATGTAGGCCTAGGCTACGCTTTGGATATTTATCTGACTGTGGTTGTTAATGTTGGTCCTTATTTATCTGACTGGTTGTTAATGTTTGTCCTTATTTATCTGACTGGTTGTTAATGTGTGTCCTTATTTATCTGACTGGTTGTTAATGTTTGTCCTTATTTATCTGACTGGTTGTTAATGTTTGTCCTTATTTATCTGACTGGTTGTTAATGTGTGTCCTTATTTATCTGACTGTGGTTGTTAATGTTGGTCCTTATTTATCTGACTGGTTGTTAATGTTTGTCCTTATTTATCTGACTGGTTGTTAATGTTTGTCCTTATTTATCTGACTGGTTGTTAATGTGTGTCCTTATTTATCTGACTGTGGTTGTTAATGTTGGTCCTTATTTATCTGACTGGTTGTTAATGTTTGTCCTTATTTATCTGACTGGTTGTTAATGTTGGTCCTTATTTATCTGACTGGTTGTTAATGTGTGTCCTTATTTATCTGACTGTGGTTGTTAATGTTGGTCCTTATTTATCTGACTGGTTGTTAATGTGTGTCCTTATTTATCTGACTGTGGTTGGTAATGTTGGTCCTTATTTATCTGACTGGTTGTTAATGTGTGTCCTTATTTATCTGACTGTGGTTGTTAATGTCTGTCCTTATTTATCTGACTGGTTGTTAATGTTTGTCCTTATTTATCTGACTGGTTGTTAATGTTTGTCCTTATTTATCTGACTGGTTGTTAATGTTTGTCCTTATTTATCTGACTGGTTGGTAATGTTTGTCCTTATTTATCTGACTGGTTGTTAATGTTTGTCCTTATTTATCTAACTGGTTGTTAATGTTTGTCCTTATTTATCTGACTGGTTGTTAATGTGTGTCCTTATTTATCTGACTGGTTGGTAATGTTTGTCCTTATTTATCTGACTGGTTGTTAATGTTTGTCCTTATTTATCTGACTGGTTGTTAATGTTTGTCCTTAT
The DNA here is from genome assembly GCA_902810595.1 of Coregonus sp. 'balchen'. NCBI lineage: Eukaryota > Metazoa > Chordata > Actinopteri > Salmoniformes > Salmonidae > Coregonus > Coregonus sp. 'balchen'. Next base: position 3,051,369 of record LR778253.1, on the reverse strand, counting down.
TTATCTGACTGGTTGTTAATGTTTATCCTTATTTATCTGACTGTGGTTGTTAATGTTGGTCCTTATTTATCTGACTGGTTGGTAATGTTTGTCCTTATTTATCTGACTGTGGTTGTTAATGTTTGTCCTTATTTATCTGACTGTGGTTGTTAATGTTTGTCCTTATTTATCTGACTGGTTGGTAATGTGTGTCCTTATTTATCTGACTGTGGTTGTTAATGTTTGTCCTTATTTATCTGACTGGTTGTTAATGTTTGTCCTTATTTATCTGACTGGTTGTTAATGTTTGTCTTTATTTATCTGACTTTGGTTGTTAATGTTTGTCCTTATTTATCTGACTGTGGTTGTTAATGTTTGTCCTTATTTATCTGACTGGTTGTTAATGTTTGTCCTTATTTATCTGACTGGTTGTTAATGTTTGTCCTTATTTATCTGACTGGTTGTTAATGTTTGTCCTTATTTATCTGACTGGTTGGTAATGTTTGTCCTTATTTATCTGACTGGTTGTTAATGTTTGTCCTTATTTATCTGACTGGTTGTTAATGTTTGTCCTTATTTATCTGACTGGTTGTTAATGTTTGTCCTTATTTATCTGACTGGTTGGTAATGTTTGTCCTTATTTATCTGACTGGTTGTTAATGTGTGTCCTTATTTATCTGACTGGTTGTTAATGTTTGTCCTTATTTATCTGACTGGTTGTTAATGTTTGTCCTTATTTATCTGACTGGTTGTTAATGTGTGTCCTTATTTATCTGACTGGTTGTTAATGTTTGTCCTTATTTATCTGACTATGGTTGGTAATGTTTGTCCTTATTTATCTGACTGGTTGGTAATGTTTGTCCTTATTTATCTGACTGGTTGGTAATGTTTGTCCTTATTTATCTGACTGGTTGTTAATGTTTGTCCTTATTTATCTGACTGGTTGTTAATGGCTGTCCTTATTTATCTGACTATGGTTGGTAATGTCTGTCCTTATTTTTCCAGAGACCACCATGCCTGACAACAACACACATTTTCTTTCACACGAACACAGACAAACTCAACACCTTGTTGTCTGGTCTGAGGGAGATTCCACATGAAGTTAGTTCCCTAGTCAGAAGTCAAGTGCCTTCATTGATTTGATTCACATTCAGAGGTTTGTGGGAAAGCTGTAGCCGAAGGCTAGCCAGTGTAGGAACAGCTGTGGCCGATCATAGCCCCACCGTTCAGAGCCCATGTGACACACACTCTCACCCACGTCATATGACCTTTTCTCCTCTTTAGTTATTTTGTGTCCAGTCATGACAGAGACAGACGTAGTGTCTTCCAGAGTCTTCCAGAAACTAGTTTGCTCATTTGAACCCACTCTGCCCTCCCCAGAGAGGACTGTGGGAAATCAACGAGGAGCCTCATTCTCACCTTGGCGCTGACATCAGAGGATGCCTCTCTCTCTCTATGAATGCCTCCCAAATGGCACCCTATTCCCTATATAGTGCACTACTTTTGACCGGTTCCCTATGGCGATATAGTGCACTATATAGGGAATAGGGTGCCATTTGGGACGCACCCTCTGTCTCCCATCTATATACCCCATGATCCTCTCTGTTATTCTATCAGGACTGTCTCCCATCTATCTACCCCACGATCTGTGTCTCTACCTCTCTGTTATTCTATCAGGACTGTCTCACATCTATCTACAGTGAGGGAAAAAAACTGTATTTGATCCCCTGCTGATTTTGTACGTTTGCCCACTGACAAAGACATGATCAGTCTATCATTTTAATGGTAGGTTTATTTGAACAGTGAGAGACAGAATAACAACAACAAAAATCCAGAAAAACGCGTGTCAAAAATTGTATAAATTGATTTGCATTTTAATGAGGGAAATAAGTATTTGACCCCCTCTCAATCAGAAAGATTTCTGGCTCCCAGGTGTCTTTTATACAGGTAACGAGCTGAGATTAGGAGCACACTCTTAAAGAGAGTGCTCCTAATCTCAGTTTGTTACCTGTATAAAAGACACCTGTCCACAGAAGCAATCAATCAATCAGATTCCAAACTCTCCACCATGGCCAAGACCAAAGAGCTCTCCAAGGATGTCAGGGACAAGATTGTAGACCTACACAAGGCTGGAATGGGCTACAAGACCATCCCCAAGCAGCTTGGTGAGAAGGTGACAACAGTTGGTGCGATTATTCGCAAATGGAAGAAACACAAAAGACCTGTCAATCTCCCTCGGCCTGGGGCTCCATGCAAGATCTCACCTCGTGGAGTTGCAATGATCATGAGAACGGTGAGGAATCAGCCCAGAACTACACGGGAGGATCTTGTCAATGATCTCAAGGCAGCTGGGACCATAGTCACCAAGAAAACAATTGGTAACACACTACGCCGTGAAGGACTGAAATCCTGCAGCGCCCGCAAGGTCCCCTGCTCAAGAAAGCACATATACAGGCCCGTCTGAAGTTTGCCAATGAACATCTGAATGATTCAGAGGAGAACTGGGTGAAAGTGTTGTGGTCAGATGAGATCAAAATGGAGCTCTTTGGCATCATCTCAACTCGTCGTGTTTGGAGGAGGAGGAATGCTGCCTATGACCCCAAGAACACCATCCCCACCGTCAAACATGGAGGTGGAAACATTATGCTTTGGGGGTGTTTTTCTGCTAAGAGGACAGGACAACTTCACCGCATCAAAGGGACGATGGACGGGGCCATGTACCGTCAAATCTTGGGTGAGAACCTCCTTCCCTCAGCCAGGGCATTGAAAATGGGTCGTGGATGGGTATTCCAGCATGACAATGACCCAAAACACACGGCCAAGGCAACAAAGGAGTGGCTCAAGAAGAAGCACATTAAGGTCCTGGAGTGGCCTAGCCAGTCTCCAGACCTTAATCCCATAGAAAATCTGTGGAGGGAGCTGAAGGTTCGAGTTGCCAAACGTCAGCCTCGAAACCTTAATGACTTGGAGAAGATCTGCAAAGAGGAGTGGGACAAAATCCCTCCTGAGATGTGTGCAAACCTGGTGGCCAACTACAAGAAATATCTGACCTCTGTGATTGCCAACAAGGGTTTTGCCACCAAGTACTAAGTCATGTTTTGCAGAGGGGACAAATACTTATTTCCCTCATTTAAAATGCAAATCAATTTATAACATTTTTGACATGCGTTTTTCTGGATATTTTTGTTGTTATTCTGTCTCTCACTGTTCAAATAAACCTACCATTAAAATTATAGACTGATCATGTCTTTGTCAGTGGGCAAACGTACAAAATCAGCAGGGGATCAAATACTATTTTTTACCTCACTGTACCCCATGATCTGTGTCTCTACCTCTCTGTTATTCTATCAGGGTTTTTGCTATTGTTTCTCTTTACTCTGTGAGTTTCCCAGTATCCCCCACTACTCTGTGAGTCTCCCAGTCTCCCCCACTACTCTGTGAGTTTCCCAGTCTCCCCCACTACTCTGTGAGTCTCCCAGTCTCCCCCACTAATCTGTGAGTCTCCCAGTCTCCCCCACTACTCTGTGAGTCTCCCAGTCTCCCCCACTACTCTGTGAGTCTCCCAGTCTCCCCCACTACTCTGTGAGTCTCCCAGTCTCCCCCACTACTCTGTGAGTTTCCCAGTCTCCCCCACTACTCTGTGAGTCTCCCAGTCTCCCCCACTACTCTGTGAGTTTCCCAGTCTCCCCCACTACTCTGTGAGTTTCCCAGTCTCCCCCACTACTCTGTGAGTCTCCCAGTCTCCCCCACTACTCTGTGAGTCTCCCAGTCTCCCCCACTACTCTGTGAGTCTCCCAGTCTCCCCCACTACTCTGTGAGTCTCCCAGTATCCCCCACTACTCTGTGAGTCTCCCCAGTCTCCCCCCACTACTCTGTGAGTTTCCCAGTCTCCCCCACTACTCTGTGAGTCTCCCAGTCTCCCCCACTACTCTGTGAGTTTCCCAGTCTCCCCCACTACTCTGTGAGTTTCCCAGTCTCCCCCACTACTCTGTGAGTCTCCCAGTCTCCCCCACTACTCTGTGAGTTTCCCAGTCTCCCCCACTACTCTGTGAGTTTCCCAGTCTCCCCCACTACTCTGTGAGTCTCCCAGTCTCCCCCACTACTCTGTGAGTCTCCCAGTCTCCCCCACTACTCTGTCGTTGAATGAAAGTGGAGCGAGGAAGATAGTTGAGACGTCAGTTCATATTGTGTAAGGCCCCAACCTTTTCCAGCTGAGGGAGGGAGGGAGGAAGGATGAAGGAGGGAGGGAGGAAGGATGAAGGAGGGAGGGAGGGATGAAGGAGGGAGGGAAGGAGGGAAGGAGGGAGGGAGGGAGGGAGGGAGGGAGGGAAGGGACTTCTCTGGTTCCACTCCTCAGGATCTAGTTCACTCAGGCAGACTGGGGACTCTTGCGGGGAGATCTCTCAATTCCAATTCAATTCAAAGCGCTTTATTGGCATGGGAAACATATGTCTACATTGCCAAAGTAAGTGAAATAGATTATAAACAAAGTGAAAGAAACAATCATAAATTAACAATAATATTACATTCACAAAAGTTCCAAAAGAATAAAGACATTTCAAATGTCATAGTATGTATATCTACAGTGTTGTAACAATGTGCAAATAGTTAAAGTACAAAAGGGAAAATAAATAAACATAAATATGGGTTGTATTTACAATGGTATTTGTTCTTCACTGGTTGCCCTTTTCTTGTGGCAACAGATCACAAATCTTGCTGCTGTGATTGCACACTGTGGTATTTATTTATCAAGATATGATTTGTTTTCGAATTCTTTGTGGATCTCTGTAATCTGAGGGAAACATGTGTCTCTAATATGGTCATACATTTGGCAGGAGGTTAGGAAGTGCAGCTCAGTTTCCACCTCATTTTGTGGGCAGTGTGCACATACAGTGCATTCGGAAAGTATTCAGACCCCTTCACTTTTTCCACATTTTGTTACTTGACAGCGTCATTCTATAATAGATTAAATAAATAAAAATCCTAATCAAACTACACACAATACCCCATAATGACAAAGCGAAAACAGGTTTTTAGAAATGTTTGCACATTTATTAAACATAAAAAAAGAGACCTTATTTTCATAAGTATTCAGACCCTTTGCTATGAGACTCGAAATTGAGCTCAGGTGCATCCTGTTTCCATTGATCATCCTTGAGATGTTTCTACAACTTGATTGGAGTCCACCTGTGGTAAATTCAATTGATTGGACATGATTTGGAAAGGCACACACCTGTCTATATAAGGTCCCACCGTTGACAGTGCATGTCAGAGCAAAAACCAAGCCATGAGGTCAAAGGAATTGTCTGTAGAGCTCAGAGACAGGATTGTATCGAGGCACAGATCTGGGGAAGGGTACCACAACATTTCTGCAGCATTGAAGGTCCCGAAGAACACAGTGGCCTCCATCATTCTTAAATGGAAGAAGTTTGGAACCACCAAGACTCTTCCTAGAGCTGGCCGCCCAACCAAACTGAGCAATCGGGGGAGAAGGGCGTTGGGTCAGGGAGGTGACCAAGAACCCGATGGTCACTCTGATAGAGCTCCAGAGTTCTCTGTGGAGGACAACCATCTCTGCAGCACTCCACCAATCAGGTCTTTATGGTAGAGTGGCCAGACGGAAGCCACTCCTCAGTAAACGGCACATGACAGCCTGCTTGGAGTTTGCCAAAAGGCACCTAAAGGACTCTCAGACCATGAGAAACAAGATTCTCTGGTCTGATGAAACCAATATTGAACTCTTTGGCCTGAATGTCAAGCGTCACGTCTGTAGGAAACCTGGCACCATCCCTACGGTGAAGCATGGTGGTGGCAGCATCATGCTGTGGGGATGTTTTTCAGCGGCAGGGACTGGGAGACTAGTCAGGATCGAGGGAAAGATGAACAGAGCGAAGTACAGAGAGATCCTTGATGAAGACCTGCTCCAGAGCGCTCAGTACCTCAGACTGTGGCGAAGGTTCACCTTACGACAGGACAATGACCCACTCAGCCAAGACAACACAGGAGAGGCTTCAGGACAAGTCTCTGAATGTCCTTGAGTGGCCCAGCCGGAGCCCGGACTTGAACCTGATCGAACAACTCTGGAGAGACCTGAAAATAGCTGTGCAGTGACGCTCCCCATCCAACCTGACAGAGCTTGAGAGGATCTGCAGAGAAGAATGGGAGAAACTCCCCAAATACAGGTGTGCCAAGCTTGTAGCGTCATACCCAAGAAGACTCAAGGCTGTAATCGCTGCCAAACGTGCTTCAACAAAGTACTGAGTAAATGGTCTGAATACTTATGTAAATGTGATATTTCAGTTTTTTATTTTGAATACATTTGCAAACATTTCTAAAAACAATTTTTTTGCTTTGTCATTATGGGGTATTGTGTGTAGATTGATGAGGGAAAAAATCAATGTAATCCATTTTAGAATAAGGCTGTAACGTAACAAAATGTGGAAAAAGTCAAGGGGTCTGAATACTTTCCGAATGCACTGTAGGTTAACACACAGCTCAGTTTGTACCTCATTTTGTGGGCAGTGTGCACATAGCCTGTCTTCTTTTGAGAGCCAGGTCTGCCTACGGCAGCCTCTCTCAATAGCAAGGCCATGCTCAGAGTCTGTACAGTGGGGAGAACAAGTATTTGATACACTGCCGATTTTGTAGGTTTTCCTACTTACAAAGCATGTAGAAGTCTAATTTTTATCATAGGTACACTTCAACTGTTTGAGATGGAATCTAAAACAAAAATCCAGAAAATCACATTGTATGATTTCTAAGTAATTTATTTGCATTTTATTGCATGACATAAGTATTTGATACATCAGAAAAGCAGAACTTAATATTTGGTACAGAAACATTTTTTTGCAATTACAGAGATCATACGTTTCCTGTAGGTCTTGACCAGGTTTGCACACACTGCAGCAGGGATTTTGGCCCACTCCTCCATACAGACCTTCTCCAGATCCTTCAGGTTTCGGGGCTGTCGCTGGGCAATACGAACTTTCAGCTCCCTCCAAAGATTTTCTATTGGGTTCAGGTCTGGAGACTGGCTAGGCCACTCCAGGACCTTGAGATGCTTCTTACGGAGCCACTCCTTAGTTGCCCTGGCTGTGTGTTTCGGGTCGTTGTCATGCTGGAAGACCCAGCTCTTACTGAGGGAAGGAGGTTGTTGGCCAAGATCTCGCGATACAAGGCCCCATCCATCCTCCCCTCAATACGGTGCAGTCGTCCTGTCCCCTTTGCAGAAAAGCATCCCCAAAGAATGATGTTTCCACCTCCATGCTTCACGGTTGGGATGGTGTTCTTGGGGTTGTACTAATCCTTCTTCTTCCTCCAAACACGGCGAGTGGAGTTTAGACCAAAAAGCTCTATTTTTGTCTCATCAGACCACATGACCTTCTCCCATTCCTCCTCTGGATCATTCAGATGGTCATTGGTAAACTTCAGACGGGCTTGGACATGCGATGGCTTGAGCAGGGGGACCTTGCATGCGCTGCAGGATTTTAATCCATGACGGCGTAGTGTGTTACTAATGGTTTTCTTTTAGACTGTGGTCCCAGCTCTCTTCAGGTCATTGACCAGGTCCTGCCATGTAGTTCTGGGCTGATCCCTCACCTTCCTCATGATCATTGATGCCCCACGAGGTGAGATCTTGCATGGAGCCCCAGACCGAGGGTGATTGACCGTCATCTTGAACTTCTTCCATTTTCTAATAATTGCGCCAACAGTTGTTGCCTTCTCACCAAGCTGCTTGCCTATTGTCCTGTAGCCCATCCCAGGCTTTTGCAGGTCTACAATTTTATCCGTGATGTCCTTACACAGCTCTCTGGTCTTGGCCATTGTGGAGAGGTTGGAGTCTGTTTGATTGAGTGTGTGGGCAGGTGTCTTTTATACAGGTAACAAGTTCAAACAGGTGCAGTTAATACAGGTAATGAGTGGAGAACAGGAGGGCTTCTTAAAGAAAAACTAACAGGTCTGTGAGAGCCGGAATTCTTACTGGTTGGTAGGTGATCAAATACTTATGTCATGCAATAAAATGCAAATTAATTACTTAAAAATCATACAATGTGATTTTCTGGATTTTTGTTTTAGATTCCGTCTCTCACAGTTGAAGTGTACCTATGATAAAAATGACAGACCTCTACATGCTTTGTAAGTAGGAAAACCTGCAAAATCGGCAGTGTATCAAATACTTGTTCGCGTCACTGGACAGCTCCCGGCTGGGTTTCCCTTTGTAATCCTTGATAGTTTGCAAGTCCTGCCTCTCTTTGGAGGGCATAGCGGGATTTCTTATCAGCAGCGTCCAGATTAGTGTCCCGCTCACTGAAAGCGGCAGCTCTAGCCTTTAGCTCTTATTAATGAAGCTGCTGACTGCTGTGGTAAACTCCTCAATGCCATCGGATGAATCCGGAAACGTATTCCAGTCTGTGCTGAGAGAAACAGTCCTGTAGCTTAGCATCCGCTTCATCTGAGACCACTTCCATATTGAGCGCGTCACTGGCACTTCCTGTTTGAGTTTTTGCTTGGAAGCTGGAATCAGGAGGATAGAGTTATGGTAAAATTTGCCAAATGGAGGGTGAGGGAGAGCTTTGTATGCGTCTCTGTGTGTGGAATAAAGGTGATCTAGAGTTGTTTCGCCTCTAAGTGCACAGGTGACATGCTGGTAGAAATTAGGTTTACCAGCATGTAGAAACCTACAAGTTTCTACCAGTTAAATATGTGGGAGGGTACCAGCAAACAGTTTCATAGTCCCTACCTGCCTGCCTGCCAACCCCCACCCAAACGGTTTCATAGTCCCTACCTGCCTGCCTGCCAACCCCCACCCAAACCCCACCCAAACGGTTTCATAGTCCCTATCTGGCTGCCTGCCAACCATAAACTGTTTCCACCAGTGTTGATTGGTAAACTGTGAGTTACTCCTTGTGACCTAGCTACAGTAAAGCATGTTGGAGGGAAGAAACCTACAGAAACATAACACCGGGATATTTACGAGCTTGATCTTTGTGAATTAATTGTTTGGCCTGGAGATAGATGGCATTGAGGGAAGGGGGGAGGAGCTATCATTCTGTATATACCTGTACAGGTATTGGTCTATGCATGTTAGTTGTCTTTGTAACCTGGAAGATGTGGTGAGGTTAAACTAACAAACAGGCCCTTGTCTGTTTCTTTAGTGGATCCAGAGGTGTGCTGGAGTCTGAGGCGAGTGGAGACAGTGGAGGAGGTTGTGGAGAATGCATCCCAAATAGCACCCTATTCCCTATGTAACCCACTACTTCTAACCAGGGCCCACAGGGCACTATATAGGAAATAGGGTGGCATTTGGGACTCGGCCATAGACTCAGTAGCATCTCACGGGGCGGTAGGCGGTATCCTCTGCTACACTGACGCTGGTCAATAGAGTTGTTGTCTTTTCATCACCTCTTGTTGGTGCTGATAATTAGTCAAACATCACATGATCCAGCTCCGAAGGTGTTCCACTGGAAAGATTGATTCCTTTATTGAGATTGTAATAATTTCGTGACGATCAGAAGCGTATCAAAAACAAAAAATGGTCTGGATAAATAATGTGATTGGTCTGCGGTGTGTATCATCATAGAGGAAAATAGCATGACACCAAGGAAACGCCAAACCAAACAAACCGTCGTACAAGGTGACAAGATCAGATGAATGAATGATGAATTATTATTATTATTATTATAATGAATTGATGGTTGATTGCAGTTCAGTGTGGTAGAGATAGAGAATCTATCCTTTTCATATCTAGTACTGAGCCCTGGGGGGACACCAGTACCAAATCCAATACCGTAAACCACTTCAGTTCCCTCTGCTTGATGTGTTTGAGCAGTTGAAAGAAGTGCTGGTCTGAATCCAGATATGTGATGAATCAAGGTTAATGTAGCGTTTTCTCTCTTTTGCAGAACTGGCTGCCAGAGCTGCACTGCACTCTAGTGTATTGGCCATCAAAGCATACAGTGAGGGAAAAACAGTATTTGATCCCCTGCTGATTTTGTACGTTTGCCCACGACAAAGAAATGATCAGTCTATCATTTTAATGGTAGGTTTATTTGAACAATGAGAGACAGAATAACAACAACAAAAATCCAGAAAAATGCATGTCAAAAATGTTATAAATTTATTTGCATTTTAATTAGGGAAATAAGTATTTGACCCCTTCTCAATCAGACAGATTTCTGGCTCCCAGGTGTCTTTTATACAGGTAACGAGCTGAGATTAGGAGCACACTCTTAAAGGGAGTGCTCCTAATCTCAGTTTGTTACCTGTATAAAAGACACCTGTCCACAGAAGCAATCAATCAATCAGATTCCAAACTCTCCACCATGACCAAGACCAAAGAGCTCTCCAAGGATGTCAGGGACAAGATTGTAGACCTACACAAGGCTGGAATGGGCTACAAGACCATCGCCAAGCAGCTTGGTGAGAAGGTGACAACAGTTGGTGCGATTATTCGCAAATGGACGAAACACAAAATAACTGTCAATCTCCCTCGGCCTGGGGCTCCATGCAAGATCTCACCTCGTGGAGTTGCAATGATCATGAGAACGGTGAGGAATCAGCCCAGAACTACACGGGAGGATCTTGTCAATGATCTCAAGGCAGCTGGGACCATAGTCACCAAGAAAACAATTGGTAACACACTACGCCGTGAAGGACTGAAAACCTGCAGCGCCCGCAAGGTCCCCCTGCTCAAGAAAGCACATATACAGGCCCGTCTGAAGTTTGCCAATGAACATCTGAATGATTCAGAGGAGAACTGGGTGAAAGTGTTGTGGTCAGATGAGACCAAAATGGAGCTCTTTGGCATCAACTCAACTCGCCGTGTTTGGAGGAGGAGGAATGCTGCCTATGACCCCAGGAACACCATCCCCACCGTCAAACATGGAGGTGGAAACATTATGCTTTGGGGGTGTTTTTCTGCTAAGGGGACAGGACAACTTCACCGCATCAAAGGGACGATGGACGGGGACATGTACCGTCAAATCTTGGGTGAGAACCTCCTTCCCTCAGCCAGGGCATTGAAAATGGGTCGTGGATGGGTATTCCAGCATGACAATGACCCAAAACACACGGCCAAGGCAACAAAGGAGTGGCTCAAGAAAAAGCACATTAAGGTCCTGGAGTGGCCTAGCCAGTCTCCAGACCTTAATCCCATAGAAAATCTGTGGAGGGAGCTGAAGGTTGAGTTGTCAAACGTCAGCCTCGAAACCTTAATGACTTGGAGAAGATTTGCAAAGAGGAGTGGGACAAATCCCTCCTGAGATGTGTGCAAACCTGGTGGCCAACTACAAGAAACGTCTGACCTCTGATTGCCAACAAGGGTTTTGCCACCAAGTACTAAGTCATGTTTTGCAGAGGGGTCAAATACTTATTTCCCTCATTAAAATGCATATCAAGTTTATAACATTTTTGACATGCGTTTTTCTGGATTTTTTTGTTGTTATTCTGTCTCTCACTGTTCAAATAAACCTACCATTAAAATTATAGACTGATCATTTCTTTGTCAGTGGGCAAATGTACAAAATCAGCAGGGGATCAAATACTTTTTTCCCCTCACTGTATTAGCGCATATCTGTCCATTATTGTACAGTGTAGAGATAATGCACGCATTCACAAACACACACACACAAGCATATCTGTCCATTGTAGAGATAACGGACATAGTCTTTCCATGTCAATGTTCCCTTATCTTGGTGGAAGGAGAAGAGACTCCAATTTGTGCTCTATCACCTTCTGTCCTATTGTTGTTGTCATAGCTAGCAAACAACAGCAGAGACAGGATAATGGCTGTCTGTTCCTCCTTCTTTAATTCAGTTCTTTACCATACCACATACACTCAGTTCTTCAGTTCTTCAGCATACCACATACACTCAGTGTCACGCCCTGGCCTTGAGAGGCCGGTTTGGTCAGGGCGTGAGAATCTATGCTAGAAATTCTATATCTATGTTCTAGGTATTGTATTTCTATGTTTGGCCGGGTTGTGATTCCCAATCAGAGGCAGCTGTCGCTCGTTGTCTCTGATTGGGGATCATACTTAAGTAGCCTGTTTGCCTACCTTAGTTGTGGGATCTTGTTCTGTGTTTAGGCTTGTATGTGTATAGCCTGAGGACTTCACGTTACGTTGTTTCTTGTTTTGTTAATGTGTATTTTAGGTATGTTCGCATACCACGCTGCACCTTGGTCTGACCCGTCTCAACGATCGTGACACTCAGTTCTTTACCATACCACATACACTCAGTTCTTTGGGGCATGGGATTCTACAAGGTGTGGCGTTTTAAACGTTGCTCAATTGGTATCAAGGTATCTAACGTGTGCCAGGAAAACATTCCCCACACCATTCCACCGCCGCCACCAGCCTGTTCCGTTGACACCAGGCAGGATGGGTCCATGGACTCATGCTGTTTACGCCAAATCCTGACCTTGCCATCAGCATAACGCAACAGGAACCAGGATTTGTCAGACCAGGCTATGTTTTTCCACTCCTCAATTGTCCAGTGTTGGTGATGGCGTGCCCACTGGAGACGCTTCTTCTTGGTTTTAGCTGATAGGAGTGAAAACGCAGGTGGTTGTCGGTTGCAATACCCGTGATAAAGACCGACGAGTTGTGTGTTCCGAGATGCCGTTCTCCACTGTTGTACTGCGCCGTTATTTGTCTGTTTGTGGCCCGCCTGTTAGCTTGCACAATTCTTGCCATTCTCCTTCGACATCTCATCAACGAGCTGTTTTCCCCCACAGGACTGCCGATGACTGGATGTTTTTATGTTTGTCGCACCATTCTCTGTCGTGCATTAAAAGCCCAGGAGGCCGGCCGTTTCTGACCTACTGGACCCGCCGTGCCTGGCATCGACGATCATGCCACGCTCAAAGTCGCTTAGGTCACTCGTTTTGCCCATTCTAACGTTCAATCGAACAGTAACTGAATGCCTCGATGCCTGTCTGCCTGCTTTATATAGCAAGCCACGGCCACGTGACTCACTGTCTGTAGGAGCGATCCATTTTCATGAACGGGGTGGTGTACCTAATAAACTGGCCACTGAGTGTACTTTATTGTCCATTAACGTGGAAATTCATTTTGTGACGTCAGCGTAGAAATACACAAACACATTGCAGTACAGTATCGTTACATTGCAGTACATTCTCAGTACGTTATCTGACAGCCTGATGTGTTTCAGCTTTTCCGTTGGGAATTTGTTGTTGACTTTCCAGGGTAGATGGGGTAATGTAAGTGTACGGGGAGCTGTGTGTTGCTGGGTTGGGTGTCGGCCTGCGGGGGGAGAGCAGTAGACAGACTGGTTCTGGGGTTTAAAAGCTGCAGGGTGAGGTGGCTGTTATTTACTAACCTCCCTCCCTCTGTTTCGCTCTGCTTTTCTCCTTCTGTCTCTCCCTCCCTCTGTTTCTCCCTATCTCTCTCTCTATGGCCCCTCCCTAGTTTAGTGGCCGTAGGGAGCTTGCATCATTCCTTCCCAGATTAGAGCTCTGCAGTTCCCACTCACTACTTACTGCCCCAGCCACACAGAGCGTGATAATTATTACATTTACACTCTCTCTCTCTCTCTCTCTCTCTCTGTCTCTGTCTCTGTCTCTCTCGCTCTCTCTCTCAAAATTCAATTGGCATGGAAAGTGTAACCACATACATTGCCGAAACAAATATATAGACACATCAAATCAATGATGACACAGGTATTAGATAATAGGAAAAATAATAATAGTCAGTGAGTAACAATGAACAGAACACTACAGTAAGAAATGAATGAGGACAATACTGAACTAGTGAGAAAGACACAGGTAGCGTTGTTATTGTTCTGGTTGGTCGTTCCACCCCCCCCCCCCCCCCCCCTACTCCATCTCTCTCGCTACCCCCCCTTCTCTCTCTCTCTCTCCCTATGACTCTCTCATTCTCCCGCCCTCTCTCACTACCCCCCCTCTCTCTCTCTCTCTCTACTCCATCTCTCTCTCTCTCTCTATGACTCTCTCATTCTCCCTCCCTCTCTCATTCCCCCCCCCCCCTCCGTCTCATTGTTTTGATGGTGTTGAGACAGGAACAGAGAGACAGTGCTATAACCAGGGTTTCCCAGGAAACCACCCAATGCCGCCTTGTTGCTTTTTCTTTCAAGTAGATTTTCAAACAGTTTTTATACATATTAAACAGTGTAGAAAGATACATCAAGGCATTGCAATGCAAATTATCGCTCCCACATCTTCCTCAAATAATTTTAGTTTTCTTGTCTCTCTCTATCTGTGTGTCTGTGATTTAGCATGTGTGGATATCCCTTAAAACCCACCCAGGTTTAGAGTAGTTGAGTAAGTGGGTAGTGGATAGGGGGTAGTGGGGGGTAGTGAAGTTAGGGGTAG
>LR778253.1:3004349-3036938 GCA_902810595.1 Coregonus sp. 'balchen' | reverse complement strand
TTCATTGTACCCCCAGCATGGTTTCCAAACAACCCAGTATATTTTAAGAAAGTCTCTATTACAGAGAGGCCCGTCCCTAGTTTGAATCGTAGCAATCTATATTTTAGATGGTTCACAACCTTAAAATCATAAGTGTAGAGTTAAGTGAACAAAGTCAATTCTCCACTCATCCCGATCATGAGCCGCACGGCCATATGGTTACACATCCCCTAGAGAGGTAGAGAGAGGGGCTACAAGGTGAGAGGCATACCCCTTTTTTTTTGTGACCAAATCTTTATATATTTTTCCATTTTTCCTGTTGGGGGAGACTACATGCACAATACACAAATTCATATTGTTTAATAGTTAGGTCGCATCACAGAGCCAACACATAACAATACATTGAGTATGTAAAGAGAGAAAAAATACAAAAAGAAGTGAGCCCCACCCAACCTCCCTAAACCCCATCCCTAACCACCCTCCCCAAACCCAACCTCCCTAACCCCAACCTCCCCAACCCACACCCTCCCTAACCCCAACCTCCCCTAACCCCAACCTCCCCTAACCCCACCCCCCCCTAACCCCACCCTCCCCTAACCCCAACCTCCCCTAACCCCACCCTCCCCTAACCCCACCCATCCCTAACCCCACCCATCCCTAACCCTAACCCCAACCTCCCCTAACCCCAACCTCCCCTAACCCCACCCATCCCTAACCCTAACCCCAACCTCCTCTAACCCCCACCCTCCCCTAACCCCACCCTCCCCTAACCCCACCCATCCCTAACCCCACCCATCCCTAACCCCACCCTCCCCTAACCCCACCCATCCCTAACCCCACCCATCCCTAACCCCAACCTCCCCTAACCCCAACCTCCCCTAACCCCAACCATCCAACATGTCTCCCTCTACCCCCAACCTCCCCTAACCCCACCCATCCAACATATCTCCCTCCACCCCCAACCTCCCCTAACCCCATCCATCCAACATGTCTCCCTCCACCCCCAACCTCCCCTAACCCCACCCATCCATAACTTTGCTCCAGAAGCATTGAACTGCAGGTCACTCCCACGTCATATGGAGGAATGTGTCTACCTGATTTAGGGGACACAGTAAACAGCTGGGAGTTGGGGCCAATTTCATGGTAAAACGTTTCCTTGGTGTTAAATACAGTCTGTGAACAAACTTAACATGTATAAATTGATGGTTCGGATTACAGGATGCCAAGGTCATATTTTTTTCCATATTCTGTTCCAGTTAAAGGGTGGTTCATATTCACTAAGATCTGTGGACCATACTTTTATAATGGCTAACTCAGGATATGAGCTTTCCAAAAGTTGTTTATGTACAGTATTATAGAGATCAGTCCTTTCGGGAGCCCAGATAATTTATTTATAAATCCCTAATTGGATGTTTCGGTAGTTGGGTTTCTCAAGGGACTCCAGAGGCAAGCAGAGCTGACCTAAGTTTTAAGTATAGGAAAAAGTGGTTGCCTGGTGTCTTTCAAATCTTGGAATGTTCTCAAACCATTACAGTCCGTGATATCGGCAAGGATACGGATTCCACATTTGGACCATTGGGGGGGATGCAAAAAGCCTCCCTCTAGATCAAAATGCATTATTCTGAAATAATGGAGTATGGGGATGCCATTTTGATTCCCAGTTACATCGTTTTTCAATTTTGAGCCAAATAGAGATTGTGTGAGCAGTACTAGGACCAAAGCCTAGTTTGGCCTCTGGAAAGTATTCAGACCCCTTGACTTTTTCCACGTTACAGCCTTATTCTTTTTCTCAGCAGTCGACACACAATACCCCATAATGTCAAAGTAAAAAAACAGGTTTTTATAAAATGTTGCAAATTTATAAAAAATAAAAACAGAAATACCATATTAACATAAGTATTCAAACCCTTTGCTATGAGACTTGAAATTGAGCTCAGGTGCATCCTGTTTACATTGATCATCCTTGAGATGTTTCTACAACTTGATTGGAGTCCACCTGTGGTAAATTCAATTGATTGGACATGATTTGGAAAGGCACACACCTGTCTATATAAGGTCCCACAGTTGACAGTGCATGTCAGAGCAAAAACCAAGGCATGAGGTCGAAGGAATTGTCCGTAGAGCTCCGAAACAGGATTTTGTTGAGGCACAGATCTGGGGAAGGGTACCAAAAAATTTATGCAGCATTGAAGGTCCCCAAGAACACAGTGGCCTCCATCATTCTTAAATGGAAGAAGTTTGGAACCACCAAGACTCTTCCTAGAGCTGGCCACCCGGCAAAACTGAGCAATCAGGGGAGAAGGGCCTTGGTCAGGGAGGTGACCAAGAACCCGATGGTCACTCTGACAGAGCTCCAGAGTTCCTCTGCGGAGATGGGAGAACCTTCCAGAAGGACAACCATCTGTGCAGCACTCCACCAACCAGGCCTTTATGGTAGAGTGGCCAGACGGAAGCCACTCCTCAGTAAAAGGCACATGACAGCCCACTTGGAGGTTGCCAAAATGCACTTAATGTACTCAGACCATGAGAAACAAGATTCTCTGGTCTGATGAAACCAAGATTGAACACTTTGGCCTGAATGCCAAGTGTCACGTCTGGAGGAAACCTTGCACCATCCCTACGGTGAAGCATGGTGGTGGCAGCATCATGCCGTGGGGATGTTTTTCAGCGGCAGGGACTGGGAGACTAGTCAGGATCGAGGGAAAGATGAACGGCGCAAAGTACAGAGAGATCCTTGATGAAAACCTGCTCCAGAGCACTCAGGACCTCAGACTGGGGCGAAGGTTCACCTTCCAACAGGACAACGACCCTTAGCACACAGCCAAGACAACGTGTTTTTGCTTTGTCATTATGGGGTATTGTGTGTAGATTGATGAGGGGGAAAAAAAAAACAATTTAATCCATTTTAGAATAAGGCTGTTATGTAACAAAATGTGGGAAAAAATCAAGGGGTCTGAATACTTTCCAAATGCACTGCATCAGTGAGACATACCCATTGACTCAGTACCCTGGTTCACATGAGGTACACTGGTAGCTCATTGGGCTGTTCAATGAGGGCCACTTATACAACAGCTACTTGGTTACATCAGCCATTAGCTAGATGAATGGCTGGTGGACTCGAGATGACTGTTCTTGTCCTTGAGCTATCAAAAACTGGAGCATTTCATTCACTATTTCCTGCATCTGCTTGGCATCTAAATATAAATCAACTTCAGAATACTCAAAAATAGTTCCTGCATTTGCATCCAAAATAAGATCTGAAAAAACATATTGAAAATATATATTTTTTAAATCATTCGCAAAGTAGGCTACATACAAACTGAACTGCAATATCCAAATGCAAACAGATCATTTTGATCCTGTAAAAAAAAAATTAAGAAAGGAAAAATTCAGTGCCGATTTCTGTGTAAACGACATTGTTCACATTAGTATATCGAAAATGTGTATTATCTGTAATTTACAGTGTACTCATATTTCTATCTCAATAGCATTCAGCCACACAATAATAATAATAATAATAATAATAATACATTTAAATTTGCATAGCCCTTTTCATTACAGAGTTAACTCAAAGCTAAAGCATGGTCTGCCGGTTACGTACTACAGCGCCCACCTACCCAGCAGCAACAGGTAAACTCCGATGATGGTCTCCCCCTGTTCCGACAGAGGGGGCTCCTTGTAGAGCTGACTCAGGTTATTATTCCTCCACGGAATGGTAGCTATCTTCACAGGATGTCTCAGTGGTGCTAGAAGTTCCATCTTCTAAAAGTTCTAAAAAAGATGTTCTAAATTCTAAGGCGTGAACCCCCCTTGTCAGTTCCCCGAGGAGCTTCTCTTCCCTTCTCTCAAGTCTTACGTTCAATGAGACACTGCCTCACGTGCCAATCGGAAACTCCTGACCCCCCCCCCCCCCCCCCCCCCGTGCTTCCTAGTAAAGCCAGCTTAGAAATAAACACCAAATGCCCTAAAGTTAGACTACAGTGCAACTCTACTGCAGGCCAATTGATGGTGAGTAGCCAAGCCTGGTAATCCAATTTTTGACTTAAGGACAAAACAGATGGGGGGGTTTTGGGGAGAATCCCGACCAATATGGGAAAAACTCAAGTAAGCCACTTCACTAGAGGGAATGTAATTTATTTAATTTATTTTAGCTTAAACCTATTTCTTTAAGCAGCCTACAAAATCTTCCCCAGCCACAATTGATCATTCCAATAAGCCAATAACCCATTCCTTAGCCTACTGTGTAGACCAGAGCCTGTGCATCCCACTGTGGAGATGACCAACAGGTTGGTTTTCTTTAAGCAATTATCAATTGTAATTAATTAGGTATTCTAGGTAAACGTAATATTAGGTGTAGGTTTAGCCTAACACAATGACAAGTGTTTCTTTGAAAATCCTCAATCAACAGGTGCACATGCCTGGCCTGTCTGGCCTGTCCAAGGTGCTGAAGCACACTGCTGAGACAACTTTGTCCGGGATTAAATCCGAACAGCGGTAGATTCACACAAGGTAATTTCCGATTGAGCCATCATATGCAGCGTATACCTTTAAAAGGTGCTTAGCTGAAAAGGGGTGATCAGATTGAATCCTGGCTTTAATCTTACTTTTGCAATGTAACTGTTTCTGTTTGGTATTCCCCTGCTATAACCTTGTGTTTCTCTATAGCTGAATGATTTACATTTACAAAAAAAGCCATGGCCTTTCTTTCACTGTGAATACAATTTTGGATAGAGTAGATGTACACTCACCGGCCAGTTTATTAGGTACACCACCCCGTTCACGAAAATGGTTAGCTCCTACAAAACAGTGAGTCACATGGCCGTGACTCGCTAGATAAAGCAGGCAGACAAGCATCGAGGCATTCAGTTACTGTTCGATTGAACGTTAGAATGGGCAAAACCCAAAACTAGTGACCCAAGAGGCTTTGAGCCTGGTATGATAGTCGGTGCCAGGTGCGCCGGGTCCAGTACCTCTGAAACGGCCGGCCTCCTGGGCTTTTCACACACAACAGTGTCTAGGGTTTACCAAGAATGGTGGGACAAACAAAACATCCAGTCAGCGGCAGTCCTGTGGGGGAAAACAGCTCGTTGATGAGAGGGGTCGAAGGAGAATGGCAAGAATTGTGCAAGCTAACAGGCGGGCCACAGACAGACAAATAACGGCGCAGTACAACAGTGGAGAACGGCATCTCGGAACACACAACTCGTCGATCCTTGTCACAGATGGGGTATTGCAGCAGACAACCACCCTGGGTTCCACTCCTATCAGCTAAACACAAGAAGAAGCGTCTCCAGTGGGCACGCCATCACCAAGACTGGACAATTGAGGAGTGGAAAAACATCACCTGGTCTGACGAATCCCGGTTCCTGTTGCGTCATGCTGATGGCAAGGTCAGGATTTGGCGTAAACAGCATGAGTCCATGGACCCATCCTGCCTGGTGTCAACGGAACAGGCTGGTGGCGGCGGTGGAATGGTGTGGGGAATGTTTTACAGTTACAAGACACATACCATGCAGTGATGCATCATGGGGATTACAGTTACAAGACACATACCATACAGTGATGCATCATGGGGATTACAGTTACAAGACACATACCATACAGTGATGCATCATGGGGATTACAGTTACAAGACATCTTCAGGGAGACAGTGTAATAATTAGATGTGTGTAATGTGGACGAACACTTGATTGGATGATTGGATGATTGGAGTCACAACAGCTTTGCATTCGTCCTAAATGGCACCCTATTCAATATATATAGCACAGCAGGTACCCTAGCGGGTAGAGCATTGGACCCGTAACCGAAAGGTCGCTGGTTCGAATACCTGAGCCGACAAAGTGATGAATCTGTTGATGTGCCCTTGAGCAAGGCACTTAACCTTAATTTGCTCCAGGGTTGCTGTACTACTATGACTGACCCTGTAAAACAACACATTCCACTGCACCTGTCCAGTGGATTTTAACCAGTCTGGATGCCAACCAGTATAGATATGAACCAGTCTGGATGCCAACCAGTCTAGATATTAACCAGTCTAGATATTAACCAGTCTGGATGCCAACCAGTCTAGATATTAACCAGTCTGGATGCCAACCAGTATAGATATTAACCAGTCTGGATGCCAACCAGTCTAGATATTAACCAGTCTAGATATTAACCAGTCTGGATGCCAACCAGTCTGGATGCCAACCAGTCTAGATATTAACCAGTCTGGATGCCAACCAGTCTAGATATTAACCAGTCTGGATGCCAACCAGTCTAGATATTAACCAGTCTGGATGCCAACCAGTCTAGATATTAACCAGTCTGGATGCCAACAAGTCTAGATATTAACCAGTCTGGATGCCAACCAGTCTAGATATTAACCAATCTGGATGCCAACCAGTCTAGATATTAACCAGTCTGGATGCCAACCAGTTTAGATATTAACCAGTCTAGATATTGACCAGTCTGGATGCCAACCAGTCTAGATATTAACCAGTCTGGATGCCAACCAGTCTAGATATGAACCAGTCTGCATGCCAACCAGTCTAGATATTAACCAGTCTGGATGCCAACCAGTCTGGATGCCAACCAGTCTAGATATTAACCAGTCTGGATATTAACCAGTCTAGATATTAACCAGTCTGGATGCCAACCAGTCTAGATATTAACCAGTCTGGATGCCAACCAGTCTAGATATTAACCAGTCTGGATGCCAACCAGTTTAGATATTAACCAGTCTGGATATTAACCAGTCTAGATATTAACCAGTCTGCATGCCAACCAGTTTAGATATTAACCAGTCTGGATGCCAACCAGTCTAGATATTAACCAGTCTGGATGCCAACTAGTCTAGATATTAACCAGTCTGGATGCCAACCAGTTTAGATATTAACCAGTCTGGATATTAACCAGTCTAGATATTAACCAGTCTGCATGCCAACCAGTTTAGATATTAACCAGTCTGGATGCCAACCAGTTTAGATATTAACCAGTCTGGATGCCAACCAGTTTAGATATTAACCAGTCTAGATATTAACCAGTCTGGATGCCAACCAGTCTAGATATTAACCAGTCTGGATGCCAACCAGTCTAGATATCAACCAGTCTAGATATTAACCAGTCTGGATGCCAACCAGTCTAGATATTAACCAGTCTGGATGCCAACCAGTCTAGATATTAACCAGTCTGGATGCCAACCAGTCTAGATATTAACCAGTCTGGATATTAACCAGTCTGGATGCCAACCAGTCTAGATATTAACCAGTATGGATGCCAACCAGTCTAGATATTAACCAGTCTGGATATTAACCAGTCTGGATGCCAACCAGTCTAGATATTAACCAGTCTGGATATTAACCAGTCTGGATGCCAACCAGTCTAGATATTAACCAGTCTGGATGCCAACCAGTCTAGATATTAACCAGTCTGGATATTAACCAGTCTGGATGCCAACCAGTCTAGATATTAACCAGTCTGGATATTAACCAGTCTGGATGCCAACCAGTCTAGATATTAACCAGTCTAGATATTTACCAGTCTGGATGCCAACCAGTCTAGATATTAACCAGTCTGGATTCCAACCAGTCTAGATATTAACCAGTCTGGATGCCAACCAGTCTAGATATTAACCAGTCTGGATGCCAACCAGTCTAGATATTAACCAGTCTGGATGCCAACCAGTCTAGATATTAACCAGTCTGGATGCCAACCAGTCTAGATATTAACCAGTCTGGATGCCAACCAGTCTAGATATTAACCAGTCTGGATGCCAACCAGTCTAGATATTAACCAGTCTGGATGCCAACCAGTCTAGATATTAACCAGTCTGGATGCCAACCAGTCTAGATATTAACCAGTCTGGATGCCAACCAGTCTAGATATTAACCAGTCTGGATGCCAACCAGTCTAGATATTAACCAGTCTGGATGCCAACCAGTCTAGATATTAACCAGTCTGGATGCCAACCAGTCTAGATATTAACCAGTCTGGATGCCAACCAGTCTAGATATTAACCAGTCTGGATGCCAACCAGTCTAGATATTAACCAGTCTGGATGCCAACCAGTCTAGATATTAACCAGTCTGGATGCCAACCAGTCCAACTATCCGGTAGATGTGACAATAAAAACATGATCAACTTGAGGACACCTAAACATTGACATATGGGCCACAGCAACGTATTGGTACTGCCACATACAGTACCGGTCAAAAGTTTCAGAACACCTACTCATTCAAGGGTCTTTCTTTATTGATACTATTTTCTACATTGTAGAATAATAGTGAAGACATCAAGACTATGAAATAACACATATGGAATCATGTAGTAACCAAAAAAGTGTTAAACAAATGAAAATATATTTTATATTTGATAGTCTTCAAATAGCCACCCTTTGCCTCGATGACGGCTTTGCACACTCTTGGCATTCTCTCAACCAGCTTCATGAGATAGTCACCTGGAATGGATTTCAATTAACAGGTGTGCCTTCTTGAAGTTAATTTGAGGAATTTCTTTCCTTCTTAATGCGTTTGAGCCAATCAGTTGGGTTGTGACAAGGAAGAAGATAGCCCTATTTGGTAAAAGACCAAGTCCATAATAGAACATAATAGAACAGCTCAAATAAGCAAAGAGAAACGACAGTCC
The DNA here is from genome assembly GCA_902810595.1 of Coregonus sp. 'balchen'. Taxonomy (NCBI): domain Eukaryota; kingdom Metazoa; phylum Chordata; class Actinopteri; order Salmoniformes; family Salmonidae; genus Coregonus; species Coregonus sp. 'balchen'. The sequence continues at coordinate 3,028,334 of LR778253.1, read as the reverse complement.
ATCATAAGACATGAAGGTCAGACAATATGGAACATTACAACGTTTCTTCAAGTGCAGTCGCAAAAACCATCAAGCGCTATGATGAAACTGGCTCTCATGAGGACCGCCACAGGAATGGAAGACCCAGAGTTACCTCTGCTGCAGTTAAGTTAATTAGAGTTACCAGCCTCAGAAATTACAGCCCAAATAAATGCTTCAGAGTTCAAATATGATAATATAATAATATAATATGCCATTTAGCAGACGCTTTTATCCAAAGCGACTTACAGTCATGCGTGCATAAATTTTTGTGTATGGGTGGTCCCGGGGATCGAACCCACTACCTTGGCGTTACAAGCGCCATGCTCTACCAGCTGAACATCAACTGTTCAGAGACTGTGAAAATCAGGCCTTCATGGTCGAAATGCTGCAAATAAACCACTACTAAAGGACACCAATAAGAAGAAGAGACCTGCTTGGGCCAAGAAACACGAGCAATGGACATTAGACTGGTGGAAATGTGTCCTTTGGTCTGGAGTCCAAATTTGAGATTTTTGGTTCCAACCGCCGTATCTTTGTGAGACGCGGTGTGGGTGAACGGATGATCTCCGCATGTTATTCCCACCGTAAAGCATGGAGGAGGAGGTGTTATGGTGTGGGGGTGCTTTGCTGGTGACACTGTCTGTGATTTATTTAGAATTCAAGGCACACTTAACCAGCATGGCTACCACAGCATTCTGCAGCGATACGCCATCCCATCTGGTTTGGGCTTAGTGGGACTATAATTTGTTTTTCAACAGGACAATGACCCAACACACCTCCAGGCTGTGTAAGGGCTATTTTACCAAGAAGGAGAGTGATGGAGTGCTGCATCAGATGACCTGGCCTCCACAATCCCCTGACCTCAACCAAATTGAGATGGTTTGGGATGAGTCGGACCGCAGAGTGAAGGAAAAGCAGCCAACAAGTGCTCAGCATATGTGGGAACTCCTTGAAGACAAAAAAAAATGCATTCCAGGTGACTACCTCATGAAGCTGGTTGAGTGAATGCCAAGAGTGTGCAAAGCTGTCATCAAGGCAAAGGGTGGCTGTTTGAAGAATCTCAAATATAAAATATATTTTGATATGTTTAACACATTTTTGGTTACTAGATGATTCCATATGTGTTATTTCATAGTTTTGATGTCTTCACTATTATTGAATGAGTAGGTGTGTCCAAACTTTTGACTGGTAGTGTATATGTGTGTTAGCAAAGATATACTGATAATGAATGAATGCTGTGGTGTTAGCTTCAACAGGATGAGGTGGTACGGGTGAACATTCCTGCTGAGACCATGTTGGTATTTGAGTTGGCACATTATTATATTTGCAGACAACTACATCTGCATTGCTTGCTGTTTGGATTTTAGGCTGGGTTTCTGTATGGCACTTTGTGACATCTGCTGATGTAAAAAGGGCTTTATAAATCAATGTTGATTGATTGGTTGATTGATTGAACTTCGTTGGCTTCAGGAATGTTCTGTTTAATACCATTATTCATGGGGACTACAGATGAAATGTAGCAGGCCGGCCAAATCTGACACGAAAAGTTGATAAATGTACAATGTGCCTGTCAAATAAAATACACACAAATTTGTTGGCTTCAAGCAATGTTTCATTTGATACCTTTTCATTGGAATTCAACATTGAACTCCTGTCTTTGTTCCAAAGGCTTCAGGAAAGCGTCATGTTTGACAGTGTAAAGACTTTCTACAAACAGACGCAGTGCACGACACCCTTCATTAGTTTTGTCGATTTATAACATAAAAAAACATTCAAGTGTTAAAAAGTAGACCACATATCAAAGACTGTTGGGGAAATAGACATTTTGAATTTCTCCTTGGGTGTTTGGAATCAAACTATGATTGAAGCATTTTTGATTTAACCACTCTTTTTTGACCTATTCTCTGCTTCTTGTCTCCTTCTTGCCTCCTTCTTGTCTACTTCTTGCCTCCTTGTCTCCTTCTTGTCTCCTTCTTGCCTCCTCCTTGTCTCCTTCTTGTCTCCTTATTGTCTCCTTCTTGTCTCCTCCTTGTCTCCTTCTTGTCTCCTTCTTGCCTTCTTCTTGTCTCCTTCTTGTCTCCTTCTTGTCTCCTTCTTGCCTCCTTCTTGTCTCCTTCTTGTCTCCTTCTTGTCTCCTTCTTGCCCTCTTCTTGGCTCCTTGTTGCCTCCTTCTTGGCCCCTTGTCTCCTTCTTGTCTCCTTCTTGCCTCCTTCTTGTCTCCTTCTTCTCCTTCTTGTCTACTTATTGTCTCCTTCTTGTCTCCTTCTTGTCTCCTTCTTGCCTTCTTCTTGGCTCCTTGTTGCCTCCTTCTTGTCTCCTTGTCTCCTTCTACTCCTTCTTGTCTCCTCCTTGCCTCCTTCTTGTCTCCTTCTTGTCTCTTTCTTGTCTCTTTCTTGTCTCCTTCTTGCCTTCTTCTTGCCTCCTTCTTGCCTCCTTCTTGTCTCCTCCTTGCCTCCTTCTTGTCTCCTTATTGTCTCTTTCTTGTCTCCTTCTTGTCTCCTTGTCTCCTTCTTGCCTTCTTCTTGCCTCCTTCTTGCCTCCTTTTTGGCCCCTTGTCTCCTTCTTGTCTCCTTCTTTCCTCCTTCTTGTCTCCTTTTTGTCTCCTTCTCTCCATGCAGGACACCCACTTACAGTCCCACACCTCTTCTCCACCTCTTCCATCACTTCCTCTCCCTCCCTCCATCCATCGACAATAAGAGGCTGTGTGGTAACCCGAGCCCCCCCGGCCTGCAACCCCACCCCACCCCCCGCTATGCCCTGGGATCACAGTATACACCTTGTTTCCCCTGTTCCCTGCTCCAGCCGCGTGTGTGTGTGTGTGTGTGTGTGTGTGTGTGTGTGTGTGTGTGTGTGTGTGTGTGTGTGTGTGTGTGTGTGTGTGTGTGTGTGTGTGTGTGTGTGTGTGTGTGTGTGTGTGTGTGTGTGTTACAGAGCGACTAGCTCCCCTTGGTCCCAGGATGTGAAGGGAAGGGAAGGTCTCTCTCTGCCAGCTGCCTCTTCCAGAATCCACGTCAAACCATTCCTCTAAACCCTTAAACCCTGTAGAGAGACTGCCTCTCTCTCTCTCTCACACACACACACACACACACACACACCCTCTCTCTTTCTGGAGAGAGAGCTGTAGCAGTGAGAGGTGACCCTCTGACCCTAACTGTCACCCATCCAGAAGTAGCTAACACTGCTCCCAGTCATCCCAGCGCCCTGCCTTAACCCACTACCCTCAGCGCCAGAGCCACAGACGCCACAGACGCCACACGACAAGCCCTGCCTTAACCCACTACCCTCAGCGCCAGAGCCACAGACGCCACACGACAACCTTCCAGGACTGCAGCAGGGGTTCCTGTGTGTCTGTGTGTGTGTCTGTGTGTCTGTGTGTGTGTGTGTGTGTGTGTGTGCGTGCGTGTTTGTGTGCATGTGTGTTCGTGTGTGTCTGTGTTTGTGTGTCTGTGTGTGTGTGTGTGTGTGTCTGTGTATGTGTGTGTGTCTGTGTGTGTGTGTGTGTGTGTACAACTTATCCAGAACGCTGCAGCCCGTCTGGTGTTCAACCTTCCCAAGTTCTCTCATGTCACCCCGCTCCTCCGCACACTCCACTGGCTTCCAGTTGAGGCTTGCATCTACTACAAAATCATGGTGCTTGCCTACGGAGCTGTGAGGGGAACGGCACCTCCTTACCTTCAGGCTCTGATCAGACCCTACACCCAAACGAGGGCACTACGTTCATCCACCTCTGGCCTGCTAGCTCCCCTACCTCTACGGAAGCACAGTTTCCGCTCAGCCCAGTCAAAGCTATTCGCTAGATGTTAACCAGTCTACATGCTAACCAGTCTAGATGTTAACCAGTCTGGATGTTAACCACTCTAGATGTTAACCAGTCTAGATGCTAACCAGTCTAGATGTTAACCAGTCTATATGCTAACCAGTATAGATGTCAACCAGTCTATATGCTAACCAGTATAGATGTTAACCAGTCTGGATGCTAACCAGTCTAGATGCTAACCAGTCTTGATGCTAATCCATCTAGATGTTAACCAGTCTAGATGCTAACCAGTCTAGATGCTAACCAGTCTATATGTAAACCAGTCTAGATGCTAACCAGTCTAGATGCTAACCAGTCTTGATGCTAACCGGTCTAGATGCTAACCAGTCTGTACGTTAACCAGTCTAGATGCTAAACAGTCTAGATGCTAACCAGTCTGGATGCTAACCGGTCTAGATGCTAACCAGTCTATATGTTAAGCAGTCTAGATGCTAACCAGTCTAGATGCTAACCAGTCTAGATGCTTTCCAGTCTGGATGCTAACCGGTCTAGATGCTAACCAGTATATACGTTAACCAGTCTAGATGCTAAACAGTCTAGATGCTAACCAGTCTGGATGTTAACCGGTCTAGATGCTAAGCTACTATTGAGAGAAAATGGCTAATACCGGTAATATCTTTGTCAGCTAATAATCTGTATGTTTACATGTCACAAAAGTCTGTTTAATTTAGTTTATTAGGATCCCCATTAGCTACTGCACATGCAGCAGGTACTCTTCCTGGGGTCCACATGATATAAAGTACAAATACAAGTTAAATAACAACAAAACATATTACATTCAATAAAATAAAATAAGAGTTATATATTGGAAAGCCACTCATACACCTATCAAACCAATATATTTTTCCACCCACTTTAGCATCCCGCCAACTTTTTGCAGACTTTTCTTGATATATGAAAGGTATTGTTGGCAATACCTATACTTGTATTTCCGCCAACCGACCTAGTCATGATTGTATCAAAGTTCTGCCTAGCTATGCTTTAGTATGAACCGTAGCCGTAATGCCGAGGCGGCGTTGGTGCCAACTACGCTCTTAGGCATGTCAGCTCTCCCATCTCTTCACCTGAGGCAGCAAAGCATCCCCAAACACTGCATTCCACAGTAAGAACATCATACCAAAGGTCAAGCATGGTGGTGGTGGTGTGATGGTTTGGGGATGCTTTGCTGCCTCAGGACCTGGACGACTTGCCTTAATAGAAGGAACCATGAATTATGCTCTGTGTCAGAGAATTCTACAGGAGAATGTCAGACCATCCGTCTGTGAGCTGAAGCTGAAGCGCAGCTGGGTCATGCAGCAAGACAATGATCCAAAACACACAATCAAGTCTATATGAAAATTGCTAAAAAGCAACAAATTGGAAGTTTTGGAATGGCCTAGTCAAAGTCCAGACCTAATCCCAATTGAGATGTTGTGGCAGGACTTGAAACGAGCAGTTAATGCTTGAAAACCCACACGTCACTGAGTTAAAGCAGTTCTGCATGGAAGAGTGGGCCAAAATTCCTCCACAGCGACGTGAGAGACTGATCAACAACTACAGGAAGCATTTGATTGGAGTCATTGCAGCTAAAGGTGGCACAACCAGTTATTGAGTTTAAGGGGGCAATTCCTTTTTCACACAGGGGAATTGGGTGTTGCATAACTTTGTTTATGAAATAAATGAAATAAATATGTAATTGTTGTGTTATTTGTTCACTTATGTTCCCTTTATCTAATATTAGGTTTTGGTTGAAGATCTGATAACATTCAGTATCACAAATATGCAAAAGTAGAGAAAATTAGAAAGGGGGCTTTTATTTTTTATACTTTTTCATTGCACTGTATTTTCAGGTCTCTCCAGAGATGTTCGATCGGGTTCAAGTCCGGGCTCTGGCTGGGCCACTCAAGGACATTCAGAGACTTGTCCCGAAGCCACTCCTGCGTTGTCTTAGCTGTGTACTTAAGGTCACTGTCCTGTTGGAAGGTGAACCTTCGCCCCAGTCTGATGTCCTAAGCGCTCTGTAGCAGGTTTTCATCAGGTATCTCTCAGTACTTTGCTCTGTTCATCTTTCCCTCGATCCTGACTAGTCTCCCAGTCCCTGCCGCTGAAAAACATCCCCAAAGCCTGATGCTGCCACCCCCATGCTTCACCGTAGGGATGGTGCCAGGTTTCCTCCAGACGTAACGCTTGGCATTCAGGCCAAGGAGTTCAATCTTGGTTTTATCAGACCAAAGAATCTTGTTTCTAATGGTCTGAGGGTCCTTTAGGTGCCTTTTGGCAAACTCCATTCGGGCTGTCATGTGCCTTTTACTGAGGAGTGGCTTCCATCTGGCCACTCTACCATAAAGGCCTGATTGGTGGAGACACAATCCTGTTTCGGAGCTCTACGGACAATTCCTTCGACCTCATGGCTTGGTTTTTGCTCTGACGTGTACTGTCAACTGTGGGACCTTATATAGACAGGTGTGTGCCTTTCCAAATCATGTCCAATCAATTGAATTTACCACAGGTGGACTCCAATGAAGTCTCAAGGATGATCAATGGAAACAGGAAGCACCTGAGCTCAATTTCGAGTCTCATAGCAAAGGGTCTGAATACTTATGCAAATAAGGTATTTCTTTTTTTTTGTTTTTAATACATTTGCAAAAAATCTAAAAACCTCTTTTCACTTTGTCATTATGGGGTATTGTGTGTAGATTGATGAGAATTTTTTTATAATTTAATCAATTTTAGAATAAGGCTGTAACATGACAAAATGTGGAAAACGTCAAGGGGGTCTGAATACTTTCTGAATGCACTGTATGTCTGTTTGAAGTGTGTGCAAATATATTATACAAGTGGTTCGGTATTTTCAACACACAAATGTTTCTTAAAAAAGACTAGAAGAGAAGTAGTCCATTTCTTCTCAACCATGAAAGACTATCATGCATGCTGTTGATGTTAGTTCTGTGTGTGCAGTTAAGGGCAAAGTGTGCTGCTCTGTTTTGAGCCAGCTGCAGCTTTGCTAGGTCTTTCTTGGCTGCACCTGACCATATTACCAGAACATCTTTAATAACAGACATACCCCTCCACATCTTCACAACAACTTTGTCAATATGACTTAACCATGATAACTGACCAATAATTAATTACCCATTCTGACGCTGACTGTAACTCCTTGCTAAGAGTCTCAGTGAGCTCTCTCTGTAGGTGCAATCATCAGTCGTCCAGGTCCTGAGGCAGCAGAGCATCCCCAAACCGTCACACGATGGTGCCTCAAGGACCTGGACGACTTGCCTTAATAGAAGGAGCCATGCATTCTGCTCTGTATCAGAGAATTCTACAGGAGAATGTCAGACCATCCGTCTGTGAGCTGAAGCTGAAGCGCAGCTGGTTGGTATGAGGTTCTTACTGTGGAATGCAGTGTTTGGTTTTTTCGCCAGACATAATGGGACCAACGTCATCCAAAAAGTTATACTTTTGACTCATCTGTCCATAGAACATTCTTCCAAGAGTCTTGATGATCATCCAGGTGCTTCCAAGTTCTCTTTGGTTAAATTGAGACAACTTGTATTTATATCTTAGCGCTACAGCATACAGTGACATTCTAGACGATTCTGTGCTTCCAACTTTGTGGCAACAGTTTGGGGAAGGCCCTTTCCTGTTTCAGCATGACAATGCCCCCTGTGCACAAAGTGAGGTCCATACAGAAATGGTTTGTCGAGATGGGTGTGGAAGAACTTGACTGGCCTACACAGAGCCCTGACCTCAACCCCATCTCATACCTTTGGGATGAATTGGAACGCCGACTGTGAGCCAGGCCTAATCGCCCAACATCAGTGCCCGAACCTCACTAATGCTCTTGTGGCTTAATGGAAGCAAGTCCCCCGCAGCAATGTTCCAACATCTAGTGGAAATCCTTCCCAGAAGAGTGGAGGCTGTTATAGCAGCAAAGGGGGGGGGACCAACTCCATATTAACGCCCATGATATTTGAATGAGTTGTTCGACAAGCAATTGTCCACATACTTTTGGTCATGTAGTATATTTCCTTTTTTTGCTTCCTCTTGGGCCCCCATGGGCCTGAGTCCAGGGGCATTAATCCAGCCATGTACATTCATGTATATAGGAAGCCTGTTGGCAGACATCAGTTAAGCATGTACTAGAAACAATCTCGAATTCTTGCAAACTCTCAGGCTATAAGATGAATTGGGTCAAATTGGACGGAATACCTTTAAACATACCACTGTCACAAAGACAGTAAATAAAACAAAATACTATTGTATGTCAAATCAAATCAAATTTTATTGGTTCATACATTCATATTTAGCAGATGTTATTGCGGGTGTTGCGAAATGCTTGTGTTCCTAGCTCCAACAGTGCAGTAGTATCTAACAATTCACAACAATACACACAAATCTAAAAGTAAAATAATGGAATTAAGAAATATATAAATATTAGGATGAGCAATGTCAGAGTGGCATTGACTAGAATACAATAGAATATAGTATTTAGATATGAAATGAGTAAAGCAGTATGTAAACATTATTAAAGTGACTAGTGTTCCATTATTAAAGTGACCAGTGATTCCATGTCTATGTATATGGGGCAGCAGCCTCTAAGGTGCATGGTTGAGTAACCGGGTGGTAGCCGGCTAGTGATGGATATTTAACAGTCTGATGGCCTTGAGATAGAAGCTGTTTTTCAGTCTCTCGGTCCCAGCTTTGACGCACCTGTACTGACCTCGCCTTCTGGATGGTAGCGGGGTGAACAGGCAGTGGCTCGGGTGGTTGATGTCCTTGATGATATTTTTGGCCTTCCTGTGACGTTGGGTGCTGTAGGTGTCCTGGAGGGCAGATAGTGTGCCCCCGGTGATGCCCCAAGTATTGTCTCCCTCCCATTCAAGTTGTCTCCAGAAGGAGTTAAAAACCTTGGAGTAATGTTAAAACCCAAATAGATTAAATCACTCCCTCTAACATGGCCATTCTAATTAAAAAGATAACAGATGACCTTGAGCGATGGAAAGACCTCCCTCTCTTGCTGTGGGGTAAAATATAACACACCTCAGTGCAATCCCTCTCCTCTTCTGGAGAACGGTTGAAGAAGTTCAATACTTTGTTCAGGAAGTTCCCCCGGAGAGAGAAACCCCCTCGAGTCAGCCTGGTCTGTTTCTGGGGGTGGGGCCTGGTCTGTGTCTGGGGGAGGGGCCTGGTCTGAGTCTGGGGGCGGGGCCTGGTCTGTGTCTGGGGGTGGGGCCTGGTCTGTGTCTGGGGGTGGGGCCTGGCTGAGTCTGGGGGCGGGGCCTGCCTGAGTCTGGGGGCGGGGCCTGGTCTGTGTCTGGGGGTGGGGCCTGGTCTGTGTCTGGGGGGCGGGGCCTGGTCTGTGTCTGGGGGCGGGGCCTGGTCTGTGTCTGGGGGTGGGGCCTGGTCTGTGTATGGGGGGCGGGCCTGGTCTGTGTCTGGGGGCGGGGCCTGGTCTGTGTCCGGGGGTGGGGCCTGGTCTGTGTCTGGGGGCGGGGCCTGGTCTGTGTCTGGGGGTGGGGCCTGGTCTGTGTCTGGGGGCGGGGCCTGGTCTGTGTCCGGGGTGGGGCCTGGTCTGTGTCCGGGGTGGGGCCTGGTCTGTGTCCGGGGGTGGGGCCTGGTCTATGTCTGGGGGCGGGGCCTGGTCTGTGTCTGGGGGCGGGGCCTGGTCTGTGTCCGGGGGCGGGGCCTGGTCTGTGTCCGGGGGCGGGGCCTGGTCTGTGTATTTATGTACATGTATGTGTGAGTACTCCTGTAGATGCTTGAACATTTGTCTTAAGAAATGCCCTCCATCACCCCTTCATACCCCTTGCCATATTCTAGGATGATATCATTATATGATGATCTATGAGAATGGATCAACTGCTTTGTTTTAGAAAATGAATTTGTTGACTATAGAGCTGGGTGAAAAAATCCAAGAAAAATTTATTTATGGAAAAAAAGAAAGCCTGTTGGCAAGTTCATGCTTTTTGTCAGCTGTCTGACATGCCATTACAGTGTAAGCTAACAGGTAAGCTAACAGGCCAGAAAGTAAATTCACCTTGATCGCTGATCACTCACTGAGCAAACTAGGCCAGGATTTCAGCAGGTCGCTATTGACAATCAATAAGTATCTGTAAGAGTAAACACTACACACCCTGGTCATGACAGTCAGTCATCGGTACTATAATCCTCCTGGTCATGACAGTCAGTCATCGGTACTATAATCCTCCTGGTGATGACAGTCAGTCATCGGTACTATAATCCTCCTGGTCATGACAGTCAGTCATCGGTACTATAATCCTCCTGGTCATGACAGTCAGTCATCGGTACTATAATCCTCCTGGTCATGACAGTCAGTCATCGGTACTATAATCCTCCTGGTCATGACAGTCAGTCATCGGTACTATAATCCTCCTGGTCATGACAGTCAGTCATCGGTACTATAATCCTCCTGGTCATGACAGTCAGTCATCGGTACTATAATCCTCCTGGTCATGACAGTCAGTCATCGGTACTATAATCCTCCTGGTCATGACAGTCAGCCATCGGTACTATAATCCTCCTGGTCATGACAGTCAGTCATCGGTACTATAATCCTCCTGGTCATGACAGTCAGTCATCGGTACTATAATCCTCCTGGTCATGACAGTCAGTCATCGGTACTATAATCCTCCTGGTCATGACAGTCAGTCATCGGTACTATAATCCTCCTGGTCATGACAGTCAGTCATCGGTACTATAATCCTCCTGGTCATGACAGTCAGTCATCGGTACTATAATCCTCCTGGTCATGACAGTCAGTCATCGGTACTATAATCCTCCTGGTCATGACAGTCAGTCATCGGTACTATAATCCTCCTGGTCATGACAGTCAGTCATCGGTACTATAATCCTCCTGGTCATGACAGTCAGTCATCGGTACTATAATCCTCCTGGTCATGACAGTCAGTCATCGGTACTATAATGGACGTCAAACATTCAGGCAGCTCTAGTCTAGAGCACCCAGTTAAATTGTGTTTTAGAGCATTCTTAAACTCTCTAAATGATTAAATTAGTGAGAAATAGATGTCATTGTTGCAATAGTTTGTGAGTGGGCAACATACTGTATACCAGGGTTCCCCAACTGGCGGCCCGCACGCCGAATTTGACCCCCGGGTGGTTTTATTTGTCTCCTCACGTTTTCCCCAAATGTATTTGTTGGACATAAAAGACTATAAAAACTCCAGTTATTTTAATTTAAGAAATCTGTTCCCAAGTATTCCCACGCATAATAGAGAGACACTTGATCGTATACAAATGTAAGCAAGGTTTGAAATATCTGTTTGTGATTCTTGCGGTCAAATTGCAGTCTACAAATGATTTGTAATTATGTTCCGGACCCCCGGACTATCTGCTCATGGAAAAATCATCCCGCGGCTGAATCTAGTTGATGATCCCTGCGCTATACTATCATCCAAAATGGACATGTTGAGTTATTTAGCACATAAAATGTCCCTAATGGGGACAGTTTGTGTTACTACCTCACATCATACAATTGAGTGAAATTGCACATCAGTGAGTACTGGGCTGTACGCACTACCCTCTGTTGCACCTTACGGTCAGATGCCGAGCAGTTGCTATACCAGGCGGTGATGCATCCGGTCTGGATGCTCTCGATGGTGCAGCTGTAGAACTTTTTGAGGATCTGGGGACTCATGCCAAATCTTTTCAGTCTCCTGAGGGGGAAAAGGGGTTGTCATGCCCTCTTCACGACTGTCTTGGTGTGTTTGGACCATGATAGTTTGTTGGTGATGTGGACACCAAGGAACGTGAAACTCTCGACCCGCTCCACTACTGCCCCGTCGATGTGAATGGGGACGTGTTTGGCCTTCCTTTTCCTGTAGTCCACGATCAGCTCCTTGATGGAGAGGTTGTTGTCCTGGCACCATGGGTAAACATAAAAAAGCAGACTTTGAATATCCCTTTGAACATGGGGAAGTTATTCATTACACTTTGGATGGTGTATCAATACACCCAGTCACCACAAAGATACAGGCGTCCTTCCTAACTCAGTTGCTGGAGAGGAAGGAAACCGCTCAGGGATTTCACCATGAGGCCTATGGTGACTTTAAAACAGTTACAGAGTTCAATGGCTGTGATAGGAGAAACTGAGGATGGATCAACAACATTGTAGTTACTCCACAATACTAACCTAAATGACAGAGTGAAAGAAGGAAGCCTGTACAGAATACAAATATTCCAAAACATGCATCCTGTTTGCAACAAGGCACTAAAGTAATACTGCAAAGAATGTGGCAAAGCAATTAACTTTTTTTCCTGAAAACAAAGTGTTATGTTTGGGGCAAATCCAATACAACACATTACTGAGTACCACTCCTCAGCGTAGTGGTGTTTGTACCATGTTGTAATCGTTAAGGACTGGGGAGCTTTTCAGGATAAGAAATAAACAGAATGGAGCTAAGCACAGGCAAATCCTAGAGGAAAACCTGGTTCAGTCTGCTTTCCACCAGACACTGGGAGATTAATTCACCTTTCAGCAGGACAATAACCTAAAACACAAGGCCAAATCTACACTGGAGTTGCTTACCAAGAAGACGGTGGATGTTCCTGAGTGGCCAAGTTACAGTCTTTACTTAAACCTACTTGAAAATCTATGGCAAGACCTGAAAATGGTTGCCTAGCGATGATCAACAACCAGTTTGACAGAGCTTGAAGAATTTTGAATATAATAATGTGCAAATGTTGCACAATCCAGGTGTGGAAAGCTCTTAGAGACTTACCCAGAAAGACTCGCAGCTGTAATCGCTGCCAAGGATGCATCTGCAAAGTATTGACTCAGGGGTGTAAATACTTTTGTAAATGAGATATTTCTGTATTTCATATTCAATAAATGTGCTAATATTTCTAAAAACATGTTTCACACTTTGTCATTATGGGGTATAGTGTGTAGATGGGTGAGAATTTGTATTTATTTTATCCATTTTGAATTCAGGCTGTAGCACAACAAAATGTTGAATAAGTCAAGGGGTCTTAATACTTTCTAAAGGCACTGCAAAGTTCGTTGTGGTTTGTCTTTTAGAAGAGTGCAACGGCCACATGTAGCATCAGCGAATTGTCCAAGTTCCATTGATTTCCATTCAATATCGATGTGAGGGATTCATCTGCTGTGCTACTGATTGCAGTATTACAAGCAGGTCCTACTAATCACCCCAAACAGGTACCCAAAAGAACCTAAAAGTACCCAAAAGTACCCAAAATGATCAGTTCAGGTTCACGTTTAGGACACGTCAATATTGGCTCGGTCTATTGAGCTGGTTCTCCTCTACACGATGGAGGAAGACATTTCATAAAACATCAGACTCAGAGATAATCCGGATCCCTCAAGTGTCATCAGTGATGTTTCTTGTCAACCGTGACATGGGACACAATCCTGGTCGCCTGCCATGAACGGGGCGGTCTATTGGCTCAAGCAATAGCTCCATTAACGCAGAAGGAGCTAGGCTGTTGTCTCGTGAAAACGGATTAATTGTATATATTTCCTACGCAGAGCAATAGCCTCAAATATCAAAAAATGATTGTGTATGAACAAGAACTTTGTTTTAAATGTGATTTTTCAGGTGTTATGTCCGACTGAGAGCGAAGTGATTATTTTCCACAACACAAAGCAGAATGTCTGGCCTGTAATTCTCCTGGACTAAATTTCCCAAGAAAAGGACAAAATTACAAATCCCAAATGATTACCTTTGAAAACTACCACAGTTTATTTCTTACGATATTTAGAATGCAGCGCATGGTTGATGCTCTGTATTTAGAATGGGATCCAGCCCATGGTTGATGCTCTGTATTCAGAATGGGATCGAGCCCATGGTTGATGCTCTGTATTCAGAATGGGATCCAGCCCATGGTTGATGCTCTCTATTCAGAATGGGATCCAGCCCATGGTTGATGCTCTGTATTCAGAATGGGATCCAGCCCATGGTTGATGCTCTGTATTCAGAATGGGATCCAGCCCATGGTTGATGCTCTGTATTCAGAATGGGATCCAGCCCATGGTTGATGTGTTGTATTTAGAATGGGATCCAGCCCATGGTTGATGCTCTGTATTCAGAATGGGATCCAGCCCATGGTTGATGCTCTGTATTCAGAATGGGATCCAGCCCATGGTTGATGCTCTGTATTCAGAATGGGATCCAGCCCATGGTTGATGCTCTGTATTCAGAATGGGATCCAGCCCATGGTTGATGCTCTGTATTCAGAATGGGATCCAGCCCATGGTTGATGCTCTGTATTCAGAATGGGATCCAGCCCATGGTTTATGTGTTGTATTTAGAATGGGATCCAGCCCATGGTTTATGTGTTGTATTTAGAATGGGATCCAGCCCATGGTTTATGTGTTGTATTTAGAATGGGATCCAGCCCATGGTTGATGCTCTGTATTCAGAATGGGATCCAGCCCATGGTTGATGCTCTGTATTCAGAATGGGATCCAGCCCATGGTTGATGCTCTGTATTCAGAATGGGATCCAGCCCATGGTTGATGCTCTGTATTCAGAATGGGATCCAGCCCATGGTTGATGCTCTGTATTCAGAATGGGATCCAGCCCATGGTTGATGCTCTCTATTCAGAATGGGATCCAGCCCATGGTTGATGCTCTGTATTCAGAATGGGATCCAGCCCATGGTTGATGCTCTGTATTCAGAATGGGATCCAGCCCATGGTTGATGCTCTGTATTCAGAATGGGATCCAGCCCATGGTTGATGTGTTGTATTTAGAATGGGATCCAGCCCATGGTTGATGCTCTGTATTCAGAATGGGATCCAGCCCATGGTTGATGCTCTGTATTTAGAATGGGATCCAGCCCATGGTTGATGCTCTGTATTCAGAATGGGATCCAGCCCATGGTTGATGCTCTGTATTCAGAATGGGATCCAGCCCATGGTTTATGTGTTGTATTTAGAATGGGATCCAGCCCATGGTTTATGTGTTGTATTTAGAATGGGATCCAGCCCATGGTTTATGTGTTGTATTTAGAATGGGATCCAGCCCATGGTTGATGCTCTGTATTCAGAATGGGATCCAGCCCATGGTTGATGCTCTGTATTCAGAATGGGATCCAGCCCATGGTTGATGCTCTGTATTCAGAATGGGATCCAGCCCATGGTTGATGCTCTGTATTCAGAATGGGATCCAGCCCATGGTTGATGCTCTGTCGGTCTCTGTGCTGTATGTAGACGCGGCCCTGGGTTGGAGAGAAATCTGGGATTCGATTTAGGGTGACTGATGTTTTTCTAAACTTTGACCATTTTCATGTGTTATCGATCAGTGTTCCAACATCACCCTCATATAGATAACAGACTATCAGTGTTCCAACAACACCCTCATAGAGATAACAGACTATCAGTGTTCCAACAACACCCTCATAGAGATAACAGACTATCAGTGTTCCAACAACACCCTCATATAGATAACAGACTATCAGTGTTCCAACATCACCCTCATAGAGATAACAGACTATCAGTGTTCCAACAACACCCTCATAGAGATAACAGACTATCAGTGTTCCAACAACACCCTCATATAGATAACAGACTATCAGTGTTCCAACATCACCCTCATATAGATAACAGACTATCAGTGTTCCAACATCACCCTCATATAGATAACAGACTATCAGTGTTCCAACAACACCCTCATAGAGATAACAGACTATCAGTGTTCAAACATCACCCTCATATAGATAACAGATGTCCAGAGAACCGATTCCACATGTCTGGGGGTTTTCATCACCCTCCCTCCCTTACTCATATAGACAGAGGAATACTTGGCTCGAGGTTTTGGGCCATCCACCTGGTTGACCCCTGAAGACATGGGCCATCCACCTGGTTGACCCCTGAAGACATGGTCTCTACCTAACAAACAACCAATGAATCATACCCCTATGACCGTTGCCCTGATAGAAACATGGTTAAAGCACGCTATCAAAGGCCTCCACACCTTTTACAACAGCATGGGGGGAAAGCAGGCATGCAGAGGGATGATACCTCTAGAATGTTCTAACCTGTCCACCACATCATTCCAATATGATGCCAGAATTATAAAGAAAAGATCCACAGTACATTACGAGACTGATTGTCAACACCGTCCAAATACGCCTACAAGAAGCCTAGGATACTATAAATGAGACTGCTTGTCAACACCGTCCAAATACGCCTACAAGAAGTCTACGATACTATAAATGAGACTGGTTGTCAACACCATCCCAATACACCTCCAAGAAGTCTAGGATACTATACATGAGACTGATTGTCAACACCGTCCAAATACGCCTACAAGAAGTCTACGATACTATAAATGAGACTGATTGTCAACACCGTCCAAATACGCCTGCAAGAAGCCTACGATACTATACATGAGACTGGTTGTCAACACCATCCCAAATACGCCTGCTTTTACCCCTGGGTATACAGGGCTGTGTGAGATAAAGTAAAGTCCCTAGGGGATAGGGGTTGATTTGGGATTCAGAGTATCATGATCAAATTAGTCCTTCATTTACAGGAAACAGGAAACAGGACATGCCTAACAGGTGGACATCCTGTTTTCTCCACTCCAGAGATTCACAGCAATCCCATCTCTGAGGTTTGAGGTCTGAGGGCTGAAGTCCCAAACGCCACCCTTTATTCCTTATGCAGTGCACTACTTTTGACCAGGGCCCATAAGGGGATAGGGTGCCAATTTTTCGACGCATGCTGAGAAAGTCAGCAGTCCCCAGCTCTTCTATTGACTTAACCTTTATAGGAACAAAGACCAGTCTGTTTCTCACCTCTCCTCCCGCTGTCTGAGACTCCTAACCGTATTGATATCATCTGTAGAATAGGCCTCCCCATTCAAGTCAACGATGGCGTAAATTTTACCAGTCAAATTGCCAAACGGCATCCCTTCACTAATTGTGACGTGAAACAGTTACTCCATTCCACTACTTAGTTAAACTCCATAGGAAAGCAACACATGAATGGTCTACAGTCAGTCGTTCAGAAACTCCAGTCAACACACACTCTTGTGTCAACACCAAGGAGCATTAAGGGTAGGGTTGGTGTGTGGCTCTGAACCAAACAAAACTGAACTCTTGTACAAATATTTATGTCCCGGTGGAAGCACACAGTCTTCTATAACTGACCATGTGGGGGGACACAATTCAGTCCCATTCAATATCCTATTTTCCCTAACCCCTAACCCTAACCCTAACCCTAAACCAAACTCTAACCCTTACCCTAAACCTAACCCTAACCTTAACCCTAACCATAACCCCAAAACCTAACCTTAACCCTAAAACTAATCCTAACCCTAGCTCCTAACCCTAAAACTAACCCTAGCTCCTAACCCTAACACTAACCCTAGCTCCTAACCCTAACACTAATTCTAACCTTAACCCTAAACCCCCTAGAAATAGCATTTGATCTTGTGGGGACTAACAAAATGTCCCCAGTTGGTCAAAATTTTCTGTTTACTATTATTGTGGAGACTTCTGGTCCAGTATACAGTTGAAGTTGGAAGTTTATTAAAACTCGTTTTTCAACCACTCCACAAATTTCTTGTTAACAAACTATAGTTTTGGCAAGACGGTTATCTACTTTGTGTATGACACAAGTAATTTTTCCAACAATTGTTTACAGACAGATTATTTCACTTATAATTCACTGTATCACAATTCCAGTGGGTCAGAAGTTTACATACACTAAGTTGACTGTGCCTTTAAACAGCTTGGAACATTCCAGAAAATGATGTCATGGCTTTAGAAGCTTCTGATAGGCTAATTGACATCATTTGAGTCAATTGGAGGTGTACCTGTGGATGTATTTCAAGGCCTGCCTTCAAACTCAGTGCCTCTTTGCTTGACATCATGGGAAAATCAAAAGGAATCAGCCAAGACCTCAAAGAAAAATGTGTAGACCTCCACAAGTCTGGTTCATCCTTGGGAGCTATTTCCAAATGCCTGAAAGTACCACGTTCATCTGTACAAACAATAGTACGCAAGTATAAACACCATGGGACCACGCAGCCATCATACCGCTCAGGAAGGAGACGCGTTCTGTCTCCTAGAGATTAATGTACTTTGGTGCGAAAAGTGCAAATCAATCTCAGAACAACAGCAAAGGACCTTGTGAAGATGCTGGAGGAAACAGGTACAAAAGTATCTATATCCACAGTAAAACAAGTCCTATATCGACATAACCTGAAAGGCCGCTCAGCAAGGAAGAAGCCATTGCTCCAAAACCGCCATAAAAAAGCCAGACTACTGTTTGCAACTGCACATGGGGACAAAGATCGTACTCTTTGGAGAAATGTCCTCTGGTCTGATGAAACAAAAATAGAACTGTTTGCCCATAATGACCATCGTTATGTTTGGAGGAAAAAGGGGAAGGCTTGCAAGCCGAAGAACACCATCCCAACCGTGAAGCACGGGGGTGGCAGCATCATGCTGTGGGGGTGCTTTGCTGCAGGAGGGACTGGTGCACTTCACAAAATAGATGGCATCATGAGGAAGGAAGATTATGTGGATATATTGAAGCAACATCTCAAGACATCAGTCAGGAAGTTTAAAGCTTGGTCGCAAATGGGTCTTCCAAATGGACAATGACCCCAAGAATACTTCCAAAGTTCTTAAAATAAAGTGGTGATCCTAACTGACCTAAGACAGGGAATTTTTACTAGGATTAAATGTTGTGAAAAACTGAGTTTAAATGTATTTGGCTAAGGTGTATGTAAACTTCAGACTTCAACTTTAGTTATACATTGTCACACCCTGGCTCTGGGACTCTATTTGTTGAGCCAGGGTGTGTTCATTCTATGTGTTCTGTTTCTATGTTGGGTGTTTCTAGTTCGTCATTTTCTATGTTTGACTGAGTGACTCCCAATCAGAGGCAACGAGTGTCAGCTGTGTGCTGGTTGTCTCTGATTGGGAGCCATATTTAACTGTCTGTGTTTCACTTTGTGGTTGTGGGTTTTTGTTCCTTGTCGGTCTTTGTCACCGTGGACTTCACGAGTCGTTTATTGTTTTGTGTATTGTATAGGTTATCTCTAAAGATAATAAAGATCACCATGTTCGTGCAACACGCTGCGTATTGGTCTACTTCTCGTCAAGACGATCGTGACAGAAAAACCCACCATACCAGGACCAAGCAGCGTGTCCAGGAGCAGGCAGCCTGGTCATGGGAGGAGATATTAGACGGGAAAGGGTCCTGGACCTGGGAGGAGATCCTGGCCGGGATGGATCGCCGGCCATGGAGTGAGACGGTGGAGAGGCGACGGAGAGAGGAGCAGCGGCGTCAGCAGGGTCAACGTCAGACAGGCGAGAGGCAACCCAAAAAATTTTTTAGGGGGGGGCACACGGCAGGGACGACGAGGGAGCAGGAGGTAGTGTTGCAGAGGATGGAGCATTTGGAGGCGATAAGGGAAAGGGTGAGAAATGAGGCACGGCGAGAGGAACTCGGTAGGCAGCTGAGGGAGCAGGGGGTTGTGACGAAACCCAGTCCCGCTCCTCACACCAAGCAAGTGGTGTGCGTCACCAGTCCGGTCCGGCCCGTTCCTGCTTCCCGCACTAAGTGTAAGGTGCACGCCGCCAGCCCAGCCCGTCATGTTCCTGCCCCTCGCACCAAGCCTACGGTGTGCGTCGCCAGCCCGGCCCGGCCTGTCCCTGCTCCACGCACCAAGCCTACGGGGTGCGTCGCCAGCCCGGCCCGGCCTGTCCCTGCTCCACGCACCAAGCCTACGGTGTGCGTCGCCAGCCCAGCCCGGCCTGTTCCTGCTCCACGCACCAAGCCTACGGTGTGCGTCGCCAGCCCAGTCCGGCCAGTTGCTGCTCCACGCACCAAGCCTACGGTGGGCGTCGCCAGCCCAGCCCGTTCTGTCCCTGCTCCACGCACCAAGCCTACGGGGTGCGTCGCCAGCCCGGCCCGGCCTGTCCCTGCTCCACGCACCAAGCCTACGGTGTGCGTCGCCAGCCCAGTCCGGCCTGTTCCTGCTCCACGCACCAAGCCTACGGTGTGCGTCGCCAGCCCAGTCCGGCCAGTTGCTGCTCCACGCACCAAGCCTATGGTGTGCGTCGCCAGCCCAGCCCGGCCTGTCCCTGCTCCACGCACCAAGCCTACGGGGTGCGTCGCCAGCCCGGCCCGGCCTGTCCCTGCTCCACGCACCAAGCCTACGGTGTGCGTCGCCAGCCCAGTCCGGCCAGTTGCTGCTCCACGCACCAAGCCTACGGTGTGCGTCGCCAGCCCAGCCCGGCCTGTCCCTGCTCCACGCACCAAGCCTACGGTGTGCGTCGCCAGCCCAGCCCGGCCTGTTCCTGCTCCACGCACCAAGTCTACGGTGCGCGTCGCCAGCCCGGTCCGGCCTGTTCCTGCCACTCGCACCAAGTCTACGGTGCGCGTCGCCAGCCCGGCCCGGCCCGTTCCTGCCACTCGCACCAAGCCAGGGGTGCGAGTCGTCAGTCCGGCACAACCCGCGCCTGGGTCATCGGTGCCAATTCAGGTACCGCTCAACTGCTCCACTAAGGAGCTGAAGCCTACCGCTCCTGCTACGTTCAGGTCAGCTCCTGCCAGCGGGGCCAGACCGGACCAGGGGCGCTATGGGGGGATTATTGGAGGGTGGTGGGCAAGGCCGGAGCCAGAATCGCCGCCGAGGAGGTATGCCCACCCAGCCCTCCCCTGTTTTGCACGTATTTAGGCGCGGTCGCAGTCCGCGCCTTTAGGGGGGGGTACTGTCACACCCTGGCTCTGGGACTCTATTTGTTGAGCCAGGGTGTGTTCATTCTATGTGTTCTGTTTCTATGTTGGGTGTTTCTAGTTCGTCATTTTCTATGTTTGACTGAGTGACTCCCAATCAGAGGCAACGAGTGTCAGCTGTGTGCTGGTTGTCTCTGATTGGGAGCCATATTTAACTGTCTGTGTTTCACTTTGTGGTTGTGGGTTTTTGTTCCTTGTCGGTCTTTGTCACCGTGGACTTCACGAGTCGTTTATTGTTTTGTGTATTGTATAGGTTATCTCTAAAGATAATAAAGATCACCATGTTCGTGCAACACGCTGCGTATTGGTCTACTTCTCGTCAAGACGATCGTGACATACATGTCCACACACACAGTGGTAACTCCCCTACGGGTCCATGCTGTTATTTTAGCAGGTAACTTATGTAGGATGGTTTACGGTAGAATTCTTGCCTGTCCCCCAGGACACTGTAAATCCGGACTGTTTTCACACACACAAAGGTCAACAACCACAACACACACACAGGTCAACTACCTCAACACACACACACACAGGTCAACTACCACAACACACACACACACACACACACAGGTCAACTACCACAACACACACACACACAGGTCAACCCACCACAACACATACACACAGATAAAATAAAAAAAATAAGTGGTCAGATGACGCAGATGCTAAGCTACAGGACTGTTTTGCTAGCACAGACTGGAATATGTTCCGGGATTCATCCAGTGGCAATGAGGAGTACACCACATCAGTCACCGGCTTCATCAATAAGTGCATCGACGACGTCGTCCCCACGGTGACCGTACGAACATACCCCAACCAGAAGCCATGGATTACAGGCAACATCCGCACTGAGCTAAAGGGTAGAGCTGCCGCCTTCAAGGAGCGGGACACTAACCCGGACGCTTATAAGGAATCCCGCTATGCCCTCCGACGAACCATCAAATAGGCAAAGTGTCAATACAGGACTAAGATTGAATCCTACTACACCGGCTCTGATGCTCGTCGGATGTGGCAGGGCTTGCAAACTATTACGGACTACAAAGGGAAGCCCAGCCGTGACACGAGCCTACCAGACGAGCTAAATAACTTCTATGCGCACTTTGAGGCAAGGAACACTGAAGCATGCATAAGAGCACTAGCTGTTCCAGACGACTTTGTGATAACGCTCTCCGTAGTCGATGTGAGTAAGACCTTTAAACAGGTCAACATTCACAAGGCTTCAGGGCCAAACAAATTAGCAGGACTTGTACACAGATCATATGCTGACCAACTGTGTGTTTTCACTAATATTTTCAACCTGTCCGTGACCGAGTCTGTAATACCTACATGTTTCAAGCAGACCACCATAGTCCCTGTGCCCAAGAACGCCAAGGTAACCTGCCTAAATAATTACCGCCCTGTAGCACTCACGTCTGTAGCCATTAAGTTCTTTGAAAGGCTGGTCATGGCTCACATCAACACCATCATTCCAGAAACCCTAGACCCACTCCAATTCGCATACTGCCCAAACAGATCCACAGATGACGCAATCTATATTGCACTCCACACTGCCCTTTCCCAAATGGACAAAAGGAACACTTACGTGAGAATGCTGTTTATTGACTACAGCTCAGCGTTCAACACCATAGTGGCCTCAAAGCTCATCACTAAGCTAAGGACCCTGGGGCTAAACACCGCCCTCTGCAACTGGATCCTGGACTTCCTGATGGGCAGCCCCCAGGTGGTAAGGGTAGGTAACAACACATCTGCCACGCTGATCCTCAACACGGGGGCCCCTCAGGGGTGCGTGCTTAGTCCCCTCCTGTACTCCCTGTTCACCCACGACTGCGTGGCCAAGCACGACTCCAACACCATCATTAAGTTTGCCGACAACACAACGGTGGTAGGCCTGATCACCGACGACAATGAGACAGCCTATAGAGAGGAGGTCAGAGACCTGGCCGTGTGGTGCTAGGATAACAACCTCTCCCTCAACGTGATCAAGACAAAGGAGATGATTGTGGACTACAGGAAAAAGAGGACTGAGCACGTCCCCATTCTCATCGACGGGGCTGTAGTGGAGCAGGTTGAGAGCTTCAAGTTCCTTGGTGTCCACATCACCAACGAACTATCATGGTCCAAACACACCAAGACAGTCATGAAGAGGTCACGTGGTCATGTGGTCCTCTGTAGCTCAATTGGTAGAGCATGGCGCTTGTAACGCCAGGGTAGTGGGTTCGATCCCCGGGACCACCCATACGTAAAAATGTGTGCACACATGACTGTAAATCGCTTTGGATAAAAGCGTCTGCTAAATGGCATATTATTATTATATTATAAGAGGGAACGACAACGCCTTTTCCCCTCAGGAGACTGAAAAGATTTGGCATGGGTCCTCAGATCCTCCAAAAGTTCTACAGCTGCACCATCGAGAGCATCCTGACTGGTTGCATCACCGCCTGGTATGGCAACTGCTTGGCATCCGACCGCAAGGCACCACAGAGGGTAGTGCGTACGGCCCAGTACATCACTGGAGCCAAGCTTCCTGCCATCCAGGACCTCTATACCAGGCGGTGTCAGAGAAACGCCCTAAAAAATGGTCAAAGACTCCAGCCACCCTAGTCATAGACTGTTCTCTCTGCTACCGCACGGCAAGCAGTACCGGAGTGTCAAGTCTAGGTCCAAATGGCTCCATAACAGGTTCTACCCCCAAGCCATAAGACTGCTGAACAGCTAATCATATGCCTACCCAGACCATTTGCATTGCCCCCCCCCTTTTTTTACGCTGCTGCTACTCGCTGTTTATTATCTATGCATAGTCACTTTACCCCTACCTACATGTACATGTTACCTCAATTACCTTGACTAACCTGTTGACTCGGTACCAGTACCCTCTGTATACAGCCTCACTATTGTTATTGTATTGTGTTACTTTTTAATTACTTTAGTTCATTCAGTAAATTTTTTCTTATTTTTTCTTAAAACTGCATTGTTGGCTAAGGGCTTGTAAGTAAGCATTTCACCTGCTGTATTCAGCGCATGTGACAAATACAATGTTATTTTATTAGAGTTTACACTGTCCCCCAGGACGCTGTACATCAGATTACACTGTCCCCCAGGACGCTGTACATCAGATTACACTGTCCCCCAGGACGCTGTACATCAGATTACACTGTCCCCCAGGATGCTGTACATCAGATTACACTGTCCCCCAGGATGCTGTACATCAGATTACACTGTCCCCCAGGATGCTGTACATCAGATTACACTGTCCCCCAGGACGCTGTACATCAGATTACACTGTCCCCCAGGACGCTGTACATCAGATTACACTGTCCCCCAGGACGCTGTACATCAGATTACACTGTCCCCCAGGACGCTGTACATCAGATTACACTGTCCCCCAGGACGCTGTACATCAGATTACACT